>KE371008.1:235840-250293 GCA_000418225.1 Zizania latifolia
GATCAAAACCTTCATGGTGTGGTCAACTACGTGAGAGCGTGGTTGATAACGACTAGACGAGAGGGTGTAGTGATTGCAAGGTTTCGATCGCTGACCGGAAGCCTTAAAGCGTCAACATCCACTCGTCGCCTCAATCGAACCTATCGGAAGATCGGGCCACATTTTGCACCTCGGTGCTCATCAGGTGGTATCAGAGCGAAGGTTACCCGATAGGTATCTCAATCTATCTTTGTTTGTTTTTTCCCTTACCCATAGTCCAGAAAAAGCCACACAAAAATATTTCGTTGTTTTGTTTTAGATTGGTTTTCCGCTGTCCAATCCCTTTTGAGCCTTTTCGCAAGTTTGATTTTAGTTTTGCTTTGTTGAGTTTGAGTCCGAGTTCAAGTCTGGTTGCTGGTTTAGAGTCACGTTCTTGAGTCTAGTTCGAGTTTTGTTTTGTCGCGAGAGCCTTCCTTGAGAGATTGAGTTCATCTCGGTTTCGGATCGCAACCGCCTTGAATTATTTTTCTCGCATCGCCAGCTTGTAGATTAGGTAGCAAGCCGCCTTGTATCAATTGCCCTGCAATTGCTAACCTCCTTGTTTCTAGCCGCAATCCTATTTGAGGAGATCCTTGTGAGACGAATAGAGAAGAAAACAGAGTGCTGAAATTCCGTTTTGCGCAGCCTTCAGTAAATCGGCCACAACTTTTGCATACGGACTCGAAATCAGGCAAACGGGTACATTCCGGAGATCTACAGAAAAAGTTACTTCCATTCGGACCTGCTTAGCCAGGTTCGATGATTTTATCTTGTCCAAATTTGGCCTAGAAGATTGAGTTTCTAAGCTCCAAAGTTTTTAGCACACGTTGCCAAGTTATATACCGTGCGGTACTGTTTACATCAAGTGATATCAAGTGTTGTTTCTGAAAATATTTCATACTCCCGTGTGTTTGTGGAGTGACAAGAAAGATCAAAAAAAAGAGAGATAAGCAAAGAAAGATAAAAGAGAGAGAGAGAGAGAAAGAAACAGAAGAGACGAGGTAGCAACAAAGTTTTATACTGTGCTGAGTTTTTCCAACCACTGATCTATTTTGCACACGTCCCACAAGTTTCTTTGTATCTTACTGTCGCTTGCTTAGACTAGGCCCTAGAGATGAGTCTCGGCCAGCAACTTTGACAAGTAATTGGGACTTATATTCAACTTCGCTAATTCTGTTATTAAACTTTGCTATCCTTGCTACTAAATATTGCCTTCCAAGATCCACAAACTTCCTGTCAGAATAGATTGGATCCTTGTAATCGCTCCTCGCAAGTCCTCGGACATCCCACCTCTCCAGTCGTACCATCTGCTTCAATCGGTAAGAGCTTCGTAAGAGCTTGGTAAGACACGGAGAGTGAGAGAGACTCCACTTCATTCTAGTTTTATAGTTAATAGGGATAATACTTTTTGTGTTGTTTCCTATTTTCTACTAACAATGTCAGAAGAGGTGAGTGACTTCAAGGATTGCGTGTCCAAAGAGGAGTTCCACAGGCTTGAAGAAAGGATGGACACCCTTGTTGGGAGTATCGCCACACTTATCGCCAGTGTGCAACAGTTGACAAGGGAACGACAACCTCCTGCGCTAGCATCGGAGAGTAGAGAAGATCAGGAGGATACCGACCACAGCGACGCCTGCGCGGCAGCACATGATGAACGTCTACGACGATGACTCTAGCGCAATTGGCGAGGCGTGAGAGGTAATGATCACCATGTAATCAGCAATAGGAACGAGGTAACAATGACCCCTTCGCGAAAGTCAAATTTACTATACCTTCCTTTGCTGGTAAGTATGATCCAGAAGTTTACTTAGATTGGGAAATGACCGTAGAACAGAAATTTAATTCCCAACAACATCGCGTTAGGCAAGCCACTAGTGAATTCAAGGACTTTGCTATTATCTGGTGGAATGAATTGGTAAAATCTGGATTCGAACCTGATACATGGGATAGATTGAAGCGAGCTATGCGCGGTAGATTTGTTCCTCCATCCTACAATCGAGATTTAAGAAAGAAATTACAACGCTTAGACCAGGGTAATAAGTCGGTTGAGGAGTATTACCAGGAACTACAAATAGGTATGTTGCGTTATGAGGTAGAAGAAGATGAGGAGGATAAGATGTCTCATTTTTATGGGGGGTTGAGAAGAGAAATTCAGGATATAGTTGATTACAAAGAATATAATTCCATTAACAGATTGTTCCATCTTGCTATGTTGGTTGAGAAAGAATTATAGGGAAGGCAACAGATGTCAAGAAATAATTTTAGAAATACAACCGCATCGAGACCATCCATGGGATACACCAAGACTACGCTAAGCACCTCATTTCAGCCTGCTGCCCCCTCCACTGACAGGGCGCGTTCAGCAACAACCTTGCCAAACAAACAAGCAACCGAGCTGGTCAAATCAGCTACAACACTGGCACCTGCAAAAAGTTCATCATTCGTTGCTTCTACGAGACGAACCAGGGATATTCAATGCTTCAAATGCAAGGGATTAGGGCATATGCAACGAGATTGGCCTAACCAGCGGGTGCTAATTTCTATAGAAAATGGTGAGTACACTAGCGCAAGTGACAATGAAGATGATCTAGTACTTGCCACTAACCATGCAGATAATGAAGAGGAAGACGACCCGACCAATGAACATGGATTGGAGCAAATAGGCGCTGCTGACACAAGCCGGTATTTGAGCATTATGGCACAATGAGTTCTGAGTGCTCAAATGGAGAAGGCAGAACAGAACCAACGCCACAACTTGTTTCAGACAAGGTTCGTTGTCAAAGAAAGAGCATGCCGAGTCATCATTGATAGTGAGAGTTGCAGTAATCTTGCTAGTTCGGACCTAGTGGAGAAACTTAATTTGCCTATGCAACCACACCCACATCCTTACTCCATTAAATAGTTTAACTCTTGTGGTAAGTTGAAGGTAAGTAAAACTGTCTGAATACACTTTTCGGTGGAGAATTACCATGATAGTGCAAGTTTCGATGTTGTGTCTATGCAAGCATGTTCGTTACTTTTAGGTAGGCCTTGGCAATATGATAAGGATGCTTTGCACCGTGGGAGAACTAACACCTACACTTTCACCCACAATGGTAAGAAGATGGAATTGCTACCAATGACACCCACTGAAATTTTAAATGATGATGTGGCACGAGCAGAACAAGCAAAAAAATTGAGTGAATCCAAATCTGAAAATCAGCAAGTAGCTAAGTTTTTCCCTCTAAAAAAGAGAAGAATGCAACGTCTGTGAAGAGAGACATAGTCAAATTGAAGGGTGCTTCCATGTTAGCTACTAAATCTGAAATTTCTGCTTTAATACATCATGAACCTATTTGTTATGCTTTGATTTGCAAGGAGGTATTCTTTACACTTGATGATTTGACGGCCTCTTTACCTCCTGTTATTGCTAAGCTTTTGCATGAGTTTTCTGATGTCTTTCCAAGTGAAGTGCCCCCAGGATTGCCACCATTGAGAGGGATTGAACATCAGATCGACTTGATTCCCGGCTCCACTTTACCAAACCGTGCACCATATAGAACAAATCCTGAAGAAACAAAGGAGATACAGCGCCAAGTACAAGACCTGCTCGACAAAGGGTACGTACGTGAGAGCCTTAGTCCTTGTGCTGTTCCAGTTATTTTGGTTCCTAAGAAAGACGGAACATGGCGCATGCGTGTTGATTGTAGAGCCATTAATAACATAACTATTAGATATCGTCATCCTATTCCTAGGTTAGATGATATGCTTGATAAATTGAGTGGCTCTGTTGTGTTTTTCAAAGTAGACTTGCGTAGTGGCTACCATCAAATAAGAATAAAATTGGGTGATGAATGGAAGACTGCATTTAAAACTAAATTTGGCTTGTACGAGTGGTTAGTCATGTCTTTTGGTTTAACTAATGCACCTAGTACATTCATGCGAGTGATGAATGAAGTTTTGCGCAACTTTATTAGACGATTTGTGGTAGTATACTTCGATGATATTCTCATTTACAGCAAGTCTTTGGGTGAACATAAGGAACATTTACATGCTGTTTTTGCTACTCTAAGGGATGCACGTTTGTTTGGTAACCTCGAAAAGTGCACATTCTGCACGGATTGAGTCTCTTTTCTTGGGTATGTTGTGATTCTACAGGGTATTGAAGTTGATGAGACCAAGATAGAGGCAATCAAGAGTTGGCCGACTCCTAAAACGGTTACACAGGTACGGAGTTTTCTCGGATTAGCTAGATTCTACCGACGGTTTGTGCGAGATTTCAGTACCATTGCCGCACCGATGAATGAGCTCACAAAGAAAGGCGTTCCTTTTCAATGGGGACAAGCACATAAAGACGCCTTTAATTTACTGAAGAACGAGTTGACCCATGCACCACTGCTATAACTTCTTGATTTTGGTAAGGTTTTTGAACTTGAGTGTGATGCAAGTGGGATTGGCATTGGGGGAGTTTTGATACAAGACGGTAAGCCAGTCGCATATTTTAGTGAGAAGTTGTCTGGACCTAGTTTGAACTATTCTACTTATGATAAGGAATTGTATGCTTTAGTTCGAACTTTAGAGACGTGGCAACATTACTTATGGCCGAAGAAATTTATTATACAGATCATGAATCTTTGAAGCATATTAGAAGTCAAACGAATCTGAATAAACGACATGCTAAATGTGTAGAATTTATTGAATCATTTCCTTACATCATTAAGCATAAGAAAGGAAAAGATAATGTGATTGCTGATGCGTTGTCTCGACGTTATACCATGTTGTCTCAACTTGATTATAAAATCTTTGGATTAGAAACAATAAAAGATTTATATGCCACTGATCTTGATTTTAAAGAAGCATTTGCACATTTTCGAGAAGGAAGGACTTGGAATAAATACATTCTGAATGATGGATTATTGTATCGCGCTAACAAGTTGTGCGTCCCGGCAAGTTCTGTTTGTTTGTTGTTTTTGCAGGAGACGCACGGAGGAGGATTAATGGGACATTTTGGAGTGAAAAAACGGAGGATGTACTGGCCACTCACTTTTTCTGGCCAAAAATATGAAGGGATGTTGAGCGATACGTTGCTCGGTGCAACACCTGCCATAGAGCTAAGTCCCGCCTTAATCCACATGGTCTTTACATGCTCTTACCTGTTCCTAGTGTTCCTTGGGAAGATATTTTCATGGATTTTATTTTAGGATTACCTCGAACTAAGAAGGGGAGGGATAGTGTATTTGTGGTTGTGGATAGATTTTTTAAAATGGCACATTTTATTCCTTGTCACAAGAGCGACGATGCTACAATAGTTGCTGATTTGTTTTTCAGGGAAGTCGTTTGCCTTCACGGTGTGCTATGCACAATTGTTTCTGATCGAGACACGAAGTTTCTCAGTCATTTCTGGATGACATTATGGCAGAAATTGGGGACAAAGCTACTGTTTTCGACAACATGTCAACCCCAAACTGATGGTCAAACTGAAGTGGTGAACCGTACCTTGTTCACGATGTTGAGAGCTGTATTGAAGACCAATTTGAAGATGTAGGAAGAGTGTCTATCTCACGTAGAGTTCGCTTACAACCGATCAATGCACTCTACCACAAAGATAAGTCCATTCCAGGTGGTATATGGTTTTAACCCTCACGCTCCGATTGATTTATTACCTTTACCATCTTCTGAGAAAATAAATTTTGATGCTAAAACACATGCTGAATTTGTACTTCAATTGCATCAAACAACTAAAAAGCATATAGAACGAATGAATGCAAAGTATCAAATCTGGTAACCAGGGTAGAAAAGAGGTTATTTTTGAACCAGGTGATTTGGTATGGTTATATTTACGAAAGGATAGGTTCCCTGATTTGCGCAAGTCAAAATTAATGTCTCGAGCTGCTGGTCCCTTTCAAGTACTTGCAAAGATAAATGATAATGCATACAAGATCGAATTACCTGCAGATTATGGTGTCAGCGATATTTTTAATGTCGCCAATTTGAAACTCTACTTGGACGAAGAGATTGACGGTGAGTCGAGGACGACTCCAAGTCAAGAAGGGGAGGATGATGAGGACATCACCGCTAAAGATACATCCACACTTGATTACCAAGGACCGATGACTCGCGCTTGAGTTCGTCAACTTAATTGTCAGGTGAATTCGCTCCTCGTTACTCAAGCAAGTTCTCCTTTGAATGGAATACTACTAAGTTCTGGTTATGATTGTATTTTAATTAGGAACACGGGAGAAGGGATGTTGGATCAGCCGACCCCATCAGCACGACCATCAGCCACCACTACCATCAGCACGACCATCGGCCACCACTCGGTCAGCCATCGGCCACCACTCGGACCATCATTGGCCAACCACCATAGGCTCACTACCATCAACCACCACTCGGCCGACCATCGGCCGACCACCGACCGCTATTGACCGACCACCGATCACTGTCGATCGACCACCGACCACTATCGGCCGATCGCTGACCACCATCGGCCGATCACCGACTACGACGCCACCGATCGGAAATCACAGAGTCCAGTCGGGAGCCGGATTCCAAAGTCAGAGTCTTATTAGGTTATTCGAGTCAGTCTTAGGGTTAGGGTTTATTTTTGAGTCCTTTTAGGATACGGCCCACCTATAGAGGGTATCTCATGTCATGTAAACCCTATAAATAGATGGCCGCCGCCTTTGAGAGGACTTGGGTTTTGCTTAGATTATTCTGCCGTCGCAGTTTCGCCGTCTATCGGTTTGTAGAACCCCAAACTTTGAGTGCTTCAGATTATTATAAGCAATCCAGATTGCGTTTACCTTGTTCTTGCAAAGTTCTTCGATTGATTTGTCAGATCAAAACCTTCGTGGTGAGGTCGACTACGTGAGAGCATGGTTGATAACTACTAGACGAGAGGGTGTAGCGGTTGCAAGGTTCCGATCGCTGACCGGAAGCCTTAAAGCGTCAACGTCCACTCATCGCCTCAATCGAACCTATCAGAAGATCAGGCCACATTTCGCACCCCGGTGCTCATCACTAGGGCGTAATTCTAACAATCTCCCACTTACAGCAGAGTCAACCATGTAAGTATCTAATACCCATTGACCTAGTGTGCATCTCATGCTTTTGCTGTGAGAGGGGCTTTATCAATGGATCTACAATATTAAGATCTGTTTGCACTTTGCATATCTTTACATCTCCCCTATCCACCATCTCACGAATCAGATGATATCGCCAAAGCATGTGTTTGGATTTTTGATGTGACCTAGGTTCCTTTGCTTGTACGATAGCATCACTATTATCACAATAGAGGTCTATCGAATTAGAAGCACTAGGTATGACACCAAGATCAGAAACAAATTTCTTAATCCAAACAGCCTCCTTGGCGGCTTTCGAAGCTACTATGTACTCGGCTTCTGTTGTAGAATCAACTACCGTCTCTTGCTTGGAACTCTTCCATCTCACCGCTCTACCATTGAGACAGAAAATGAATCCAGACTATGATCTATAATCATCCTTATTGGTTTAGAAGCTTGCATTCTTGTAACCATTTACAACGAGCTCCTTCTCACCTCCATAAACTAGGAACAAATGTTTAGTCCTTCTCAAGTACTTCAAGATGTTCTTTACGGCTATCCAGTGACTCTCACCTGAATCAGATTGGTATCTGCTCATTACGCTCAAAACATACGAGACATCTGGACATGTATATAACATGGCATACATGATGGATCCAATTGCCGAAGCATATGGAATCACATTCATCTTATCTCGCTCATCAGGTGTACTCGGACACTAAATCTTGTTGAGATCTATGACTTATGATATTGGTAGGAAACCTTTCTTGGAGTCCTTCATGTTGAACCTCTTCAACACCTTGTCAATATATATATCCTGGCATAATCTAATTAGCCTCCTTGATCTATCTCTATAGATCTTGATACCCAAAATATATGCTGCTTCTTCAAAGTCCTTCATAGAAAAACTATTTTTCAATGAAGACTTAATAGACTCCAGCATAGGTATATCATTTTCAATCAACAATATATCATCCACACATAAAATCAGAAATACAAGTGCGCTCCCACTAGCGTTCTTGTAAACACAAGGTTCTTCATTTTTGATAAACCAAACCCTTTGATTACATCATCAAAATGAATGTTCTAACTCCGAGATGCCTGCTTTAATCTATAAATAGATTTCTGCAGTTTGCATACCTTTCCAACTGATTGCAGATCGACAAAACCGGTCGGTTGTGTCATGTATACATCCTCACTCGGATTTCCATTAAGGAAGGTTGTTTTGACATCTATCTGCCATATTTCGTAATCAAAATATGCAGCAATCGCTAGAATGATCCGAATAGACTTTAGCATTGTGACCGACAAGAAGGTTTTATCATAATCAACACCTTAAATCTGTTTGAAATCTTTTGCCACCAATCGCGCTTTATAGATGTGAATATTTCCATCTATGTCTATCTTCTTCTTGAAAATCCATTTACACTCGATGGTTTTTACACCATCGGGTGGATCAACCAAGTTTTAAACTTGGTTGATGTACATGGATTCAAGCTCAGATCTTATGGCTCCAAACTATTTCTTAGAGTCTAGTCCTACCATCGCTTCTTCATAGGTCTTAGGCTCATCGTTGTCTAACAACAATATATCTCGTTTCTGAGTGGTTAAGAACATGAACCTCTCAGGTGCATGTTGTACCCTCTTTAACCTACGTGGTGCAATAAGTTTTTTAACACCTTGATTATCCTGTTGAGGTTATATGGGAGTTGAAACATTTTTAGGTGTTTCTCGAACTTCTTCGAGATGCACTGAGCTCCCACTAACCCTTCTCGAGAGAAACTCTTTCTCCAAGAATACACCATGTTGGGCGACAAACACTTTACCATGGTCCCTGTTATAGAAACAATATCCTTTGGTTTCCCAAGGATACCTGATAAAGAAGCACTTGTCGGATTTTGGAGTAAGCTTATCTGACTGTAAACGCTTTACATAAGCTTCACAACCCCAAATTTTAAGAAAAGATAGATTGGGACGACGTCCTATTCATATCTCATATGGAGTCTTTTCAACCGACTTTGATGGCACCCTATCTACTGTGAAAGCAGCTGTTTCAACAGCATATCCCTAGAAAGATAATGGAAGATCACTTTGGCTCATCATTGATCGGAACATATCTAAAAAGGTACGATTCCTCCGCTAAGAAACCCCATTCCACTAAGGTGTTCTAGGTGGAGTCAATTGTGAAACAATTCCATAATCGTTTAGATGATTACCAAACTTGGGGCTCAAGTATTCTCCTCCACGATCTGATCGTAGAAACTTTATTGTCTTTCCTAAATGATTTTGTACTTCATTCTGGAATACTTTGAACTTTTCGAAGCATTCTAACTTATGCCTCATTTGGTAGATATACCAATATCTACTAAAGTTGTCGATAAAAGTTATGATGTACTGAAAACCACCTTTGGCTACTGAGCTCATTGGTCCACACATATCAGTATGTATGAGTGCCAACAAGTCATTTGCCCTCTCACTTTGACCCGTGAAGGGCGCCTTTGTCATCTTGCCAAGTAAACAAGATTCACATGTTTCAAATGATTCAAAATCAAAATAGTTGAGAAGACCATCTTTATGGAGATTCTCCATGCCTCTCTCATTTATATGACCTAGGCGACAATACCAAATAAATGTGGAATTCAAATAATTAAAATGATGCCTTTTCGTATTAATGTTATAGACGTGAGATTCTTCAGAATTCAAAACATATAATCCATTCTCCAATGAAATATGATAATAGAACATATCTCTAAGATAAACTGAACAATCATTGTTCATTGATCTAAAGTCATAACCTTCTGCTTGCAAGCATGAAGCAGAAATTATGTTTTTACATAGAGTTGGAACACAATAACAATTATTTAATTCTAAAACTAATCCTAAAGATAGAGACAATAGCATAGTGCCGACAGCAACCGCAACAACTCTTGCTCCTTTGGCTACGCGAAGATCCACTTTGCCTCTAATCAAATTTCTACTTCTTTTCGGACCATGCAATGACTTGCAGATATGAGCAACTGATCCAGTATCAAATACCCAAGAATCAGTAGATGAATTAGCAAGATTGATTTCTATAATATTTATACCTGAAGTAGAAGTCATACTGCCCTTCTTCTTGAGATCCTCCAAGTAGTTCTTGCAGTTCCTCTTCTAATGACCTGGCTCTTTACAATAAAATCATACTGCATCTTGAGCCACCCCTTTCTTGTGCTTTTTGGTATTGAAATTGCTCGCGATCTCATTAAGAGTCAACTTCCTCTTGACTGCACATTTCTTGACACGGGGTTGTTTCTTGTCTTTCTGTAGCATCATCACATGACTGCTGTTTTTCTTAATGCTCTCCTCGGTGGTTTTCACCATCCCATGTAGTTCCGTCATGGTTTTATCCATGCTATTCATATGATAATTGAGTATGAATGGTTCAAAACTCGATGGTAGGGATTGAAAAATCATATCAATAGTCAACTCTTGGCTAAAGGGAAAGCCTAGTTTTTTTAGACTCTCAATATTACCAATCATCTTGATGACATGGGGACAGATAGGATTTCCTTCAGTAAGCCTGAACGAAAATAAGGATTTTGAGGTGTTGAACCTCTCGACCCTTGCCTGGTTCTCAAACATGCCACACAGACCCACAATAATATTGTAAGCAGCTATGTTCTCATATTGCTTCTGAAGCTCAGAGGACATTGTGGCAATCATGAGACAACTCACATTAAGGCAATCATTAGTGTGCTTCTCATAAGTACATCGTGCAACCATAGTAGCATTATCAGGCAAGTCATCAGGGGAGGGACTTTCAAGAACATACTTGTTAGTGAATCACCAATCAGTCCACGCAAGGGGATACTAGAGGTGGTGATTAGATGTGTGTAAGATATGCACAACGCCTTCAAACCTGATGGTCGACTCTAGAACACAAGATCCAAGGTTTATACTGGTTCAGGCCTTCCGGTAGATAATAGCCCTACGTCCATAGTTTTAGTATATAATATGGTGGAGGATCTTATAATACGACGCAATTAGACTATGGAGGCTTAAGGCGTCGAGAGCAAGAAAAATATGGTGGAGCTATATGGCTAGATGATCCTCCTAGGGGTTCTCACCTCCTTTATATACTCAGGAGGTGAGCCCAACAACCGAGGACTCTATTTCGAGTCAAACTTGGATTACCTACCAAACTCGGGTTCTAAATCTCTTATTACAAGGATTCTGGTACCAATAAATCTCTTGATACCATATCTAGAACTCAACTACCCGATAAGGACTCAACTTTCCTAATTGGAATCAAACCCCTGTTCATGGGCCATACTAGATGGTCAATGCTGGTCTTGGCCTGCCCTTGGTCCGGTCTGATAAGCCTAACTGCGGGATACCCGGGGGTCATATCCTCGATAATACTCTTTTCTTTCTTGTTTGGGAACAATTATCAAATTGATGGTTTGGTGTCCTTAAGCATGGCGATGATTGCTGATGGGCTAGCGTTTTGGTACTCATCATCCTTAATTGATGGTTTGGTGAGTTTTTGTACGAATACGCCCTTGGGGACCATCGCCCGAGAAGAACCAAGGTGAGCCAGGGCGTCAGCTGATGAATTATCATCGTGGGAAATAAGGTGAAACTCTACGCCGAAGAACTTCCCTTCGAGTTTTTGGACCTCAGCGCAATAAGCATCCATCTAGTCACTGGTGTAGGACCAGTCCTTGTTGACCAGGCTAATAGCCAGCTTGGAGTCTCCACAAACCATGAAACGTTTTACCCCGAGGAATACTGATATCCAGAGGCCATGTATTATGGCTTCGTATTCTACCGTGTTGTTTGAAGCCTTAAACAACAGCTGTAGTACGTAACGCAGCTCTTCCCCTTTTTGGGATATAAGCAGAATTCCTGCGTCAGCGCCGTCTATGCTGAGAGAGCCATCTAAGTATATTGTCCAATATTCCTTTTCTTCTCGGCTTGGGGATAGTTGTATCTCAGTCCACTTGACAATGAAGTTAGCCAGAGCTTGCGATTTTATGGCAGTGCGAGAGCGGAATTCCATTGTATACTCCCCCATCTCAATGGCCAACTTTACAATTTGCCCTGTTGCATCACGATTAGGGAGTATGTCATCCAGAGGATATTCTATCATGACATGATCTTGTGTGTTTGGAAATAATGCTTTAACTTCCGAGCGGTGAGCAGGACGGCGTAAACAAGCTTCTATACTTGTGGATACCTTACTTTTGATAGGCTAAGGACTTCTGATATAAAATATATCGGCCTTTGGACTAGAAAGAAATATCCCTCCTTGGGCCGTTCAACTACTACGATCGTGTTAACGACATTGGTTGTGGTAGCGATGCAAAGGAGGAGAACCTCTTCTGGATTTGGAGCCATGAGGATTGGTGGTGAGGTCAAAAATTTCATTAGTATGAAAAATGCCTCGTGGGCCTCGGTTGTCTATTGAAAATTTTCGTCCTTCTTCAATAATTTGAAGAAAGGAGCTCCTCTTTCCCCTAGACGAGGAATAAATCTCCCGAGGGCTATCATGCAACCGGAGAGCTTCTGGACTTTCTTGGCATTATTGGGTTTTTCCATCTTCATTATTGCCACTATTTTATCCAGATTGGCCTCAATGCCCTAGTTGCTGATGATGAACCCAAGTAGTTGTCCGGACAGTACTCCGAAGACACACTTTTCAGGGTTAAGCTGCCATTGAAACTCTCGCAGGTTAGTGAAAGTCTCAGCAATGTCGCTGATGAGTTTGTTTCCTTCTCTAGATTTTATGATCATGTTTTCAACATATGCCTCGACGTTGCGCGGCTGATTTGCTCTGAGAGACATCGCTAGATAGTCCATTGATATGTTGCTCCTATGTTTTAAGGCCAAAAGGCATGGTTGTATAACAGTATGCTCTGAAAGGTATGATGAATGATGCTTTCTCCTAGTCTTCTTCTTTAAGGCTGATCTGGTGATAACGGAGTAGCAGTCAAGGAAGCACAAGAGGGAGCATTCTACCATTGAATCAATGACTTGGTCTATCCGAGATAACCCAAAAGGATCCTTCGATAGTGTTTGTTTAGGTTGGTGTAGTCGACGCACATTCGCCATTGTACTGTCTTCTTTCTTACCAGGACTGGATTAGCGAGCCATTCGGGATGGTAAATGACACGGATGAATCCTGCTGCTTGGAGGCAAGCGATTTTGACTTTGATCGCCTCTTTCCTATCTTGGACGAACCTCCGTAGCTTCTGCTTTATTGGCTTAGCAGCTAGATATACGTGGAGTTCGTGCTCGATCAGATCGCGAGGAACCCTAGGCATGTCAGAGGGCTTCCATGCAACGATATCCATATTAGAGCGCAGGAAGCTGATGAGCATGATTTCCTATTTAGGGTCGAGTCCTGCTCTAATGGTTGTGGTCTTTATCGGGTCGGCATCAGAGAGGACGATCTTCTTGGTGTTCGAGGGTATGGGGGAGATCCCCGAGGGAGTTGGTGTCTTGGCTGGAATTTCCAAGGCCTCGGGAGGATGTGCTCGGACTTGCCTGAGGGTTTCCTCCATTCAAGCCGATAGGTGGACAGCCTAGGCTAGGGTAAGACTATCTTTCTCACATACACAAGAAGTACCGATGTTTTCCCGAACAGTGATAACTGCACTAGGACCCAGCATCTTGAGCACCAAGTACAGGTAGTGTCCAATTGCCATGAACTTGGCTATGGACGTTCTTCTGAGGACTGCTAGGAACGGGATGTCGTATTGCGTGACCTAGAAGGTAATGTGCTTAGTTCGATAATTGTCTCGAGAGCCAAACATGACCGGTAAAGTTATTGAGCCGAGTGGTATCGAGCTTTGTCCGGGTATAATACCATAAAACAGGAAGTTATCCTCCTTTTGGAGGCTGTCGACTGAGATACCAAGATCGATGAGGGATCGGCGAAAGAGAATATTCAATCCACTCCCTCCGTCGATCAAGACCCGCCTCATGCGTACTTTGAGTATCACCGGGTCGACAACTAGCGGCCAACGCCCGGTCTTCGGGACATTAGTCCATTGGTCATCTCGGGAGAAGGTGATCAAGAATTCTGACCACCACAACTGTAGGATCTCCTCGAACCCTGTGGCATTGAAGTGTTGGTCTAGAATCTTTTGTTGCCGTTCAGTTTTGGCTGATGTGAGGCCTCCGAAGACGATATTTATCGTCTTATGAGGCTCCTGGAAATCATTGTTGTCTTGATGCTGACTATCCTTCCTTGGGGCATCATCATCATCCCGACCATCGGCTACCAAGTGCCGAGTGCCGACCATCGGCTACAGAGTGCAAGCTATCGGCTACCGAGTACCGATCATTGGCTCCCAAGTGTAGACCATCGGTTGCCGAGCTCTGGCCATCAGCCTTTGGCTGCCGAGTGCA
>KE371008.1:273027-286304 GCA_000418225.1 Zizania latifolia
GTCGGTGGTCGGGTCAAAGCCAGAGCCGATGTGTTGATCTGTGTTGCTATCACTTAGGCCAAGGCTTTCGCTTCTCGTAGCTCTGGTGTCTTAGGGAGGGCACTGAGAGCCCTCTCGATTGCCACCAGGTTGGCGGCTGGAGTTTTGAAGACTTTCTCTCCGTCGAACTCCAAGGTAAATTTATCTTTGAGGTTTTGGCGAACCCTGTTATCTTGTTCGATCTGATTATCTTTGGCACGTCAGTGCCGCTCGCTACTGGTTGTAGACAGCGCCTCTTCGGCCATCATGACAAGATTGGCCAGAAATTGGAGGCAGCCTGGTCATCGATCAGCTTTAGGCTTGCAGATCAACCCGATCCTTGCCCACCGACGTTGGATTGTTCGTCCCTTTTCACTAGAGAAGATGATGTAATGTTTAGGGCCAACTGGGTCTCAGGTATGACGTAGCTGGCTACCCTGCCCCGAGGTAGAAAGGAGAGCTGAGTCTCCTCGTTCAGCTAATCCATGAGTAGCGGTCGGTGATGGTTTCGACAGGACAAGCCGCCCCGCCGAGACCCCCACGAACGTCAGACTCCCGAATATGAACACAGAGTGGGTGGGCATGAGGAAATCTGAAAGAGATCCCATTGGATGCTGGTGAAAGCGACACGATCCCCTATCTAGTGTGCCAACTGTTAGTGAATCACCGATCAGTCCACCCAAGGGGGTACCCAAGTTGGTGATTAGATGCGTGTAAGGGAAGCGCAATGCCTTCGAACCCGATAGTTGACTCTAGAACACAAGAGCCAAGGTTTATACTGGTTCAGGCCTCCTAGAGGATAATAGCTCTACGTCCAGTGTTTTGGTGTATAATATAGTGGTGGATCTTACAATATGACGCAATTAAGTTGTGGAGGTTTAAGGTGTTAAAAGCAAGAAAAATATGGTGGAGCTAGATGGCTAGATGATGTGAACAGATGATCCTCCAGGGGGGTTCTCACCACCTTTATATACTGGTGCTACCAAACAACTCAGGACTCTATCCCGAGACGAACTTGAATTGCCTACCAAACACGGGTGCTAAATCCCTAATTATAAGTATTCTGGTACAAATAAATATCTTGATACCATATCTGGAGCTCAACTATCCGATAAGGACTCAACTTTCCTTATCGGAATCAAACCCCCATTCATGGGCCATACTAGATGGTCAATGATGGTCTTGGCCTGTCCTTGATCCAGTCTGATAAGCCTAACTATAGGGTACCCGGGGGTCATATCCCCGACAATACTCTTTTCTTTCTTGTTTGAGAACAATTATCAAATTTCTATACCAATCCATAAAGTTTGTTCCATTAAGCTTTTCTTTCTCAAGAATAGATCGCAAATTAAAAGAACTAGACGTGGCAGAAGTTGAGGTAATCTACAACATAAGATCTGCAAAGTTTAGCACTTATGTTTACGCTAATCTTTTATTAAACTATTTAACAAAAGATCCTCCCACTATGTTTTGGAAACCAAAATCTCCCTCTCAGTTACATAGTGGGTCAGGATCCTTATTTCACTAATTCCTAGTGAGCTTTGGCATCACTGCTAGAAATTAATGACATAGAGTAAGCAACACCTTGCTAATCATATCTCCATGTGACTGCTGTTTGTTGGGTTAGCATCACCATGCTCCGGCCCCAACCTAATGCCCTAAGGTCCAAAACTGTTTTGATAACCTTATTAAGCAAACCAAAGCTTCTGCGTATAGATGTCCGACATCTATCCTAACTTGCAATGCTAATCACCAACATTTTGCTTTGGCAGACCCACCAAACGATTAACATTACCATGTTAGTTGCAGCAATTGGAAAGGCATCGAAAACTTAATTTTTCTGAGGAATTCTATCCTATCATGGCATCATTTCTAACATGATATAGCATGAAAACGAGATAGAAGATATCACAGATAAACATATTTAACTATGAATTAGTATGACCCAAACCAATGGCGATCTCCATCTCCATTAGTGGTTTACATGATCTCCATCATCCACATCACTCCTTCAGGCCACCATGCTTGAAATCCTACAATCTTACATCTAGACTACTACTATAATAGCTAGAAAATAAAGATTACAAATTAAGCATCTAGGTCGACACGCAGGTTGCAAATACAACAGAGGCAGCTATCACATAGCCAAAGATCATGACATGCAAGCCATGCATAAGAGTTACATGCATCACATACATCTCTTACAAATTATATAGGGCCATACTATTCACATCATTCTCTACAAAAATAAGTTAGACGTAGAATCGTATTCTAGCTAACGATATGAACTAGGACTCTATCCAAGGCACGACTCTATACAAGGCACGCACACACGGCGGTCCTGCTAGCTAGTTAGCAGGTGGGAGGGTCAAGGGGGAGGACACCCCCTCACAGGTTGTAGGGCAGCGCCCTGTCCACCAGCGAAAATTACAGATCCAATCTATGAAGTTGCTTTAGAAAAACTGCTCGGGATAAACGATTTACCCTGATCCGAGACAACCTCTCAGGAACTAGTTTTTCCTTAGTCAACGGGGTCGGCCGGTGGTCGGGCGATGCGCTCGAGAGTCAGTGATGTGGTCGAGAAGTCCAGTCAGGAGGCACCCGAGGCGGTCAGATCCGTAACCTACTCGGACCATGATACGTGTTTGCATCCAATGCAACCACATATCCTGATTCAAGTGTTACGATCCAATCTGCAACTACCCCGTAGACCGATTGATCTCATCAACCCGTGCTGCCGATTGATTCATCACATGAATCGATTGACCTAGACTGTAATAGATCCAATCTATTACAACTGCATATCAACAATATGCACCGATCTAGATCACAATCTACACAAAATAGCTCTGATACCACTATTGGGCAACACGGAGGCTATGCTAGACGAAAACAAAACTTTTTCTACCATGCACACCAGGATATCTTGCTAAAAGAGGGACCATAGATCATTACCTCAGGCACGCAGTGTAGCGAAACAAGAGTTGGAGTAGCGAGCCAATCCAACTCTAGTGTGCCGATGTGGTCGAGAAGTCAATGGATGCGGGTGGCTGAAGCAGCGGCGTGGGAGGGCGCCAGACAGGACGTAATCGACGGCCGTGTGCGAGGCTGCGGATGGTCGTGTGGTGGCTCACAGGGGCTGCGGGCACCCGGGCTGCCGACCCCCACGCATCGCACCCCCGTAGGCGACTCCCGCGTGGTGCGCCCCTACGCCCCATGCCTCCGCGTCCCCGCGGCCGACCACCGCATGACCCCCTGCACGCCGCACGGCCGACACCCACGCGCCTCGCCCCTACGACCCGTGCCGCTGTAGCCGACCCCCGCGCAGCGCATCCCTGCTCCCCACGCCTCCGCGTCCGTGTGGCCGACCACCGCATGACCCCTACGAGTCACGCGGCTGAACCCCGCGTGCCGCGCTCCTGCGCTCCACGCCACTGTGCCCCTGCGGCCCGTGCCACCGTGGTCGACCCCCACGCGCAGTGACGCCGCCGCGGCCAACCCCTGTGTGACCTCCCTGCGCTCACCCTAGCGCGTGACCCCCTGCGCGCATGTTGTGGCCGAACACAGGTGCGTGAGGAGGAGAGAGGAAGAAAAATAAAGAAGAAGATGTGGGTCCCACTTGTCAGTGAGTAAAACCAAGCTAAATCAGTAGCCAAGCATCCGCGTGGACTGCCACGTCAGCATAACCGCTAGCATGGACTACCACGTTAGCAAAACCGATTCAACAAACCACCCCAGGGGGTTATTTGTCCGGTATATAAGTTCGGTAGATTAAGAGTCTAGTTTTTTAGTTGGGGGCAACATTCGTCTATAGGGTAATACTTCGAGGGGTAAAGTACACTTTTTCCTATATTAAATGAATCTTGTATGTCCAGCGCAATCATCATGACATGCTCCGTTTCTTCTCGTGGAGAAACGATGGTTCCTAAGGCACTAACTGAGAGATGTGTTGCTGCGCGCACCCAACGATGTAATGTGTTGAATAGTAAAGCAGATAGAATATGAATTACAATTATATATGAGACAATTGATGCTACTCGCTCCGTTTCAGAATGTAAGTCATTTTCATCTTGTTTAGATTCATCAATAGATTAATGTATATGTTTTATATATGTGTCTAGATTCATTAATCTACAGATAAATCCAGACAAGGTTAAAATGACTTATGTTCTAAAACGGATATATATAAGTACCGATGAAGCCCATAAGTGTCATATAAGAAAAAATCATCGAGATAAAGGAAGAAAAAAAACCTAAGTGTAAGAAACTTAATATTCCAACTCAATACACATCAACACGGTGTATGGTTGTTATTCGCGAGAAGTTCAATTCTGAACCTATGTAAACATAATAAATTCATACGAGCATTTTTTTTATGTATAACGCTACTATTAAAAGATGTAGATGCCTTACCTCCTAAGAGATAATAGATCATCCTGATCTAACGGTCACGATTAAAAAAATCAACGTCTTACCTCCTAAGAGGTAATACGTTACTTTATTTTTTCTAACCAATGACTGAGATTAATTCTATCTCTTACCGTAATAGAGCCCATATAAAGTGAAAGTTGATCATTCTTAAATTTAACAACTTCAAGGTTTGCGTTGTCCAATTTCTTCGTCAGTTCACTTTAGTTTATTATATTTGTTGCTAATAAAAGTGTGTAATAATCATTTTTATTGTTAAGTTTATAGAATTAATCTAACCTATATCCACAATTATTCTAACTAAATAACTACATAAATTTTAAATAGCTTATATCTCACAATAGTTTTTATGTCTCACAACTTAAATAAGTTTTTAAAATCTAGGACTCAATCGAACAAAAAATATTAACACACAATTAAATTAAAGGTGCAAACTAAGCGATTCATCGATCGATCTATCTACTCGGGTTATGTTGCTTTTTTATCCGCTTGTGTACGTGGCTGCTCAGCTACGACTCGATCACCTAACATACGTTCGTGTCTTGACCTAATCATCTGCCTGTTTCAGAGTTATTTTCGTTTGCACAAAAAAAAACAGATTCAGATAGAGAGATTGGGATATCTAAACACACTGATATATGCTGAGATCAACGAATAATTAAGAAGGCCGGTGGCAGACCAACAATTACGCGAACGATGCACGGACACACTCAGACAGTACATATCCCACTACTAAAAACAGAATTGTTCTATAGATGTCACTTTGGTTTGACAGTTTTTTACTTACCAACAGAAAAAGAGAAATAGATTGTCGGTTTGTAGTGTACCGATAGGAAAATACGTTTGATCTGACGGTTATTTGATAACTGATAGGAAACACTGATAATGACATCACTCCTATGGATACACATGAGACCCTTCAAGTGGCTATACAAGGTCTCATTATTAGAGCTCGAGTATGACAATTATATCTGCAGGTGGACTCATTCTTAAGTACCTCTTTATTTCACTTTAAGAATTAATTGCTATCTAATGATGATATTCAATGATGAAAAATCGACTGATTAGCCAATTAATTAGCCGATTAAATAGTGATCGGCACCTCTACAGCTAATTTGCATGGTAATTGGGTCATTAATCGGAGAGGCGAGTAATCGGCTGGTCAAGCTAATTAATCAGCCCCCACCAATTAATCATTCCGCACCATCGTTGCTGGATCCGTGCCACCGCAGCCAAGATCCACGTCGTTGTCGCTTGGATCCACGCCATGCTACCAGAGCCGTCCTCCAAATGACGCCACCACCGGAGCTGTGCCTCCAGATGCTGGCTGGTGCCGGCACAGAGAAGGGACTCAAGGAAGAGGCAAAGAGAAGGAAGAGGTAGGTTCGTCTGTCAGAGAAAGAGAGCACACCCACGGGGCCTGCATTTGGAGTAGAGACAAAGAGATGGAAAAGGCAGGCCTATGAGAGAGAGAATGAGAGAGAGAGCATAACACAAGCAGCCAAATGAAATAGCTAGCAGGGCGGGAAGCCCGATGTGAAAAAAAGATGTGCATGTAGCTAGATGTATAGAAAAAGAAAGAAAAGACAGCGGTGTAGAGAGATAGATATACGGTTTCTAAAGTATATGTATGTTAGTATGTTAGTATGAACCCTCTAATATATTATTTAACTATTTGGTCGACCGATTAATTCAGTTAATCTCCGATTAACCGATTAATCCCTACTCAGTGGTCGGCTGATCAGCTACCGATCATCGATTTTTCTAACACTGATGATATTATTGTAAGGAATCATGGAGAGAATCAAGAAGCATATGGCAACAAGAAAAGAGGTGGAGAAGGACAAGCAAGGACGTCCAAGTCAAGTTGAAAGTTTCCAACTCAAGTTCAACTCGAATTTCAGGTGAAGCATACACTAAAATCACCGTCTAGGCCACATCCAGATTCCGTTTTCAACGTTCCACATATATACATAAAGCTAACTTCAAAAGCTTTCCAACGGCGCTGGTTTCGTGGCAAAATTCCTTCTAGATCAATAGAAATCGTCAAAACAATTGGGCATCCAGAATCTATCAGGGTGTTGTTTTGTTGTCTTATTGGACCATTGGGCCGTGTACCCAGTTGAGCCTATTAGGGGTATGTCTAGAATAGGTTTCTTGGGTTTGTTTGCATGTTGTTTTAATAGACGTCATACCACCATTTTGTGATTGAATCACAATTCATAGATTCCAATTGAATTTCTCTATTTAGATTGTGTTTTCTGCGTTCTTTCTTGTGTTCTTTGATTTGCAGGCAAGCGTTAGCCTCCGTGGCAAGGTCAATCGAGTTGCGCTCAATTGATAAGTAGAGAAGAAGTGGTGCTGCAATTGCAGGGTCTCGATCTTGCAGATCGGAAGCCGGATCGTGAAAATTTTGGATCAAAAGCCAGATCATGAGTGTTTCTTCTCTGTTAATCATGGTTTACACTACCATAGAAAAGCAATTTAGTGACGGGTATTAAGCTACATTAGCGACGGGTATGTCTTCCATCACTCTTATCACGTCAGTAAAGCCCTGTCATTAGTGACGGTTAAACACCCGATACTAAAGGGTCCCTCCAGGTCGACGTCGCGTCCAGCATGACCCCCTTTAGTGATGAGTAAATATTATAACTCATCACTAAAGGACATACTATAGTGACGAGCGACACGTTCCACCCGTCTTAATAGGGTCTCTTTAGTGACGGGTCTCGATGGCTACCCATCACTAAAGGGGGTCATCCCGAACGTGATGTGGACCTGAACAAATCCTTTAGTAACGAGGCGTAATGGATACCCGTCACTATAGGAAATCTTTAGTAATGGGTATTTGTTTAGACCCATCACTACTGTTATGGTCATATAGTAAAAAATAATTTTTTATAGGCTGCATCCTAAATCAAAGCCAGGATTTGGCAGCCAACAATATATATTGCAAATAGCATAGAATTCATTATAGAATGGCATCATCACAAATTATATTGCATAAACAAAGCATACATCATAAATTGTATTGTAAACATCACAAAATTCATCACCAATTGTAACAAGTCATATTACATTAAAAGTTCGAAATCAACAAAATTAACCCATTGTTTTACAATGGAAATCGCCCTTCGTATTGATGACATGATCCACTAGGAATGACACTAGCCGTGAACGGATAGCCTACAAGTCATTCTCGCTGATATTACCTTCAGGTATGTTTAATTCCTACAAAATAAGTTTTTTATGTTAGTCGATGTTTACATAAGTAAAACATAAATTTAACATAGCAACAAAGTACACGAGGGTATTTTACGTTGGGCGGTTTAAGATCCACTATCTTTAGGGCTAACATCATATGGTGTGCAATATAAAACCCGCATTGGTTTCTATGAGGTTGAGTATAGCACTGTTATGTAAATACACGATTAGTTTGAACGACACATTTAATTTAGAAAAGGCAAACATTTAGAGACTTACCGGCACTGCAGTTTTATGCAACAACTGTCAGTGTTCCTTTCCATTTGATGTCCTGAGACTAATACCGAAAGCTCTGTAACGAGGTACAACAAAGTTAAGTTAAGTGAGAACAGATTAAAGGTTGAACTTGTAGTAATAAAGTGAAGAAAACCTTACTCGTTGATTAGACTTCTGATTACCAAGTAGACCCTCTCGGTGCAGTCGCCATTTGGTCCCAAACGGTCTTGCCAAGTCAATATATCATACAATGTTCCACTTGGAGGCGAGGAGTAGTAGGACATAATGTCCAGCCAAGTGGTGTACGTCCATTAAGAAATCTTTTCTTGCGGTGCAATGGAATAAGAACCTACTTAGGTAGTCGACGCATGAATCCTTATCATGTTGGATGGTTGCCATTGCTAACAGCTGTGGGCCAAAAAATTTAAATGGTCGCTTCTTGCATTCTTTCAATATTAGCCTGTAAATATAAAAGAGTAATTAATACCACATAATTACGTGTCGACTTTAAGCATGCATTTGGTTCGAGGAACAAAGTGGGATGGGATGGGGCAAGCCTGTTTTTTATACTGTTTGGTTAAGAGATGAGGTGGGACGGAGATATCCCACAGAGGAATATTCTGCAAAATTGGGGATGCCTCAATCCCTCAAAATCGGGTGGATCAAGCCGTCCCACCTCTTCGCTGTTCAGTCTCCGTCAGCTTGAAATGGGCACTGGAGCTAGGCCATCATCGTGCGTGGTAGTGCCAAAGCCATCACCACCGTCATCAGTCTACCATCGTCAGTCTGCCATCGTCGCACACTGGAGGCCGGAGAGCGGGCAGCATGCTGGAGCGTTAGATCTAGGATAGAGCACTTGAGGCCGAAGGATGCAGTGGCACATTGGTGGCTGGAGGGCAGGGTGGCGCGCTGGAGGCCAGCGAAGTGCTGGAGACTGGGCAACATGCGAGAGACCAGAGGCTAGGGTGGCAAGCTGGAGGCCAGAGAAGTGCTGGAGACTGCACAGCGCGTGAGAGACCGAAGGCCAGGGCGGTGCGCTGGAGGCTAGAGAAGTGCTAGAGACTGGGCAGCGTGGGGAGACTGGAGGCAGGGCAGCGCATGAGAGACCGGAGGTCGGGGAACCACGCTGGTGGCTAGAGGCGGGACGGTGTGTGGGTGGCCGGAAGCTCCGGCCGGTGGGGAAGAAGATTGATAAAAAAATAAAAAACTGGCTGATATGTGGGCCCCATAATTAACTGTTGCTAACCTGTTAATTTTGGCCTCCATCCCTCTCCCTCAATTCCTCTAACCAAACAAAAAATTGGAACGGACTCATCCCATTGAACCAAACAAGAGATGGAACGGTCCCATCCCAATAAACTGGGACAAGACAATCCCATCCCATCTAGTCTCAGAACCAAACGGACGCTAATTGAAAGACTAGGTTAAGTGACTTATAATGTCCAGCACCGCAACAAGCTGACGTCGAGAGAGTCCATATTGAAAAGATCATATAGATCCTCGAAGCAAATCAAAAAATAGCTGTCGACGGTCTAAAAATGCTGGTTCTTGTACACTACAGCAACTGAACCTTTATTGTTATTATAGCCAGTCAGGTAGAATCCATATAGGTCCATTACAGCTGGCCCAGCCTTCCTGAGTTGATCTTGAGGAAGCAAAGGCTTGCTAGCTTGTCACTTAGGGTGTGCCTGAGTCTAGGTTGACACCACATTAGGCTTCGCAACTTTTTTGGTCTTTTTGGCGGCGATCTTCTTTGTTTTGGTCTTGACGGATAGCTATTGAGACCCGTCACTAAAGGTACCCTATAGTGACGGGTGAAAAGTGTCACCCGTCACTATAGTGTGCCCTTTAGTAACGGGTTACAACGTTCACTCATCATTAAAAGAGGTCATGTCGGACGTGATGTAGACCTGGAGGGACCCTTTAGTGATGGGTGTTTAACCGTCACTAATGATAGGGATTTACTGACGTGATAAAAGTGACAGGGAATGTGCCCGTCACTAATGTACATTATTACCTATCACTAAAGTGCTTTTCTGTGGTAGTGGGAGTGTCTTTCGATAAAAATGACCAGTTGCCTGGTCATATTTATAATCCAACACTCCCGAACAGGAGACGACGTAATCGGTTGCGCGACTCTAATAACTCACCATGCATTTATATTATATTATAACACATATTATAATTTGTAACAAAATTAATTCATAGCAAGCAAAGATCCATTAGTTATTAATTCATAAATTATTTCACTTTGTTCAACATATATATATTAGAAAAATACGGTGGTGCATTAATATTGGAGAAAAATATACATTCGGACAGACGTTGGTGCTAGCGGCGATGCCGGGTGGTGCGCTATAGCACGTAACAGTGCGGGTCGCCATCTACAGGCGCGCGTGTGAAGTGGTCGGCTGGTCGGTGGCTAGGGGACTTAACTGTGGCCGGTCAGCAGTTATCAAACAAGAGTAAAGTCGATAGAGGGTGGAAGCAATAAGTGCGAAGCTGGGTGGATTTGAGCTCGTGCGCTACTTAAATACATGTCATTAGTGATGGTTATCGCTAAAAACATGTCATAACGGTGGCCTTAGGGTTGCACACTCTTTAGTGACGTGGGTAAAATAACACTAAAGAGCACAACCTATAGTGGCGGGTTATGTTACGACCCATCACTATTGGGAGTGCCCCTCTTTAGTAACGGGTTGTAACATAACCTGTCAATATAGGGTGCGCTCTTTAGTGATGGGTCATACTATGACTCGTCACTAATTGGGGTGCCCCCTCTTTAGTGATGGGCCAAACTTTCTCCCGTTAATAATAATACAGCATTACTGATGCATGTAAAATAGTCTGTCACTACAAGTGTATTACTGATGGGCGTCATTGATCCGTTAGTAAAGCTTCGTCACTAAAGACCGTTTCTATGGTAGTATTATCATCCACCTGATAGAAGATCAGGCACCCTGCCCTCCATCAACTGGTATCAGAGCTCAGTTTACCATTGGGTTCTTGTATCTTATATTAGATTGATTTCATATTCATCCCACAATACATGAAAAAGCTGTAGAAAAATTGCTAGTCATAGTCTTCCACATCCTAGAACCATCCCTAACCTTTGCATATTTCAGTTTCATAGTTTGTAGAATTGAATTTGTGTCCTAAACCCTTTATACCATCTGCAACACATAGATCATCTTCGGTTTGTAATTCTTGTGCAAATTAGAACCTCAAAACCTTGTTTCAACGTGCCTCTAATAAAACAGCTGTAACTTTTGCATACGAGCTCAGAATCAGGCAAATAAGTACATCTCGGAGATCTGCAGAAAAAATTACATACAAATTTCCCTAGCTTTGCTAGGTTCATTGTTTTTTTTTTGCCAAATTCAGCCTGGAAGGTCAAGTTTTTGAGCTCCGAAATTTCATGCACTAATTTTATAGCACCTCTCTGTTTGTTGATAGGTCACTACTCGCACTGAATTTTCTTGTATAAAAAATTTCTCACATTAGAACCTTATGGAAACATTTATACTCGCTAATTTAAATATGTTCAATTTAACTTAATATATGTTGTATTAATTTGATTTTAGATTGTCTGCATAATATTCGATGTAACCTATACAAATGAATTTAACGTATATGTGCATTTGTATATGTGATTAACACTACATGCTTTATATATAAAATATATGGAGAAATCCTCAACACTATCGTTGTCGGTTCTAGAACCGCCACGATGCTACTAATACGGAGTATCAGTGCCAATTCATGTTATGAACCATCACTGATACTCACTTTTAGTGCTAGTTCATAACATGAACCACCACTAATACAAACTCAGTACCAGTGGTGGTTGTAGAACCGACAATGATAGTCGTGGACTATTAGTTCCGCCTAATCAGTGGTGGTTCAAAACCAGCCACTGATGGCTATTTTGGCCAAACACTGATGTCGGTTTCTATAGTGGTGTCAGATTCTATAGATTCTCACTAGATAGATACTCACTGTCGATGATATGACCTCTAGGCACCTTTTATTAGACTTTTAGTAGGCTAGACTAGGCATGAGCCTAGCCCATTCAGTAGTCTAGAACATATAAGAAAGTTGAGATTTGTATGTAAAGATATCTTTGTAAATAGAGATAAGCCAGAGTCTAATTGTAATCCCTAGATTGCAGGAAACCAAATAGAGATATGTTTCCCTTCATGTAACCTCGTCCCGAGCACTATATAAGGTGGGCGGGGAACCCCCTCCAAAGACATCACAACATAGATATAGACTTTAGATCAAACCTTAGAAGCTCATACCGACGCATCTATTGAAATCTTCTACATCCAATCTACCATCTACTAAACAGGATTAGAGTTGTTATCCTCTAGGAGACCCGAAATTATCTAAAAACTCTTGGCTCTGATTGTTGAGCTGATCATCTACCCTAAGATATAATGCAACCCTATCATACAAATCACCACTATAGGTACCCTCATTGGTGGACTGTTCGACAAAACATCGACACTCACATGCTGATTTCTATAATCTGAAGTCTCACTACCATAGAAATGGTCTTTAGTGATAGAGCTTTACTGACGGATCAATGACGCGCTTCAGTAACACACTTGTAGTGATGAACTGTTTTACACACGTCAGTAATGATGTAATATTAGTAACGGGTCATAATGCGGCCCGTCACTAAATATAGGGTACCCCCATTAGAGACGGGTCACGGTATGACCCGTCACTAAAGGGTATCCCCTATAGTGATGGGTCATGTTGCCACCCATCACTAAAAAGGGGCACCCCCATTAGTGATGGATCACAGTACCACCCATCACTATAGGGAGTAACCTTTAGTGACGTGTGTTATTTTATCCACATCACTAAAGAGCCCGCAACCCTAAGGCCACCATTAGTGACATTTTTTTAGGGATAATTGTCACTAATGACAAGTATTTAAGAAGCTCAGATCCACCAAGCTCCGCACTTATTGCTCCCTGAGGTGCCATGGTGTATACCAAGGGGATGATGAGTGATTGTCAACGGGGAAAGAAGACGTGAAGCGTCAAGTGAAGAAAGAGAGATGAAGAGACTTGACCGTGACGGAGTTCACGTGTGACTCAGGTACACGGATGGACGCTGGTCGGACAGAGGGGTCGTGAGGGTGTGCCAGTCCAATCCGGGTGCACGAAGCTGAAGCGGCAAGTGAAGAAACGGGATCCACCGTAGTGTTGGCGTGTGCGACTCAGGTACACGGATGACTGACCGCCGGGCTGAAGAGCCGCGGGGTCGGATCGGATCCAATCCGGGTGCACGGTCAAAGGCGGTGGACGCTTTGACGGTTTGGGCTCAAAACCGTCACC
>KE371008.1:296954-311335 GCA_000418225.1 Zizania latifolia
ATACTTGAGATTGAGGAAGTTTTTATCCTGAAAGATTTGTATCGGATTGCCAGGTGTGACTTTATTATCTAATCTCAAACTGATTTTTCTCAAGTCACTTGCAAGTCTAATACTTATATTTCAGGAGTTCGTTTTTCAGCTGCGAATTTTATTTGCGCCCATTCACCCCCCCTCTGGTCGCTAGTTTCGGTCCAACACTCCCACCCGCCATCGACTTCACCCTTGTCCCATAACTACCGACCGATCGTAGTTAAGTCCCCAGCCACCGGCTGGCCGACCACTGCACGCACGCACCTAGGGATGGTGACCCACACTGTTACGTGCTCCGGTGCACCGCCCGGCACTACCGCTAGCACCAATGTTCGACCGAAGGTATATATATTTTTTCAATATTAATGCACCACCATATTTTTCATATATATATATTGAACAAAGTGAAATAATTTGTGAATTAACAACTAATGGATCTTTGCTAGTTATGAATTTATTTTGTTACAAATTTTTATATGAGTTTTTAGAGTCGCGTAACCGATTACGTCGTCTCCCGTTCGGGAGTATTGAATTATAAATATAACCGGGCAACTGGTCATATTTATAGGAAGACGCTCCTGAATTGTCCACTCACTTTGGACAATCTAGGAATGTGTGGCCGCGTAGCTGGACCACGTGGTCCCGTATGGTTCCAGAGATAGTTTCGGTGGTGTCTCCCTGTTATTCTCTAGATACACAACCCTCTCAACCCTAAGTCGAGACGTGTATTTGGAGAACAGCAGGGAGATGTTGCCGAAATTCTCTCTAGAACCGTATGGGATAACGGGGTCCAGCTACGTGGGTCATAAACTTGGATATGATGGTTGTTTTTTTCATAATTTTATAAATGCCAACAACAAGGAGCTAGATGTATCTTGATTGCTGTACTTGTAATGAATACTTGAGTGCGGTAAAGTCTTTTATGAGTACTGCTAGAGCAGACATGGAAGCTAATAGAAAGACTGTATTGTGATGTCCATGCTATGACTATAAGAACGAAAAGAAGTTTCCAAATTCAGAATATGTCTACGACCATTTGCTAAGACGTGGATTCAAGAAGGGATATCATATATGGAACAAGCATGGCAAAGAAGGAGAAAACGATGGTGAAGTAGATCAGATTGCTTCCGATGGTAACAAAGACGAAGGTGGGGCTGGTGATACGGATTACTTGAGCGACAATGACATATTAGAAATTAATAAAGATAAGTATACTGATATAGTACACAATGTTGATCAGATGGTGCGTGATGCGGAGGAACAAGTTACATATTCTAATGGAGAGTTTGCCTAATTCCAAAAACTTGTTTGAGACTCAAAAACACTGATCTATCTTGGCTGCAAAGAGAAGCACATGGTCTTATACATTGTCCTGATATTGCTACAAATGAAGGTGATATATGGATGGTCCGATGTGAGTTTTAAAGCATTACTGAATTTGCTGAGGGACCTGGTGCCAGAAGAGAATAAGGTGCCTACCACCTTGTATGGTGCTAAGAAGATCGTATGTCCCCTAGGGTTGGACATAGAGAAAATACATACATGTAGGAATGATTGTGTTCTTTTTCGTGGAGAGTATGCAGACCTTGATAAATGTCCAACATGTGGAACACATCGATTCGAGAATAGAAAAGATGATGATGAACTAGACGATGGGTGCAAAAGAAGGAAAGTTCCGAGAAAGGTGATATGATATTTCCCTATAATCCCCAGTTTGAAGCTGATGTTTGCAATTGCCAATGAGTCTAAATAGCTGAGGTGGCACAAAGAGGGTCATAAGAACGACTCGATGATATGACACCCAGCAGATTCTGCTAAGTGGAGAACAATTAACGCCACATTTTAATGGTTTGCTAACGATTGTAGGAATATTAGATTTGCCATGAGTACGGATGGCATGAACCCCTTTGGTAACATGAGCAGTGCGCACAGCACGTGGCCAGTGTTACTGTCTATATACAACCTTCCACCTTGGCTTTGTAAGAAGCGTAAATATATCATATTATCGATCTTGATCTCTGGTCCTAAACAACCTAACAATGATATCGACGTATACCTCAGACCCTTGGTGGATGATCTAAAAACTCTATGGTACGTAGGTGTTGAGGTTTGGGACGAGTACATCTAAGAGTACTTTTAGCTACACGCCATATTGTTTGTCACAATAAATGATCTGCCAGCTCATCGTAACTTATCTGGACAAAGCAAAAGAAAAGGTGAATCTTGCCCATAGTGCTTGGAGAAAATATTGAGCACATCGTTGAACTATTCTAAGAAAACGGTATACATGTGCCATCATTATTTTCTTCTAATGAAACACTCATAAATGAAAATAAAGCTGCAATTTGATGGTACCATAGAGAAAGGAGAACCTCTCAGGCGTTTCAAAAATGCAGAGGTATATGACCAGGTAAAGGACATAAATATTATACTCGGCAAGCGAAAACATCCTTCCAATAGTTGTGATGGAATGTGGAACAAGAAGTTAATTTTGTGGGAGCGTGAATATTAGAAATACCTAGATGTTCACCATTCCATCGATACAATGCATGTCGAGAAAAACGTGTGTGACAGTCTCCTTAGAACAATGCTAAATATGCCAGGCAAAACAAAAAATCATGAGAATACTAGAGCGGATATTAAGAAAATAGGTTTACGATCGGAGCTACATTCACAGCAGACAGATAGAGAAAAGTTCTTGCATCCATCTTGCATCACCCTTTCTAGGAAGGAGAGCAAGGAGTTTTGTGAATTCTTCCATTGTAATAAAGTTCCATCAGGTTACTCGTCGAATATCAACAAACTTGTCAACCTGAAGGTGCTTAAGATGGTTGGTCGAATGAAGACTCATGACTGTCATGTGATACTGACTCAGATGATTGCTGTCGGAATAAGAAATATGTTACTAGTGGGGGTAAGAGAGGCTATAATGAGTCTGTGTTTTTTTTCAATGCAATTGGATAGAAAGTACTCGACCCAACAGCGCTAGAAGAACTAGAGAAAAAACAATTCTCGACTCTCTCTTTTCTTGAGATGAACTTTCCTCCATCATTCTTTAATATTATGGTACATCTCACCTCACATCTTGTCAAAGAAATTTTTTCTTAGGCCTGTTTTCTTGCATCAGATGTACTCGTACGAGAGATACATGGGTGTTCTAAAGAAGTATGTTAGAAACCATTCTTCACCCAAGGATTGCATCGCACAGGGTTACTCTAGTGAGGAGGTTGTAGAGTGGTGTGTCGAGATAACCTAATTGGTGTGTCTTACCCTCGCCATGAGGGTAGACTACCAGGTCAAGGAATTCTAGGCAAGCAAACATTCACTTCGCCTCCAAACGCATATGACCAAGCTCATTTCCTTGTGTTGCAATAGTTGAGCGAAGTGTCACCATACATCATTGAGCACAATCACATGCTTTCTGCAGAGAACCCGTCTCTTATTGAAGCTTGGATCACAAAACAACACATGAAAAGGTTCAATAGCTAGTTTCGAGATTGGATCGCACAATCAAAAACCCTAGTGAGCTTATCGACAACAACAATGTAAAGATCACATATTACAGTCAGATAGAGGAGATTTGGAAACTTGACTTCATGAGGTTCAAGGTACGTCTATTTTGATGCCGCTAGGTCAATGGAACAAAAGGCATTACGGTCGATAAGTAGGGATTCATTAGTATTAATCTAACTTAGGTTGGATATAAAGATGAACCTTTTATGGTCGCTAAACAAGTTGCTCAAGTATTTTATGTGCCTGATATTACAAATAAGAAGCTTCATGTTGTCCTAGCTGGAAAAGACGGATTGTGGGTATTGAAAATGTTGTTGATGAGGACGAGTACAATCAGTTTTATGAGATACTTTCTTTCGCCACCACAATTATGCCATAGATTAAACCGGATGAGAAGACTCCGTACCTACGCTCTGACCATTCTGAAGGAATGTACGTTAAGAAAGTAAGAAAACAGAAGGTGTAAAAGTTAAATTATATGTATACAAGTGTTGTGTTACGATTATCAATCTTTATTATAATTTTGTGAACATTTGTCTTTTAAGTGTAAGATGTACTTATATTGATTTGTGTAATATATGTGAAATAGAAGTTCAAATACTGAGATGTGCGTGATTTGTACAAGTCATACTGATTTGTGTAATATATGTGCAATGGAATTTAATGGCAATTCATCAATGACAATAAGTTGAAATCTAGACAAATGTTTTGCCAAATTATTAGTGACGGGCAGCACGCAATGCCCGTCACTATTGCTAGTTATTTGTGATGGGCAACAAGTACCGACAATCACTACTGTTCATTAGTGACGGATGTGAGGGGTTGCCCATCAGTAATGACTTAGTAACAGTGATGGGCATTCGTGCCGCCTCTCAGTATTAATTTGGCAAAATCACTATTATATCTCATTACTGTTGGCAGTTAGTGAAGATAAGTAGACGACACCATTAATTGCTATTAGTGCAACCCCTTTAAATACCCTGGCTACCTGCATTTCGACTTCATAACACCAAAATCTTTTCTCCTACTTCTCTTCTTTTTTAGCCATGGAGGCTTGTGGTGGTAGTTGCCTGGGTCGACGCATCCACCGATGTGTGGACGCGTTGGACCAGGCTTCATCCCACATAAGCTCATCCATGACATCATTCAATAGTCGGCACAACACTTGAGCGATCACTTTTATAGGTTACCGCATGTTGTGTTGTGCTAAGTGCTCCTGATCATCAGTGATGGATGGTAACTATCGCCCGTCACTGAGAAAAATCATTAGTGATGGGTAGTACCACCCATCACTGATGACTCTCGCTTATAAATAGGCAGGCCCCAAAGTGGACCGCATGCTTTCATTTCGAGCACAACTCTAACCCTAGCTCTCATCGCCGTCACCTTCATCGTTCTCCTCGCCGGCCCCACCGTTCTGTCCCATGCTCCATTCCGTCCCGTGTGGCCTCCGTTCCGCCGTCTGTTCCGTCGTGCGTGGCCTCCGTTCTGCCGTCCGTTCCACCGCGCGTGGCCGACCCTATTCACTATCACCTCGAGTTGCATCCTCCTCCTCCTCCTAAGGTCCTCCTCCTCTAATATGGCTAGGGTTTGTGAGTTTGTGAATATGTGGATAATTTGTAAATATGTTGTTTTGTGGATAATTTGTGAATACGTTGCTTTGTGGATAATTTGTGAATGTTTGCTCAATGAAGATAAGGCTATTAGTATGAGGATGTTTGTGACAATTAGATTTATTTTTTTGTTTTCACAAGTTTGTTCAGACAATGATCTCTCATTATGTGCTAATATTATTGTTCTAGGCAAGCAAACACTCACTCCGCCTCCAAACGCATATGACCAAGCTCATTTCCTTGTGTTGCAACAGTCGAGCAAAGTGTCACCATACATCATTGAGCACAATCACATGCTTTCTGTAGAGAACCCGTCTCTTACTAAAGCTTAGATTGCAAAACAACACGTGAAAAGGTTCAATAGCTAGTTTCGAGATCGGATCGCACAATCAAAAACCACATTTGTCTTTTAAGTGTAAGATGTACTTATATTGATTTGTGTAATATATGTGGAATAGAAGTTCAAATACTGAGATGTGAGTGATTTGTACAAGTCATACTGATTTGTATAATATATGTGAAATAGAATTTAATGGCAAGTCATCTATGACAATAAGTTGAAATCTAGACAAATGTTTTGCCAAATTATTAGTGACAGGCGGCACGCAATGCCTATCACTGTTGCTAGTTATTTGTGATGGGCAACAAGTACCGACAATCACTATTGGTCATTAGTGACGGGCGTGAGTGGTTGCCCGTCAGTAATGACTTAGTAACAGTGATGGGCATTCGTGCCGCCTGTCACTATTAATTTAACAAAATCACTACTGTATCTCATTGCTGCAGGCAGTTAGTGAAGATAAGTAGACGGCATCATTAATTGCTATTAGTGCAGCCCCTTTAAATACCCTAGCTACTTGCATTTTGACTTCAGAACACCAAAATATTTTCTCCTACTTCTCTTCTTTTTTGGCCATGGAGGCTTGTGGTGGTAGTTGCCTAGCTCGACGCATCCACCGGCGTGTGGATGTGTTGAACCAGGCTTCATCCCACATAAGCTCATCCATGACGTTATTCAACAGTCAGCGCAACACTTGTGCAGTCACTTTTATAGGTTACCGCATGTTGTGTTGTGCTAAGTGCTCCTGATCATCAGTGACGGGAGGTAACTACTGCCCGTCACTGAGAAAAGTCATTAGTGATGGGTGGTACCAACCATCACTGATGACTCTCGCTTATAAATAGGCAGGCCCCAAAGTGGACCGCATGCTTTCGTTTCGCACACAACTCTAACCCTAGCTCTCATCGCCGTCACCTTCATCATACTCCTTGCCGGCCCCACCATTCTGTCCTGTGCTCCATTCTGTCCTGGCCATCCATTCCATCCCGTGTGGCCTCCGTTTCGCCGTCTGTTCTGTCGTGCGTGGCCTCCGTTCCGCCATCCGTTCCATCGCGCGTGACCGACCCTATTCACTGTCACCTCGAGTTGCATCCTCCTCCTCCTCCTAAGGTCCTCCTCCTCTGATATGGCTAGGGTTTGTGAGTTTGTGAATATGTGGATAATTTGTGAATATGTTGTTTTCTGGATAATTTGTGAATACGTTGCTTTGTGGATAAGTTGTGAATATTTGCTCAATGAAGATAAGGCTATTAGTATGAGGATGTGTGTAACAATTAGGTTTATTTTTTTGTTTTCAAAAGTTTGTTCATACAATGATCTCTCATTATGTGCTAATATTATTGTTCCTATATTTTGTTCATGCAATGTTCTTTCATTATATGCTTTTCATAACGTGCTGGCTATTATTGCTTACTACTATGGCATAATGAATTAGTTGTCACACACACCTGTGAATTAAATTATAGCCTAGTGGCGAGGAGGCCATTAAGTTAGCAGCCCGACATCTGAGAGCAATCATATTCAATGTAATGTAGGTTATGTCTATGTTGTCACAAAGAAATTGTTTCAGTTTAGAAATTCATGTTCCATGTTATATTCCTATAGTTATTAAATTTCATGTTGTATGTACCTCCGTTATAACGTTGTACTAATTACATTCTTTTTATTTCACTTTTTAAATTAATGTTCTACGTTACATTCATATTTCATTGTATTCAGAGTGTTTATATTACTTCACTTTGATTTTTCAAGAGTCTCTTCCTTCTTACCTCCTTCTAAACAAGTTTTGAAATATGAGTAAGAGTCACGCAACCGATTATGTCTTCTCCTGTTTGGGAGTGTTGGATTATAAATATAACCGGGCAACTGGTCATATTTATATAAAGATCCTTCCGAATTGCCCATGCACTTTGGATAGTCCGAGGATGTGCGGTCCACGTAGCTGAACCATGTGGTCCTGTATGGTTCTAGAGAGAGTTTTGATAGTGTCTCCCTGTTGTTCTTTGGATATACAACCCTCTTGACCCTAAATCGATATTGTGTTTGGAGAATAGTGGGGAGATGCTAATGAAATTCTCTCTGGAACCATACAGCACCGTGGGGTCCAACTACGTGGGCCGCACATCCCCGGATGAGATTTAGGACTTGTCCTTGTCTATTAGTGCCCAAAGTCTAGTGTCATTCGATCATACATTTTTGTAATTAAACATTAAGGTCTTCCTTCTCTTAATGTTTAGATATCTAGTCATTCCTCTACTGGGTCTTCTAGCTTCACCGACGAGGTTGAGCTAGCAATCAAGAAGCCAAGGATGTAAGCAAAGTGGCCGACGAACAAGCTAAACATCAAGGCAGTCGACAGTGATGGCCTCCCAACAGATAAAGCAGCCTTACAACGGCTGAGGAAGCTTGCAGGACTTATTGCATGGAAGAAGGTCCCATTGACCCTAAGGAATTTCGACGATCTCAGTCGAGAGCAAAAGACTACACTCTTCAACGATGGGATCAATAATTTCCTTGAGTTTTCTGATAATACAAAGGTGACAACTTTAAAGACTACGTTGAATATGATATCCAAGCTATGGAGGTCTGATAAAAGCAATCATGTCTCAAACTTTATCACCAAAGACCTCGAGCCCTTTACAAAGTATCCGTACCTGAAAAAGGATGACTGGGACCAATTTGTCAAGATGAAGAGCTCAGCTGAGTTCAAGGCAGAAAGCTCTGCCAAGAAGGAGCTCTGGGCTAAGAATAAGCTACCCTACAACCTTGGCACAACTGGTTACGTGGGGATGAAAGATAAGTGGTTGGCCGAAGATGTCAAGATGGCCAATAAGGGCAAAGAAAATCCATGACAACAGTTTCCCGGCAGAGTGCAATCATTTCTAAGGGCCTGGGGGAGACTGACAGAGAGTGGTGAAGTCACGTGGACCTCGAGTGAAGCAACGTCAACAGCTCAGAAGGTCAGAGATCTAATTGTGTAGGCGTCACAAAGAACCTTCACTGCCGTGCAGGAGCAGAATGAGTTAACAAGTGCTCTCGGCAACCCAGAGCACACTGGTCACGTGCGGGGCTTCTCTAGCTCGCAAGACTAGAAGTATGGTTTCCCGGACAACGCTGACATGTACAAAAAATGAAGAAGGTCTGGGGGAATCGATATGGAAGCACTATCGTAGAGAATCAAGAAGGATCTATATGTAGATCTCGCGAGGACCTTAGCTCTATAGGGTATCGTTCTTCCAGCTCAACCTACACTGGATAGCCCTGCATGTGACAAAAAGAACAGCAGTGCTTCAAGAGAGGTCAAGCGGCAACTAAAAGTGACCTCACAATCTCACAACGGTATGTAAGACACGATTGACTAGCTAACTGAACCAACCCCGTGCAAGCATATCTTAAAGCCTGCGGGGTATTAGATCGAGGTGGCAAGGGGTGTGGTCTACCCAGATCAGCATGAGCTACACATTGTGCCAATAAGGGAGCGATATGCATTAGTGTCTATCGATTTTGCGCACCCCAACACGGAAAACATCGCACTGCCTATTCCTTCAAATGAGGAAATCAACACTCTATACGATGCATAGCTATCAAGGGTACAATGGAACCGACTGCATATTTTTGTCGATCAAGAGACTTCTGCAAGCCAGGCTCATGCTCAACCTCTCACTGCACTTGCTGCTCAACCTCCTGCACCTATCGAGAAAGCTAAAAGTGTCACCACTGTGCCACCGCCTGAGAAGCCAACGGTCACAAAGACCAAAACAAAGAAGACCACTGCCAGAAAAGTCCAAAAAATTGCAAATCCTAATGTGGTGTCAACCTAGACTCAGGAACACCATAAGTACCAAGCTGACAAGGCTATGCTTCCTCAAGATCAGCTAAGGAAAGCTGGGCAAGCCGTAATGGACCTACATGGATTCTACCTGACTAGCTGCAACAACAATAAAGGTTCAGTTGCTGTAGTGTACAAGAACCAGCATTTCTAGACTGTCGACAACTATTTCTTGATTTGCTTGGAGGATCTATATGATGTTTTCAATATGTACACTCTCGACGTCAGCTTGATGCAGTGCTGGACATTGTAAGTCACTTAACCTAGTCTTTCAATTATAGTCGACACGTAATTATGTGGTATTAATTACTCTTTTATATCTGTAGGCTAATGTGGCAAGAATGCAAGAAGTGACCATTTATATTTCTTGACCCACAACTGTTAGCAATGGCAACCATCGAGCATGATAGGGATTCATGCGTCGACTACCTAAGTAAGTTACTCTCCTATTGTACCGTGAGAGAACAATTTTTAATGGGCATACACCACTTGAATGGACATTGTGTCCTACTACTCTTCGCCCCCACGTGGAACATTGTATGGTACATTAATTCGGTAAGACCGTTGGGACCGAATGGCAACCGCACCGAGAGGGACTACTCGGTAATCAGAAGTAAAATCGATGAGTAAGGTTTTTTTCACTTTATTACTACAAGTTCAACCTTTAATCTATTCTCGCTTAACTCAATTTTATTGTACCTCATTATAGAGCTTTCGGTGTTAGTATCGGGACATCAAAAGAAAAGGAACACTGATAGTTGGTGCATAAAACCGTAGAGCTGGTAAGTCTCTAAATGTTTGCCTTTTCCAAATTAAATGTGTCGTCCAAACTAATTGTGTATTTCCATAACAGTGCTACACTCAACCTCCTAGAAACCAAAGCAGATTTTATATCGCACACCATATGATGTTGGCTCTAAAGATAGCGGATCTTAAATCACTCGACGTAAGATATTATCATATACTTTGTTATTATGTTGAATTTACGTTTCACTTATGTAAACATCGAGTAACGTAAAAAACTCAATTTGCAGGAATTCAACATACCCAAAGGTAATCTCGACGAGAATGACTTGCAGGACATCCGTTCACGGCTAGCGTCATTCCTAGTAGACCATGACATCAAACCGACAGGTGATTTCCACTATAATACCTAGAATTAATGTTTGTTAGTTGTGAACTTATGATGTAATATGACTTATAACATTTAGTGAAATATGTGATGTTTGCAATACAATTTATGATGTATAATTTGTTTATGCAATACAATTTGTGATGATGGCATTCTGTGATGAATTCTGTGTTGTTTGCAATGTACAATGTCGAGCTTTGATTCAGGATGTGTCTGGGATATGACCCCCGGGTACCCCACAGTTGGGCTTATCAGACCAGACTAAGGGTAGGCCAAGACCAGCATTGACCGTCCGATATGGCCCATGAACAGGAGTTCGATTCTGATAAAGAAAGTTGAGTCCTTATCGGGTAGTTAAGCCCTAGATATGATATCAAGAGATTTATTTGTACCAGAATCCTTTTAATTAGGGATTTAGCACCTGAGTTTGGTAGGCAATCCAAGTTCTACTTGGAATAGAGTTCTGGGTTGTTGGGCTCACCTCCTGAGTATATAAAGGAGGCGAGAACACCCGTAGAGGCATCTAATATAATCTTGTTTATTCACATCATCTAGCTATCTAACTCCACCATATTTTTCTTGCTTTCGACACCTTAAGCCTCCATAGCTTGATTGCGTCATATTATAAGATCCATCATCATATTACAGACCAAAACACGGGACGTAGGGCTATTATCCTCTGGGAGGCCTGAACCAGTATAAACCTTGGCTCTTGTGTTTTAGACTAGACCATCGGGTTTGAAGGCGTTGTGCTTCCCTTATACACATCTAATCATCACCTTGGGTACACCCATTGTTGGACTGATCAGTGATTCATTGATAGTTCGCACGCTAGGTAGGGGATCACGTCGCTTTCACTAGGATTCGATGACATCACCGCGTCAACTCTCAGCCAAGCCTAGGATGACGCTCGTCTTGGGCAACATGACGTATGTGGCCAATTCACTTGGAAGGTTGATTCCTTTTGATTCGGTCCCAACCCCCAAGCGGTCGTCAAGCTAGAGTCTCGATCATTTTTTCTCGTGAAAGGAGGATCGAGCCACAGAGCATCTGGTCAACACCGTACAGGAGTTAGCTCTGATTCAGCTCTCTGATCAAGTAGCTAAACAAGTCTTTCGGCGCCTCCACCAGAGCTTTGAGGAATCGCCTCCTTGAGGCTCCCGTCATCGAGAGGATTTTCCCGAGCATGCTGGAGGCTACCTCGCTGGATTGCTTACTAGGACATGGTTCGGGTCCACCGATGACTATACTATGGCTCCTGGATCTAGTTTCTCCCTCCACACCGAGTCAACAAGGCTGCTGCAGAGAAGACCCAGGAAGAACAACTAGAGGCCTCAGAAGGACAGGCAGAGGTTTGAGCACTCGGAAGAGGATGGGTGTGACTACATCGGGAACCAAAGGGACAACACCAATAATCGACCACGCAAGCGTCAGTCATAATGCATAAGGAGCAGTAGATCAAAGCTGAGAAGACGGCGAGCCAACGGGGATCGATGTCGAGATAAGCCCCGTTAGAAGGCTTTAACTTGACTCCACCCCTAATTTTGTCGAAGACAACAAACGCCATCAAGATCGATCTTCCCCCCTTCTTTTTTCAGCTATGTACTCTTTGCCTTATAAGAAATAATGTTAAAGTTTTTCATTGAGAAAAAACATATCATTTATCTTTATTGGCAACAATCGCTAGGCTCGAGCCCTCTAAAGGTCAAGGCAAAGCGTCACGCGTCTAGCTCAAATGGTTGTGCCCCTATGGATTTGCTCTAGGTTTGGCGTTAGCAAACGCGTGAGTGAAAAAGAGTTGGCGTTTGTGCCCTCTCGGCGTCTGGCTAATAGCTAAGTCCCTTGGGGGCTCGAGTCCTAAAGCCTCAACTTCAAGTTCCAGCGGTATCGAGAACTCGTGATGCTTGATGTTAAGATCGGTGCATAAGCAGCATTAGTTTCCTACACCCAAGACTATATGGCTATAACAGGGGCTCAAAATCTTGCTTTGGACACACGAAAGATTAGTAAAAACCACAAACTTGCGAATTCCTCAAGGGCTTGTTCGACCTGATGTCAGTAGGCACGTGCATAGCCTAAGGGCCACGCATTGGGTACTATATGGCCTAAAGTTCCATGAGGCGAAAACATAGTTAGGACTTAAAAATTGTGAATTGCAAAAAGGCTATCTTTACTTCATAAAGAAGAGCTAGAAGTTCTTAAAGCACGAAGTTTTACACTGACCACTCCTAACTTTGGCACAGGTTATAATACAACTACTATCTGGGAGATGACGCAGCTAGATCTCGAGCCTTGGGGGATGACACGGCCAGATCTTGAGCCTCGGGGGACAACGCGACTGGATCCTGACCCTCGGGGGATGACGCAGCCAGATCCTGAGCATCGGGGGATGCCATCCCAGCAGCAGGATCCTCGAGAAGAGGCAGGAACTGAAGATCCTCGGCAATGGCAGTGGCAACGCCCTCCACTTCCTACCGAAACCCCGTGTCTCAGTCCTTGATCACTCTGGCTAGCAATCCACGCTCTAGCTGCTAAAGATCTACCGACGGGAAGTGGTCCCAGACGAAAACTAAGGCTTGTTCAGCCCAAGACTTTATCGCCTCATCAACAAGGAGGTGAAGCTGGGTCTCAAAACCCTCAAGTTTCTCCTAGAACTCCTCCTCGGTGTCCTCGACAAGGAGCGAGTACGAGTGCTCGATCACCGCACGAATCTCGATCGTCTCCTCCTCGAGTTCTCTGATATGGGAATGATCCCGATCACGCCTCCCTACATGCAGAAAATTGATGAAGGCTTAAGACCAAATCGATACTCGGCGGTGGATGACTCCGCCGACCCCTTCGCCGTGTCGAGGGCTCGACGGGTGGCTTATTGGTCTCCCTTGCCTCCTCAACCATGGTCCTCAAGGCCGCCGCTTGGCGTTTGGCCTTCTCTACCATTTGAGTAGCATTCTTGGCCATCACTACTACGCTGGCCATGGAGGTCTCTGCCGCAGCGGCCCTGCGTGATAGCTTAGCATTCTGGGCCAGGAGATCATCACGCTCATGGTGGAGTGCTTCAACCTCGGCCTCGAGGGTCGCCACGCCCCCCATCTTCGGTGTGTACTATGCCCGGAACAGCTGTAGAACATAGGCAATTGTCAAAATAGCGACTTAGAAAGAAGATAACCCAAGGAAGAAGCAGAAATTATATCGGCAAGCTACAACAAAAGAGGGGCGGCTGCCACTGGAATCTGGCCTAGGGCTGGCGCAAGGACTGTGACCTTCGTGTCAGGGGCTCCCGAGCCAGCCCTTGACTCGAGGCCATCCACCGCCATTGGGGCAGGGGGCTGAGTCCTCGAACCAGCCCCTCTGGGAGGTCAACGACCTCCTCCTCGACCGCCACACCCTCCACAATCCCGCCCTCGACCGCTGCATCCATGGCGCCCTCCGCAGCAGCTGACCCGTCGACTAGAGAATCAACCGCCACCCCCGGTGCCACGACAGCATCCTTGCCACCCGGAGCCAAGACCGAGCACTACAGGAAAACTAGAACCTTCCGTCGGCCAAAGGCGACGAAAGTTAGGCTAAAACCGACAGAAGTTAGCCTCTTCCGTTGGCAAAACGCTTATTTCCGTCGGTTTTCGGCCGACGGAAGTTAGCAGACGAAAGTAAACTATCTTTCATCGGCCGCAGACGAAAATTAACTATCTTTCGTCGGCCTGATCTAGCCGACGGAATTTCCTTTCTTCCGGCTATATTTTCCGTCGGCCTACTGACAGCCGACGAAAGATACAGAACTAACTTCCGTCGGCCTGCTGACAGCCGATGAAAGATATAGAAACTAACTTCCATCAGCTATGGTCGGCCGACGAAAGATAGGAGGATAACTTCCGTCAGCTGACCATAGCCGACGGAAGATACTATTTTTTTTCTTTTCTCTTTCCC
>KE371008.1:475555-487251 GCA_000418225.1 Zizania latifolia
CGATGATTGCTAGATGCTGAGACAAGGTACCCCGTAGTTGAAAAGTTATGCTTGTGCCTCTGCTTTTCTTGAACTAAATTGAGGCACTATATACAATTGGTCCAATGCACAGTCATATGTAAAGCCGATGTTATCAAGTACATCCTATCGATACCAATTTTAAAGGAAAGGATTGGCAAATGGATATTTGCATTGACAGAGTTTGACTTACAATATGAGTCAGCCAAAGCAGTCAAGGGACAAGCCATTGCCGACTTTATTGTAAAACACAAAGACAAAGAAGCTGATTACATGGAGCCAATACCATGGACACTATTCTTCGATGGATTAGTTTGCAGGCATGGATGCGGAATCGAGTTAGTAATCATATCGCCTTGGGGGGCAAGTTTCGAATTTGCCTACACCATCAAGCCCTACCGCACCAACAATCAGACCGAATTTGAGACAGTCCTTAAAGGATTTAAACTATTGACTGAGATAGAGGTTGATGCTATTGAAATTATGGGGGATTCATTGTTGGTGATCAGACAACTCTCCGGAGAATATAACTGCAAAGATGAAAGTTTGAGGATATATTTTGAAGAATGCCAGGAACTGTTAAAGAGATTAAGAATGGTATCATTAACGCATGTATCAAGAAATCAAAACCTAGGAGCTAATGACCTGGCACAAGCCACATCAGGGTATCAGCCGACGGATAAGGTAATCGAAGCAGAAATAGCCGATATCGATGTTGAAGACTAGAGGGCCAAAATAGTAAGATACCTTCGGGATCCATCACAATCGGCTCCAAGAAAGTTAGGCTATAAAGCTTTAAAGCTTTAAAGTTAGACTGGATAAAGAACTATACTATCAGACGATTGATGGGGTCCTATTAAGGTGCCTAAATTTGAAGGAAGCTATGGCCATGATGTGCGAAGTACATGAAGGAATCTGTGGAACTCATCGATCGGCCCACAAGATGAAGTGGTTGCTACGCTGAATTGATTATTTTTGGTCGATGATGCTCGAGGATTGCTTCAAGTATTACAAAGATGTCAAGACTGCTAGAAGTTTGGAAACGTACAACAAGCTCCTACATTGGCCATGAACCCGATCATCAAGCCATGGCCATTCAGAGGTTGGGGAATAGACATGATCGGCCAAATTTACCCATCGTCTAGCAAAGGACATAAGTTTATACTAGCAGGCACCGATTATTTCACAAAGTGGGTAGAGGTGATCCCTCTGAAAAAAGTAACTGCCTAAGAAGCCATAGAGTTTATCAAGGAACACATTATTTACAGATTCAGGAATCCACAAACGATTACCACTAATCAAGTATCAGTATTTATGTCAGAGGAATTTTAGCGGTTTGCAATCATCATGGGAATTAAGTTACTCAACTCATCGCCCTACTATGCACAAGCAAACGGCCAAGCTGAAGCTTCGAACAAAACTCTGATAAAATTGATCAAGTGCAAGATCACAGAACAGCCTAAGAAGTGGCACACAACATTAGCCGATGCTTTATGGGCGTATCGGATGGCCTGCCACGGGTGAACTCAAGTGCTACCTTATCAGTTAGTCTATGAGCATGAAGCCGTCCTGCCATGAGAGACCAACATCGGCTCCAGACATCTTGCTCTTCAGAACGAGTTGATGGCCGATGATTACTACGGGCTAATGACCGATGAATTAGAAGACTTGGCGTAAAATTGGCTTCACATGCTCAGAAAGATAGAAGAAAATAAAGTGAGGGTGGCAAGGCATTATAACAAGAAAGTATCAGCTAAGAAGTTTGAAGAAAATGACTTAGTCTTGAGACTGGTATTGCCGATCGGGACTAAGGACAATCGCTTCAGAAACTGGTCCCCTAACTGGGAAGGTCCCTATCAGGTAAGCCAAGTCGTACTAAGCAATGCCTACATTTTAAAAACGCTAGAAGGGGAAGAATTTGTGAAGGCGCTAAATGGTCTGGCGAATGTGGAATCAGAATGGTTGAAATCTGAAGCTCAAAGATGAAGATGAAATGTGTAAGGAATTCAAAATGGATGAAGTGAGAAAATTAGCAAGCAAGGATCGAATAATCAGAAGGAACTTACTATACCATGATCACCTGAAGCGTCGTGATCATTCAACTTGACCTTTTTGCTCAGTGGAGAGCTCGGCGCGTCGGACGCCATGGCAAGAAGTGAGGGAAGAAGAGAAAAGGTGAGCTGGTGTATGATGAGAATGACCAAGATTGAAGAGGGAGGTGTATCAGGGAAGACTTATACTCAGCGATCCGATGATGGAGTTCTCGAGGGAGATTTCAAAATGTGACGTTTCACATTTCGAACATGGGGTGCATGTGTTGACACCAAAATTTGGACCGACATACCATCGGCTAGGTAATCCTAGCAACGAGGAGCCGATGGGGCCCCAACGGGCGAAGACAGGTCGCGTGCGGCATAGGCTAATATTTCGTTATTAGTTTTTATCTAGTTAATAAATAGTTAAGTCAGTTAGGATTCTGCGTTATCCCTAGATGACATGTCAACTCAGCTATAAATATGTAAGCCTAGGGTCATCATAAACACACACAATTTAGTCAATCAAACTCTTTGGCACATCGCCAACTTTAGGTACATAGCATCAGGGCAATTCTCCACCGGAGTTGTGGCTGCATCGGTTAAGTCCGATCTCTAACTTCGACGGAGGTAGCCCATTGGTAAACTGATCCATGTGTTTATGGCTTTCTCGGTTGAGTCTAATACTATGATCAGATAGAGTAGGTTTGCTAGTTATCGGTTAAATACATTGATTATTATTCTTTTACCATGCTCTATAGATTGGATCTCTGTATTTGCCAATCACGGTGCTTTAACTTATTGAATTAGATTAGATCGTATGTCAATCGGCAATGGCATGCTGCCTCAGTTAGGTCCGATCCATAGCGTTGACGGGGTCACATACGGGACGGTCTGGCTCAATGTGTTAAAACGACGTTCGTCGGAGTTTTTGTCGATAAATTATCTATCACTCTGTTAATTGGATTTATCATGATCTTTACGCTCTTAATAACCTATCTTTATGCTGCATCAGTTTAGTTTGAACCATAGGAATTGGTACTATGGAGTTATGTTGCTGGAGCCGATTGGCAGGGTTTATTGTTTTACATGGATTTATCCTGATACATCATAATTCTCGTATGTGCTATCTGTTGGGTTATGGAGAGAATACGCTAGCATTAAATTCAAAATTTTTACCCCGTTCTCCTAGGAATCATGCGTGTAATGGGATCATAGATTGTTACCTCTAGCCATGAGACGCACTAGGGCAGCAGAAGTAGGGTTGATTAAGCGTGTCCTCGATCAGCTCAGCTCAGTTCTGTCTCCTCGTCGACGATGAAGACGACGTAGTCCGGCGATCTCCACGGGAAGATCAGCACCGCAGTAGCAGCGGCGCCTCTACGGTATCCACACGTACAGGGATGGGATCACCTCAATCTGGTATGCTAGTACCGTGTGGAAGGTTAGTGGAGAGACGGCCACAATCGGTTTAGCCAGGAGAGCTGGCGGCTAGGGTTAGGTCAAAGCAACAACCAACAGCAGCATTTTCGTCCTATCCCCTCCTCTCCTTATATAGTGCCCTCTCATGGGCCTTTAATCAGTATTAAAGCCTAATAGATATAATCTGTTCGTCTGGCTCTGAAATTTCTGGTCTAACCGAAACTTCTAAAAATAACATTCTGTATCGAATTTATTTTGACCCAGAAATTCTGGGTCACACCCGGAACTTTCGGTTCGTCTAGAATACACTTTTCAGGTAGGATCGGAACTTCCGGTTCCTCAAGAAACCTAAACTGGGGCTGGCCTAGAACTTTCGGTCGGACCGAAACTTCCGGATGCTCTAGAACTCGGAACTTCTGGCCTCAAGCCAGAACTTCCAGTTCTCTCAGAATTCTCTTGGGCATATTTCCATCAATCTCCTACTTACACAAGAGCCAATTCTTGCAAGTTTTAAATCCCATCCCCTTAAGCATGCGACCCGATAGGTTCATATGCAAATGACCGCTACCCGAAAACCTTTTTCGAATCACTGATCAATAGCGGTACCTAGCAGCACATATTGACCCTTGAAAGGATACAAAATCAAAATCATATTTTCTAAACCTTCATATACTCACGCACCAATCCCTTTACCACACGACATCAGTCAAGCTCAAGGCGAGATTCGTGCCACCCTTGTGATAGCTCGACCCTTCACTCGTTCAAGTAGTGGATTAATCATGAATAACTCTTTAATCATAGTGGCATGGCTATGCACTTTTCCAATCCAACTATCTCGAGGGGTCTAGAGACGTCTCTCCCGTTATTTAGGAGGGGTAAATTCTATCTTGACCGCTCACATCCCACGACATGTTTCATAACACACCCGAAAGCAACCTTTATAACTACCCAGTTACGGAATAGCGTTTGGAAGCTCCTAAGTGCGTCACTACACATTCTAGAATTAATGACGATCTTAGGTCTAAGGATTCTGCAGGTACACCATTTGAGATGACAACTGATGGCACATTAAAAATAACAATCCCAGCAGTATCTCAAAGACGGTCTATCCAACTCCATGTTCACTAATATGAGTCCACATCACTGATTTGACATCTCCATGTCTATGATCTGTGAAACATGATCATCAATCAGATAGATGTGCTAATCTATAAATCATCATTGTCCCACATGACGATATGAGATTAGGGATCATTTAGAATAACATCACTATAAATCAAAGAGTTTCATAAACAAGTCACATACTTGCTGATCAATATAAAAGATATTTATTCAGGAAACAAGATAACCAATTATCTAAATCTACATTAGCATAGACAAGACTCCTTTTCTCATATACACTATACTCACTCACATTAGTATCTAATACCCATAGAGCTCAAGTGCGTCTCATGCTTGGGCTGCGAGACAAGTTTCGTCAACGGATCGGCAACGTTTGAATCTGTGTGCACCTTGCATATCTTTACATCACCTCTATCTATGATCTCACGGATGAGATGATAGCGCCTAAGTATGTGCTTGGACTTCTGGTGCTACCTAGGCTTTTTGGCTTGCGCAATGGCACCACTATTATCACAATAGAGGTCCACTGGATTCGACGCACTAGGGATAACACCCAACTCATAAATAAATTTTTTGATCCAAACAGCCTCCTTCGCAGCTTCAGAAGCTGCTATATACTCGGCCTCCGTTGCTGAATCTACAACCATTTCTTGCTTGGAACTCTTCCAACTCATTGCGCCTCCATTGAGGCAAAACACAAATCTAGACTACGATAGCGAATCGTCCTTGTCGGTTTGGAAACTAGCGTTAGTGTAACCATTTACAACGAGCTCCTCCTCGCCTCCATAGACTAGGAACATATCCTCAGTTCTTCTCAAGTACTTAAGAATACACTTTACTATCGCCTAGTGACATTCACCCGGGTTTGATTGGTATCTGCTCGTAACACTTAGAGCATAAGAAACATCTGAGCGTATACAAAGCATGGCATACATGATGGACCCAATTGCAAAGGCATATGGGATCGCACTCATCTTCTCTAGCTCATCAGGTGTCGAAAGACACTGACTCTTGCTGAGTGTAATACCATGTGACATTGGCAGAAAACCTTTCTTGGAATTCTGCATATTGAACCGTTTCAATACCTTCTCAATGTACATGCTTTGGCTTAATCCAATTAGCCTTCTCGACCTATCTCTATAGATCTTTATGCTCAAAATATATGTTGCCTCTCCAAGATCTTTTATTGAGAAACTTTTCCTCAATGAAGATTTAACAGCATCGAGCATTAGAATATCATTTCTGATCAATAATATGTCATCTACATATAAGACCAGAAATATAAGTACGCTCCCACTAGCCTTTTTATAAACATAAGGCTCTTCTTTATTCTTGATGAAACCAAACCATTTGATCACTTCATCAAAATGAAGATTTCAATTCCGAGAAGCTTGCTTCAGTCCATAAATAGACTTTTGCAGCTTGCAAATTTTTCCAGTATTCTTTAGATCGTCAAGACCTTCAGGCTGTGTCATGTACACATCCTCACTTATGTTTCCATTGAGGAAAGCCATTTTGACATCTATTTACCATATCTCATAGTCATAATATGCGGCAATTGCTAGGATGATCCGGATAGACTTTAGCATAGCGACGGACGAAAACGTTTCATCATAATCAACACCTTGAATCTGTTTGAAACCTTTCACCACCAATCGTGCCTTATAGATGTGAACATTTCTATCAACATCTATCTTTTTCTTAAAAATCTATTTACACTCAATAGTTTTTACACCATCAGGTGGATCGACCAAGTCCAAACTTGATTCTCTCACATGGATTCTAACTCGGATCTTATGGCATCAAGCCATTTCTCAAAGTCTGGTCCCATCACCGCTTCCAAAAAAGTCTTAGGTTCATCATTGTCCAACAATAATATGTCGCGTTGCCCAGTGGTTATAAACGCAAACCGCTCGGGCGCATGACTCAACCTCTCCGACCGACGTGGGGTTGGTGTCTCGATAACAGGTTCTGCAATGTTTTGCACATCGAGTTGTGGTCCAGTAGGAGCTGAAACACTTTCTAGTGGTTCTTGAACTTCTTTGAATCACACCGTGCTCCCATTAACCCCTTTTGATAAAAACTCTTTCTCCAGAAAGACACCATTCTGGGTGACAAACACTTTGCCTTCCTCCCGGTTATAGAAGTAATATCCTTTGGTTTCCCTAGGATACCCCACAAAGAAGCATTTATCAGATTTGGGAGTGAGCTTGTTAGACGTCAAATGTTTTATATAGGCCTCACAACCCCATATCTTTAGAAAAGACAACCCGGGACGCTTCCCAGTCCATATCTCATATGGCGTCCTCTCTACAGATTTAGATGGAAGCCTATTCAATGTGAAAGCAGCAGTTTCTAGAGCATATCCCTAGAAGGACAATGGAAGATCAGATTGACTCATCATTGACCGGACCATGTCTAACAAAGTTTGGTTCTTCCGCTCGGACACCCCATTCCATTGGGGTGTGCCTGGTGGAGTCAGCTGTGGAACAATTCCATACTGCTTTAGATGATCATTAAACTCATGGCTCAAATATTCACCTCCACGATCAGATCGCAAAAATACTCATATGTGTCAAACGATTCGAAATCAAATGACTCAAAAAGCCCATCTTTATGGAGCTTCTGCATGCGCTTCTCATTTATATGGCCTAAACGACAATGCTAAATATAGGTGGGATTCAAATCATTAAGCCGAGTTTTTTTCGTATTAATGTTATAAACATGTGTATCCTCAAGATTTAGTATATATAAGCCATTCAATAATAGACAAACACCATAAAGCGTATCATCCGAAAATATCGAACAACACTTGTTCTTTATTACAAATTTAAAATCGTCTTCCTCTAAACATGACGAACATATATTGTTTCTACCTAAGGCGGGAATAAAATAACTAATATTCAATTCCAAAACTAATCCTGAGGGTAGAGACAAAGAATAAACGTCGACGGCCAACGCATCAACTTTTGCTCTATTGCCAATGCGGACATCCAATTCACCTCTTGCACACTTTCTTATCCTATTCAGTCCCTGCAATGATTTGCAAGTATGAATCATTGATCCGGTATCAAATACCCATGAATCACTTGGACGAGTAGCAAGATTAATTTCAATAATATTTATACCTAAAGTAGAAGTCACACTTCTCTTCTTTTTCTTGAGTTCTTTCAAGAACAAATGGCAATTCCTCCACCAATGACCAGTCTTATGGCAGTGGTGGCAGGTGGCAGAAGTAGCAGGGCCAGTCTTGGACTTTCTAGCTAGTTTAAACTTAGAGCTCGAGATCACATTTGAAGCTTTAGCCTTTTCCTTGCGTTTTCTCTTCTTGCTATCCTTCTAAACCATCATCACATCACTAGAATTCTTTTTAATGCTATCCTCAGCAGTCTTTAGCATCCTATGCAATTCAGCCATGCTTTTGTCCATGCTGTTTATATGAAAAGTGGAAGTGTTCTTAGCAGTAGGTGCCATGATCAACAATAAAAATGCAAGGTTCAGCACTATGCTATGTGAATCTTCTATCAAATAAAAGATCCTCCACTATTTGTAGAATGATCGCTTTCCCTCTAACGACATATAGTGGGACAAGATATATATTCAACTAACTCCTAGTGAGCTTTGGCATCACTGCTAGAACATTAGTGACATAGGTAAGCAACAACTTGTTAATCACATCCTAAGTGACTCGTTCGTTGGGTGGCATCCAATACCACGACGCCCAACTTCGTGCCCCAAAGCCCCAAACCGTTTTGATAGCTTTGTTAAGCAAACCAATACTATGCTTGTGGTTGTCCGATATCCACCCTAACTGGTTAAAATAAAAGATAGCACCCTGCTTTGGCAGACCTACCATACAATGATCAAAAACCTTAGTAGGTGTAGCTATTGGAAATGCAAGTTTCTATACCAGTCAACAAAGTTTGTTCCAGAAAGCTTTTTCTTTTCAAGAATTAATTGTAAATTAAAAGTGGAAGTGTTCTTAGCAGTAGGTGCCATAATCTACAACAAAAATGCAAGGTTCTGCACTATGCTATGTGAATCTTCTATCAAATAAAAGATACTCCACTATATGTAAAATGATCACTTTTCCTCTAACGACATATAGTGAGACAAGATCCATATTCAACTAACTCCTAGTGAGCTTTGGCATCACTATACTAATAGCACTATACTAATTACATGAGTAGAAGCATCACATGTCGACGCGCAGGTCGTACAATATTTAAACAGCCTTGGGCTGTAATTAACCACGACACACGGGCCATAAAAACTATATGCATGCATCATATCCATCACAATGCCATACCAGTCACAACATTCTCTGCAAAAATAAGTTAGGCATAGAATCTACACGTGACTGAACAAGACCTAGAACTTCCAGCTCAAGGGCCCGGAACTTCTAGTCAAAGGGCCCGGAACTTCGGAAATCAACCTTCTGAATTAAATTTATTTTGGCCCGGAACTTTCGGCTCAAAGCCCGAAACTTCCAAAAATAACCTTCTGTACGGAATTTATTTCTGCTCGAAACCTCTGGTCCAATCGAAGCTTCCAAACCTAAATCTTCCAGTCCAACCGAAACTTCCAAAAATGACATTCTGTACCAGGATTATTTCAGCCCGGAACTTTCGGGTCACACCCGGAACTTCCGAAAATCCGATGCAAGAACAATAGATCTAATCTATTTCCATCACATATCACCTATATGTGATCGATCCAGATCGAACACTACGCACATAGGCTTTGATACCACTGTTGGGTTATGGGGAGGCTACGCTAGCATTAAATTCAAAATTTTTACCCCATTCGCCCAGGAACCATGCGTGTAATAGGATCATAGATCGTTACCTCTAGCCACGAGACACGCAAGGGCAGCAGAAGTAGAGTTGATGAAGCGCGTCCTCGATCAGCTCCACTCAGTTACATCTCCTCGTCAGCGATGAAGACGACGTAGTCCGGCGATCTCCACAGGAAGATCAGCACCGCAGTAGCAGCGGTGCCTCTACGGTATCCACACGTACAGGGACGGGATCACCTCAGTCCGGTATGCTAGTACTGCATGAGAGGTTAGGGGAGAGACGGCCACATCCGGTGTATCTAGGAGAGGTGGTGGCTAGGGTTAGGTCAAAGCAACAACCAACAGCATCCTTTTCGTCCTAGCCCCTCCTCTCCTTATATAGTGCTCTCTCATGGGCCTTTAATCAGTATTAAAGCCCAACAGATCTAATCTATTCATCTGGCCCCAGAACTTTCGGTCCAACCAGAACTTCCAAAAATAATATTCTGCATCGAATTTATTTCGACTCGAAACTTCTGGGTCACACCCGGAACTTCCGGTTCGTCTAGAATACACTTTTCAGGCAGGCTCAGAACTTTCGATCTAACCAGAACTTCCGGTCCCTCCAGAAATCGAAACTGGGGCAGGCCCGAAACTTCCGGTCAGACCAGAACTTCCGGATGCTCCAGAACCCGGAACTTCCGGCCTCAAGCCAGAACATCCGGTTCCCCCAAAATTCTCTTAGGCATATTTCCATCACTATCATTGCCGATGCCAATGGGCTATCACCGATAGTGTTAGGACATCTCACATCTATTTTCTTCTCAATTATAGGGTCAAATTGACTGACACGCCTACTGACACCTTCAGGTTATTTAGGACCTACACTAGAGCTAAGCAGACACTCCCAGGCCTTCGAGTGTGAAGACATATGAATACCTGTGATTTTTGCATCAAGAATCGTCCAAAGAGTTGCCTGATTACCAACAATGAATCCCCCATGATCTCGATGGCATCGGCTTCTATTTTAGCTAACAGCTTTAATCCTTTGAGGACTGCCTCATACTCTGCCTGGTTGTTGATACGGTAGGGTTTGATAGTGTAAGCGAACTCGAAACTTGCCCTCTGAGGTGATATGATTACTAGCCCGATGCCACATCCATGCCTACATACTGATCCATCAAAGAAGAGTGTTCATGTTATTGGCTCTACATAGTTTTCTGCTTTGTCTCTGTGCTGTACTATAAAGTCAGCAATGGCTTATCCCTTGACCGCTTCAGCCGATTCGTATTGCAGATCGAACTTTGTTAATGCAAATACCCATTTGCCAATCCTCCCCTTTAAAATTGGAGCCTATAGCATGTACTTGATCACATCGGCCTTGCATATGACCGTGCATTATGCCAATAGTATATAGTGCCTCAATTTAGTGCAAGAGAAATAAAGACACGGACATAATTTTTCAACTGCAAGGTACCTTTTTTTGGCATCTAGCAACCATCAGCTTAGTTAAAACACGACATGTTCTTTTCCTTCTACTTCTTGGATCAGTACCGACCCGATGCTTACATCATCGGCTGACAAATATAACTTGTAGGGTTTATCAGGCCGTGGTAGGATTAACACTAGAGGAGAGCTCAAATATTTCTTGATTTCGTTGAAGGCCTTCTGATGCCTATCAGTCCAAATAAATTCCTCTCCGACCTTCATCCTCAGCAAAAGCATGAATGGCTCTAATCTTCCTGATAGATTTGATATGAATCGGTGGACAAAATTAATCTTGTCGATTAACGACTGCAACTCTGTCTTGTTCTCTGGTGGCATTATATTCTTGATGGCTTGAATAATATTCTGACTTATTTCTAGCTGATACGCCGAAGGCACACTTCTTTAGATTCATACGAAGACCATATTTCTTTGCCCTTTCTAAAACTCTTCTTAGATCGGCTAGATGTCCTTCGTTATCCTGTGACTTCACGATGACATCATCAATACAAATTTTCACTAGGGAACCAATCAAATCATAAAATATATAATTCATTGATATTTGATATGTTGCCCTGGTGTTACCGAGGCCAAAAGTCATAACAACCCACTCGAATAAAACAATGGCTTCGGGGCACCTAAATGCAGTTTTGGGGATATCTTACTCTGCCATGAATATTTGGTTATATCCGGCATTTCCATCCATAAAGTTGATAATCTTATACCCTGATGCCGCTGAGGAGCCATGGTGTATTCCATGGAGATGATGAGTGATTGTCAACGGGGAAAGAAGGTGTGATGAAGAAAGGAGATGAAGGAGCTTGACCGTGACGGAGTTC
>KE371008.1:497805-518700 GCA_000418225.1 Zizania latifolia
CCGCTGTGAATTTTATTTGCGCCCATTCACCCCCCCTCTGGTCGCTAGTTTCGGTCCAACAGCCGCATCGACCAGCAAATCTATGATCGGCATCGGGTATTCATCCTTAGGCGTGGCTTTATTTAGGTCTCTAAAATCTACACATACCCTCAGTTGGCCGCTCTTTTTCCATATTGGGACTATATTTGACACCCATTTTGCATACCGGTATGGTCTTATAAAATTTACTTTGTATAATCTTCTAATTTCGGCCTTTATGTGAGGATACATTTCTGCCTTGAATCTTCTTTGAATCTGCTTTACTGGCCAAAATCCTATTTTTATTGGTAGCCGATGTTCTACAATCGATCGGCTTAGTCTAGGTATTTCATGATATTCCCAAGCAAAATAATCCCGAAACTCCTTCAATAACGTAACTAGTTTCTCTTTTACAGAAGAAGGTAACTTAGCACTAATGTACATCGGTCTTGGCCTGTCTCTAGGTATGATGTCTACCTCTTATAATTCATCGGCCGACGTAAATCCTTTTTCGAGTTTTCCTTCTTCGTCATTTATTTCTCTAGACACGGATCCTGGCCAAAATAATCTCGCTGATCGGCTAGAGGCCAAGATCCGACACCCTTAAAAAATCCTCTTCCCAAACTCATCCAGAAAGGCAATCCATGTTCTTGAAGTCGTGTGCATCGGCTGTTGATACGGTAACTGATCTATCGGCTTGAATAAGCTCAACTTGATCACCTTGCCATTGCATTAGACTCTGGTGTATTGTAGAAGTAACACAACAATTGGCGTCAATCCAGTCTCTCCCCAGGTGGGGGCTATATGAACCTTTTCCGTCGATCACAAAAAAGTGGTCAGTAGTGTTTTACTTCCGACCGGGAGCTCGATGTTCAAAGCACCTTTGGCATCTGATAAATTATCACCAAAGTCTTTTAACACCATATTGGTCTTCACCAGGTCTTCATTTATCTTACCGTGCTTGTGAAACATAGAATAAGGCATTATGTTAACGATAGCCCCTCCATCGACCAACATTTTCGATATCGGCTTGCCATCCACGTGTCCCTTAATATACAAGGGCCTCAAGTGCCGATGCTCATCTTCCTCTGGCTTTTCAAATGTCACTAGGTGTGGCTGTAGCAATAATTGCATAGCCGACCCCACTTCTCCTTTACTGTCTGATGAAGGCGCCCTGTATTCTACAGGCAATATAAAACCATGTTTACCTCCATTGGCTTGTCCTCTGTATCGGCTTTCTTCTTCAGGCTCCACTCTTTTCTCACCCATCGTTTGCTCTATCGATATTCCTCGTATTCTCCCACTAGCTTTTCCCGATGCCTCTGACATTGGAGCCTCCTCTTCTGACTCTGTATTAAACCCTCTAGGCACCTTCGGGGTTTTTGTATAGGATTCCAATCCGCTTGCCATCTATCTTTAGTTCAAATGCACCGATCATCCATAGTCTTCTGCTTGGGTGACCCTAGCTGGTGTTTTGTAGGTTTTCTTTTCCTCGGGGGCTGACCATCCGAACTAACATCTTCTTAACTAATATTTTTGGCACATTCTGGGCAATTCTTGATTGATGGGAGCCTCATATCATTTTCCTAGTAGAAATGAAAGAAAGTACCCTCCTAGTGTGGATCAACCTTTTTTTCGTGCCCATAAGGCGTGGCACGTTGCTTCATATCCTGATGCCGATGAGCCTTAACATGATGCCTTAGAGTTCGGCTCATTTCAACGTGAAAGCTTGGCGAGCTCATGTGCACCATGTTCATCAGGAAAGGGTTTCCGTCAATCTTCATCGGCTTTGCCGCTTTGACAAATTTTATTCTCCCCTGCTCGATGACGGATTGGATTTTTTGACGAAAAACTTTGCATTCATTTGTACTATGGGACCCAGTTATGTGTCACTTACAATATTTCCTTTTTTTCAATTCTTTCACCGATGGAATTACATGATTCAATGGGAGCTAGATCTGCTTTTCTTTCAGCAGTAAGTCAAAGATTTTATCCGCCTTGCTGATATCAAAATCATACATGTGTTCCTTCTCGACGGTATTGACCCATGGACAAGTCACTGTCTTATTCAACCTGGCCTATTCGGTCAGGGCAACACCACAATCGGTGTCTTCCTGCTCTAAATCCGATGAGTAAAACTGTACCTGAACCACTCGCTTTTGCATCTTCTCTTTGCGTATTTCTTGGAATCAGCTTTCACGGGCCGATACCCTTTGCGCTAGATGCGACAGGCTATCGAATTCTTAAGAGGAAAGCCTCTCCCTGATCGACGGCAGAAGGCCTTGGAATGCTAATTCGGCCAATTGGGCGTCGGTTAAGCTGAGGCTATAGCATCGACTTCTCACATCATAGAAACACTGAATGTACTCTAGTACCGATTTGTCCATGCGCTGTTTTACGACTGTCAGGTCCGTCAGTTTCATCTCTTGGATCCCGGTGAAGAAGTACTTGTGAAATTGTTTTTCTAAATCAGCCCATCCCTTGATTGAATTTGGTAGTAGGGAAGAGAACCAACAAAAGGCCGATCCAGATAGGGATAATGCAAAGAATTTAACCCTAAGAGCCTCCTCGACTGGTGCTTCTCCACATTGCATGAGAAAACGACTGATATGCTTGACTGTTGATGTACTGTCTTGACTAGAGAACTTCGAGAAATCCGAGACCCTATACCTATTCGGTAATGGCACCCTATCAAACCAATCTAGGTACGGATGCTGATACATGTAACTTTGTTCTTTTAGCTTGAGTCCAAACTTATCTATCATAATTTCTGCAATCATGAAGGCAAAATCCTCCTCTTTTGGCACCGCATAATGCGCCACCAGCATCGCTACCCTCTCCCGATGCTGATAATTATTTTGGGGCACTGTTCCTTTAAAATTCACTTATTGTCGTGGAGGCTCATAATAAGCTGTATAATGATACCCCGGCAGAGGTGCACTCACCAGAGGTTGGTACGTTTTGGGTGACGTACCAGTCAGCATCAGGGCTGGCTGTATCAAGCTTGGTACCGTGACACGCTCTAACCCATATGTCATCGGCGGCAGGATGGCTATCATCGGCGGTGGTGTACTCAAGATGACAGGTGCCGATGAACTCTACTGAAAATAGACCAGCCCTTAAGGTAATTCCTGAGCAATGGACCGATCCATCATCTTCTTGATCAACCCATGCAGAGTGTTTACTAACACACCAGATTGGTTAATCAATGCATGACTAACCGCCTCGTTGACCACGTCCTAGAACGATCTCTATGGACTTTGACCGCTGGACTCGGCTTGTAGAGTTGGGATTGGTAGTTGATTTTTCTTAATCACCCCGTGCTGAGTCATGCTAAAAGTCTTCAAGCACAGCTTCTGAAAATCTGCAATAGTCTACTACACTTATGCTCTCTATTCATCAGTCACAAGTTCTAAGGTGACTGGGATAACAACATTGTTGGTCTGCTCAACCTCCTTCCTGGTCATAGCGCTGATGAAGGAGACTAATCTTGCAATTTATGAAAAAGTCCCACCGAGCGTGCCAAGATAGCGTGTTGATGTAAAAATTACAGGTATCCCGACGTCTTTACACTCGAAGGCCTATGAGAGTTTGCTTAGCTCTAGTGCAGGTCCTAAATAACCAGGAGGTGTCAATAGGCGTACCAGTCAATTTGACCCTGCAATTGACAAGGAAACAAGCGTGAGATGTCCTAACGCTATCGGCGATAGCCTATCGGCATTGTTGACGATAGCACACCTGAAAATTATGATGTATCTAGGAAAGCATATGTAGTGTAATAAATCCTACTAATCAGCCTTAGCATTAACACTCTAAAATACCAATCTCTACAGTTCGAACTAAACCGATGCAACGTAAAGATGGGTTACCAAGAGCATGATGAATAAGACAAATCCGATTGACAGAGCAATAGATAACTCATTAGCTAAAACTCTGATGAACGTCGGTCCAACAAATCGGACTAGACCATCCCGTATGTATCCCCGTCAATGCCACAGATTAGACCCAACTGAGACAGCGTGCCGTTGACGATCGACATACGATCTAATCTAGTACGATGAGCTAAATAGCCGTCATTGTAAATACACGGATTTGATCAATAAAGCACAGTGTCAGAAAATAAACCAATACATTAAACCGATAACTAGCAAACCTACTCTATCTGATCACAGTATCGGACTCAACCGAGAAAACCATAAACACATGAATTAGTCTACCAAGTAGGCTATTCCCATCGAAGTTAGAGACTGGACTCAACCGATGCAGCCATAACTCTGGCGGGGAATCACACTAATGCTACATAACTAATGTTGGCAATGCACCGAAGGGTTTGATTGATTGAGTTGTGTGAACTTGTTACAATGACCTCGAGCTTATATATTTATAGCCGGGTAAACAGGCTATCTGTGGGTAACATAGAATCCTAACTGATTTATTTGTTTGCTAACTAAATGACAACTACTCATGAAGTATCAGCCCACGCTATGCGTAGCACGTCTTCGCCTATTAAGCCTCTATCGGTGGCCCATCAGCTTCGTTGTCTTGTTTGCCTAGCAAATAGTGCGCCAATCCAAATTCTAGTGTCAACAGGGACCCTATGGTCGCTGGTGAACGGTGTCTCAGTGACCGGCATCAAGCATAGGAACCGAACCAATAGAAGATGGTGAACTCACCGGTGAGTTTGACGGTGAGCGACGGCGACGGGAATAGGCTGGTAGCGAAGCGAAGTGGTGGAGCTCCTAGGGTCAGTGGCAGGTCCTGGCTCTAGCGGTCGACAGCAATGGTGGAGGGGCCGATGATGACCGGCAGATGATGGTGGTGCCAAAGGAGCGGTCGGTGGTGGTTGACGGTGACCAGAGCGATGGCGAGCGATGGCTGGAGGCGGGCAGAGGCAGTGGAGCTCAGGCGCATGGTGCGACGGCGATCAGAGTGGCTAGGGCGGTGGCTAGGGCTTTAGGGCGATGGCGGAGGGCACGGGGGTGCTTTTTATAGCGGTGGTTGGTGGAGTCTGGGTCGGATATGATGGCGGCCAAGGTGGGCGACGAAGACGGGTGGTGGTTGCAGGCATGACAGGTGCGGTGGAGGTGGTTGCAGCGATGGATCAGGCTCGAATACATGGGGGAATGGGCCGAGGTGATGTAGGGAAGGTGACGGTGGGCTCAGATTAGGGTGATGACCATGGGGGTGGTCGATTGCGCGGGACACGGCGGCGCTAGGGCTCAGGCTCGGTCAGCGCAGGAAAGATGAAGGCTAACAGGTGGGGCCCACCTGTTAGTGGCCAGGTGTGAGAGTAGGCCTGCGGGTGGCTGTGGGCTAGCGGGGCAAAGTGGCTAGGCCGACGAGGTACAGCTGGGTCGAGGCGGGGGCACACACGAGAACTGGAATTGCGGCGGCTGGCCAACAGGAGGAAATGAATTTTTTTTTTAAATATTTTTAATTCCTTTTCTTTTAGAAAAGGCTAGAAAATTCATAAAAAGACATTTTTAACACAGAAAAGTTCTACAAAAATTCTAGAAAAATTCTTTACATTTTTAAAGCCTTTTGCAAAAAATTTCTAGCAACATTTTACTTGCCAAAATTTCTTCCTCAAAATTTTTATTCCAAAACTCTCTCTTTTCTTTATACAAAAATCCTTTTTCCTTTTATTTTATTTACAGATTTTATTACTTTATTATTTTGAAAATTTCCGGCTATGACAAGTTTCCATCGAAATCTTCATAGGTTGTCAAATGTTTTAGCAATGTCACTGATTAGATTGCCTTCCTCCTTTGATTTTATGACTACGTTGTCAACGTAAGCGTCGACGGTGCATCTAATTTGATCAGTGGGAGAAGCACCATTGAATGGCCCATTGATATGTTGCCCCTGTATTCGTGAGTCTAAATGACATGGTGATATAGCAGTATGCACTGAACAGTGTGATGAAGGAAGTTTTCTCCTGGTTTTCTTTTTTGAGGCCAATTTAATGATACCCTGAGTAGCGGTCGAGGAAGCATAGGAGGGAGCATCATGCCGTTGAGTCTATGACCTAATCAATCTGAGGTAACCCGAAGGGGTCTTTCGGGCAGTGCTTGTTTAGGTCTATGTAATCGACGCACATCCTCTATTGTCCGCCATCTTTTTCACTAGTACTGGGTTTGTGAGCCACTCTGGGTGATAGACTTCACGGATGAATCCGATTACTAAGAGTTGGGTGATTTCGGCTTTGATTGCTTTTTTTCTGTCTTGGGAAAATCTTCGGAGCTTCTGTTTGGAAGGCTTTGCAGTTGGGAATACATGGAGTAGTTCGTGCTCGATCAGCTCCCGAGGAACCCCTAGCATATCAGAGGACTTCCATGTGAAGATGTCTATGTTAGATCACAGGAAGCTGACGAGCATGATTTACAATTTGGCATCAAGCACTGCCCCGATGACCGTAGTCTTTGATGGATCAACGTTAGAAAGGATGATCTTTTTGATGCTTGAAGGCGATGCAGAAATCACCAAGGAGGAAGAGACGTTGGTTAGGACTTCCTGGACCTCGGGATGGTCTTTTCTGACCAATCTGAGCGTCTTCTCTATCTGAGATGATAAGTCAATGGCTTCAGCTAGGGCGAGGCTGTCTTTCTCATAGGCGCGAGATGTGTTGATGTTCCCTCATACGGAGATGGCTCCGTTAGGTCCTAGGACCTTGAGCACAAGATAGGGATAGTGCCCTATAGCCATGAACTTTTATATAGAGAGTCTCTCGAGGATGGTGTGAAATGGGATATCATAGTCGGTGACCCAAAACATCATGTGCTCTGTCCTAAAATTGTCCCTAGAACCAAATGTGACTGGTAAGGTGATTGAGCCAAGGGGCACTGATCCTTTCTCGGGAATTATACCATAAAACGTGGTATTTTCTATTCGAAGGTTGTTGACCGAGATATCGAGATCGATCAGGGACTGGCGAAAAAGGATATCCAGACTGCTCAAGCCATCAATCAGCACCCTCTTCATATGCACTTTGAAGATCACTGGGTCGACAACTAGCGGCCATCGACCGGGCTTTGGGATGTTAGTTCACTGGTCTTCTTGACTGAAGGTGATTCGACTCCAACTACCACAGTCGTTGGATCTCCTCAATTTCAGCAGCATTGACCTACCAGTCAAGGAGTTTTTGTTGTTGTCTCAAATGAAGAGGGTCCTCCGAAGATGATGTTGACCGTCTTATGAGGCTCTTGGAAGTTGTTATCGCTTTGGGACAACCGTCTTTTCTAGGATAGTCATCATCTTCCCAGCGCCGTCTATCTTGCCGCGGGTTACTTCGAGCTTCTTTGACTAATGCATCCTGTAGGGAGTAGCACTTGCGCATCGTGTGATTACCCTTGGGATGAAATAGATAGGGTTTGTCCGGTTCACCATGCATCGACTCATCTTCTCGATGCCTTGACTTGTAGGCCGCTGCGATGGTTCTTTCTGTCTTACTCTTCTAATCTTGCTTAGGTCGAGAGGTTTTTGGTCGATCATACTCTCATCGAGGAGACTGAGGATGATCATCCCTTGCCCATTGAGGTCGAGCTTCATGGCGAGAGCATTCTATCTTTTCTCTATGAGCATCTTCACTATCTGCATATTTCTCGGCGATGGAGATCATGCGTATCACCGTGGTCGGCTTCTTCCTCACGAGGACTCCGTATACGTTAGACGAGTGGTGCAAAGCATCGATGAAGTTACTAATTATGTCCTGTTACTTGACATCGATAATGGTGGTCCTTTTCTCCGAGAATCTTTGGATGAAACTCTGAAGAGATTCGTCTTCCTTCTACCGTAGTTGTTGCAATTCATAGCGGGTACCAGGTTTCTGCCATATCCCTTGATAGTTGCCAATGAAAGCTGTGCGAAGATATGCCCAGGACTTGATGTAATTCCTCAACAAAGTGGAAAGACAGTTGTTGGCAGAGGGTGAGAGCATAACTGGTAAATAATTTTCCATTACCCTCTCATCACCACCAGCTGCATGGACAGCCGTATAATAAAGCCACAGCCATTCCGAGGGGTCCGTCTTGCCATTGTAAGGCTCAATTCCGGTCGGTTGGAACCCTTTTGGCCATCTTACTTGTCTAAGACGATCTGTGAACCCAAGAAAGCCGCCATGGTTGCTTTGACTCCTATGTCTTCGATGATTGTGATGGTTTTGGTGACTCCCATCGCTGCTGGAACTACTGCTACTGATGTTGCTGCCACCCCTACCAGTGCTTTGATCGTTGTCTGTCTGTCCATGAATTTTGAATAGATTCTATTGTTCTGTCTCCCTGGCGTGGTCGGATGATCCCTCCGATCATCACGCGGATCATCACTCAAAGATCTAGTCCATCCATGCGACAGTCAGTATTGGCCAAAGCTATCTTCCCCTTTTTCCCGCTGAGAAGGAGAGCGGGGATGAACTAGAGTTGGTGCTGGGGTATTGATCTATATTGCTACCGCTTGAGTCAAAGCCTTGGCAAGCTATAACTCTAGAGTGTCGAGGAGCGAGCCAAGCGCTCTTTCGATTGCCACCAAGTTGGCGGTGGGGGTCTTAAAGACTCTCTGGCCGTTGAACTCAAGGGTGAACTCGTCGTGGTCACTGTTGGAAGAGGACACGTCGCTCTCAGCCATCATGATGAGATTGGTCTAGAACCGAGGACTAGGCGGTCGATAATTGTCCTCAGGCTTACCGACGATCCCAACCTCTACCCATCGGCACTGGATGACCCGATCCTTCTTGCTGGGGAAGACGACATAATGCTCGGGACTGGTCGGTTAGCTTAGGAATGATCCTTGATGTTGGCAGCAACAGGGCAAGTTGCCCCGTCGAATTGTCGGTGAACGTTAAGCTTCCAAATATAAAGACGGAGACAGCAGACACTGACAATTCTAGGAGAGATGCCATCAGATCCTAGTGAAAGTTATCATGATCCCCTACCTAGTGTGCCAACTGTCGGTGAATTGCCTAGCAGTCCACCCAAGGGGGTACCCAAGGTAGTGAATAGTTGATTTAAGGAAGCGTGGCATTCTCGAACCCGATTATCGACTATTGGAAATAAAAGCTAAGATTTATATTGGTTCATGCCTCTTAGAGAATAATAGCCCTACATCTAGTGTTTTGATGTATTATGTGGTGTCTAAGCTTACAAAACATGAAAGCATGAAGAATAATATGCTTAGATGCTAAAAACTTGTCCTCTAGGGGTGTCTCATCCCCCTTATATAATCAAGGGGTGGGCTCAACGACTCAAGACTCTACTCTAAGTTGGTTTCTCTGATATCCAGGATTACATACCAAACTCGGGTCCTAATTCCTTAATTACAAGGACTCTGTTACAAATACATCTTTTTATACCGGATTTAGGGTTTAGTTCCCTAATCAGGACCAAATATTCCATATCAGTTTAGTTCCCTGATAAGGACCAAATATTTCATATCAGGACTGAATCCCCTTCATGGGCCATACCAGACACCAATGCTGGGCTTGGTTTGCTCTCGGTCCGTGCTGATAAGCCCATTGTGGGGTACCCGGGGGTCATATCCCCGATAGGGTACCTCGCCCCCTTTATATAGTAAAGGGACACGTCATACAGAACCAAGGCTCCTACACGAGTCAGTTTCCTAGATATCAGGATTATGTATCAGACTCTAGTCTATTTCCTATTTACAAGGATATCTGTATATATGTATCTCAAATATCAAATCGTGGTGTTTGGTTTTCTGATATGGCACAATGCTTCCTTATCAAAATCAAACTTCTATTCATGGGCCACACTAGACTCTAAAGTTTGGCTAGGCCCACTCTCTGTCCGAACTATTAAACCCATCTTGGGCTACCGGAGGTCATATCCCCAACAGTAGTCCCCGAGCTCTTTATAGCTTGGTTTTAGTCTTGACTTGAAACATCAAGCTAGGTGGAGCTCTCCATCTTGAAATTAGTGCATTCGGTTTATTGACTTGAAAAGCTTGATGAAGATCATCTTCTTTTTGTGTGTGTGGTGCATCGAGTAGGTGCACTTATATGGTATAGCCGTTGAGCCTTGAGTGAAATAGAATATTTGGCTCTAGGATCAACTTTCACTGATGTCTTCAAAGATATCACTAGAAAACATTGGAGATAATTCACAGATAAAATCATTAGTTGTCATCCTTTAGTCGGAGACGCATTTTAGCGTGGGTTGGCGATAGACGGTGATCTCAGATGCTTTATAGTAAAGCCATTGATGTTTGAGGCATGAATTAGCCAATGGAGACTAGTCGGTGTTTTTGGTGCATTCGGAGAAAACTTGGAGATGTTGGACAATAGACTTTGTCCAGGTAGCATGATGGTCGGGTGATCTTGGCAATTTGTAGATTTCACAGTTAGGGGACTGGTCGGGCAAAGTCGGAGGTCGGGCAAAGCCTATGGTTGAGATCCCCAAGTGGTCGAGCAACCAAGGTTGCCAAGCAGTGTTCGGTGATCGGGTGATGTCATGGCGAGGCAAGTCGAGCCGAGCCCCCAGGCCTAGCTTCGTCTTCTTGGGTCCAGGACCTAAAGCAACACATTTAATGCCTAATTGCTAGCATCGAGATGAAAATATCCTTTTTGAACGCAGATCTCATCATTTAATGCGTCATGGACAAGACGACAGAAAGCACTTGAGCACTGATTGGACCCGTGGTAATTATTTAGGCCAGATAAAGAGACGAAACTATCTTCTCAGCCTAGCCTACGCGCGTGATTTGATAGAAGTTGAGTCGGTTCCGTGTCGATGAGTGGCTTACATCATGGCAAAAAGTCAGGTCAGTATAAAAACCTTTATGCTTCATCTTCTTCTTCACGCCTTTTCATTTCAAACAGTCGTCTTCGACCTTTGAACTTCCCCACAGAGCTCTTAGCCTTCCTTAGCACCCACTGCACTTCCGGTTCCATTGTAGTTGTGTAGTGTGCTATAGAAAAGCTCGGTGCCTCTTCTAGCTCAAGCCAATGGCGCCACCGAAGCTAGTCCACAGTGAGCAGTTGGTGGTCTTTGAATCCTTCTTGCTCCATGGGTTTGGCCTCCTAATGCACTCCTTCCTCCGTGGCCTTCTAAACTACAACATCTCCCTCGTCAACCTTAATCCAAACTCCATCCTTCATCTATCTATTTTCATCCACTTCTGTGAGGCGTATCTGGGGATTGACCACATTTCAATTTTTTTCACCGCCTCTTCATGCTAAAGCGATTCTCGAAGAAGGTGGTCGGTGAAGCCATCATCCAACTCAAGGACGGGAAGGTCCAAAAGTATTTCCCTGTGCCACTCTCCTCCTCCAATAAGGGGTGGCATAGCTAGTGGTTCTATATCTAGAACCACACGCTGTCTTTGTCATCAGAGGTTGTTGTCTTGCCAATGCCATCAAAGCACTGGACAACCTTCTACGTCAGCTCATTGTAGGCTAAAGTCAATGAGCTGCTGGTGAGGATCACCAACATCTATGGTCGGGGCCTAACTGGGGTACTCGTGGCAGGCAGCTTCCTCTCCCACTGGGTTTAGCTGCTCAAGGACCACGTCCGAGTGTCATACGAGAACATGGGCTCGGATGACCCCATCTGAGAATAGGAAGTGCGGCTAACGAGTCCCAACGTCGAGTGGCTCCTCGGCATGTACTTCAGCAGGAGGCCCACCTTACCATAGGTGGACTTCTCAAGGGCATTCAGCATGAGCCAACCTCGCCTAGTTGTAAGTCTTCTAGCCTTGATCTCACTTATTCGTTGTTTATGAAGTCACGCACCCACACGGTGTGATGCAATTAGTTGCAGGCAAATGTGGCGTTCTGCTCATCGTTGCCCATCACCGAGTAGCCAGTCGGACTCAACGAGTGTCTGTCGGTGGTGTTCAGGCAGCCCCAAGCTAAAGAAGCAAAAGCTAGTGGTCACCGGCAAGGGCAGTCTCCCAATGATTAGGACCCGCCGCTTCATCATGTCAGACTCTGAGAAGTTGGACGATAGGGCTAGGGACCCTGCCTAGCCACCGCTTCCCCTGCCAGCTCCTCTAGCCATGAAGGGACAACGGTTGATCGGAGGTTGAGCTTGAGGCAGAGTGTTCTGTTGAGGAGCCTAGTACGTGTCTTGTACTTTTATTGTCGATTTGTTGCTTTTGATTTGCTGCTAAGTCCGTCTTCATTGTTTTGTAGCACGTCGGTCTTAGATGCTTCTAGGGACCGTGCATTGGCTATGACTGGGACCATGGGGCTTGCGTTGGTGGCGGTGGTCAGGTCGTTCAACCTAACCAGTGCTGAGCTTGGTAGGACCATCGTCGAGGAGGCAGTGGTCCAGTCGACCACTATAGAGGGGTCTAATGCCGACAAGGAATCCATGGGGGAGTCGACAGTAGTGGCTGCTAGAGTGGTGGCCTTTGGAGCAACGGTGATTGGTGTGGAGGCCTTCGGCACCCCTATTATGATGGGGACCTCGGCTAGGGCGAGTGGCGTGGCTTGGCTCTCTTCTCCGGTGGTGTCCCGATAATGGAGGAGGTCCACTAGATAGCCGAGGAGGAGAGGGACCTTAAGACCATCCGGGTGGCCTCGAGGATCTCGAGGTTGTACCCCCAATCAGTCGACGCTGTCACCTTCGATGACGCAGGGGCCTTCTTGGGGCACTTTGCCAATGAGGAGGCCTAGGAGAAGTCAGAGGTGGTTGACTTGAAGGCTACCATGGCCTGGGTCACCGACTTCACCATTTTAAGTGATTTTAACTCCCAATAATATTTTCTTGTACTGTTGAAGTTGATTCTGATGTTTTTCCTAGAGGGACTTTGCCAAGCCTGCTGGCTGCTGACTGGGGAGGCCTCCTCCTCTAGCTAGGTGGCAGCTCTAGAAGCTGAGGTCGAGCGCCTCAAGAAGGAACGCACCGACCGACAAGCAGATGTCGAGTGCCTCACCAAGGAGCATGCCAGTGTCTAGTTCTAGGCCAAGCCTCCATGGTGGTGGTGGAGGATGCCTAGAGATCGGCCGAGGAGGTGCTAAGGTGGGCTAAGGCAGTGGAGGAGGCCATGCAAGCGGTGAAGGAGGCCGAGAAGGCTGCCAGGGCCAACAAAAATGTGCTGAAGGGGGCCTATGGTGTGGCGAAGGCGGCCGAGCGCAAGGCGGTCGCCGACCTTGCGTGTAAGTTTAACATTGTCTTTATCTTCTTCATTTGCTGCATCTACCCTGAGTCCTAACATTAGCTGGTTTTTGGTGTAGCGCATCGCGATCGAGTTGGAGCCCAATTCAAATTACTAGAGGACCGAGTGGTTGTGACCTAGGCAAAGCTCGATTGATCTCATATCGGGAGCGAGAGGCTCATCCGACTGATGGCGGAGGAGCCAGTGGGGCCTACCACATCATAGGCGGAGTTCTTTGAGCGGTAGGATGGCATTGAGGGTCAGTTCAAAGAGTATGCCTGGGAGGTGACTAGGGGTGCTATTTGGTGCACACTCTAGCCATTGCCCAGGCGTAGTACCCGCGCCTTGACTCGGTGGTGGTCATCTCGGGGTATCCTACCACAATCAGCAAGGAGGACGTCACTGGACTTCGGCAAGGTGTCAAAGATGCTAGCTTCGCGTTGGCCGAGGACTTGGAGCTCTTCTCGCCCGAGGATGACTAGAAGCTAGAGCCACAAGACTGACAAGAATAGATAGTTAGGCATCAATAGCATATGTAAATATTGCTTGTAAATGACAGTGCTACTTTTGCTTATATATATAATGTCCTTTGTGCAATTGTCTTCTACTATCATTCAGTCGCTGAGTCCTTGATATAGCTATATAGTACTCAGCGCAGGGAAACTTAGCCACGTGCACACGTATTAAACATCAAGCATATCAGTACTCAAATTGCTTAGGTGAGGTGATCGAGCCCTCGAGGCTCTTTGCAGTCCACCATATACCCAGAGGGGTGTGGACTTTTGCCACTCTCAAGAGTGGGCTTCGCAAAAATGTCACTTTCATCGTGGGTTTCACAAAAATGCCATGCAATTTAGGGTGTGTGTTGATTTCTCTATCATTCCTTCCATTTTGAGTTTTCTGAAATTCACTTTTTGTTTTCTGGCAGGGGAATAGACTAATTTGCCCTTGGCTCATTCACAGTACCTCTCCAATAAATTTTGAACACTTCCAAAGCACCTGGATGTTATCCACACGACGCCGCCCTCGCCGTGCCGCTGCCCTCTGTGCCGCTGCCGCCCTCCACGCGCCGCTGCCGCAACCCTCCGCATGCCCTCCACCACCGCCGGAGGAAGGCCGAGGCGCACGTGGCAGATGGTGGGGCGCAGACGAAGCGATGTTTCCTCTGCACTAGAATGCAACATATGGTATGAGGTCAGTGTAATTTAGCCAGGGACAAATTAGTCTATTCCCCTAGCAGAAAATAGAAAATGAATTTTAGAAAACTCAAAATGGGTGGAATGGCAGAGAAATCAAACACACCACGATGAAAGTGGAATATTTACGAAGCCTACTATTGAGAGTGGCAAATAGCCAATTTTCTCCATATTCACACCCTTGTCATCGTCATATCGCTATCCTATGCCGTTCAGTTCATTTAATTTAATTATAGGAATATTCTCATGAATATTCTATTTCCTATTATGATTTCTATCATTTCATGTGAATCATCCAAAATTCATAACTTTCACACCAAAACTCCAAATTTATCCATTCAACTTCCTAATACCATCTAAAATCATAACCTACTTGAATATGAACTTTGTTTGCACTGTTCATATACCATTCGTTGCCATTCAAGCTAATTTAAGTAATATTCCAAAGAATATTCTGTCATTTCTTATGAAATCCAAAAGTTTCCAAAATTCAATATCTTTTTCGTCCGAACTCTGATTCGCTCCATTCAAACTCCATAATTCTCCTTAATTAACCCTCTAATTGATAATATAAATTTCATTGTATTGTTTATTAAGTTTTGCTTAGTGTTTTTTTATCGTTTTGCGTGTCTGTGTAGAATTCGTCGAAACAAAGAATTCTAAAGGACTTTAGAAGATCTGCAAGACCAACTCGAAGCGCAAGGCAAGTCACACACCTTCAACATATTGATCCCATTTTTTAAAACTATTTTATTTTCGCTCAATGCATGCTTACTAGAAAGATATCATGCTACTACATTTTGTTTAGTTATGCCAATTGATTATTGTTATGGCCTTGATTAATTGTTATCATACTTCTTGTCAACCTAGAAAAATAAATGATTCAACTCATACCTTAATGAGGGTAGAGTTGGCCGGCATAAGATGAACCGCTTAGCAATGCTTAGTTTAACTTGTGTTTGCAAAGGGGATAATTATATACCTCTTTAATGACAACTATTGTACAACTCATGATGATTAATTTGTACTCTATGGTAGGGTTGCTACCATTAGGTGATTGGATTAAAACTTGAGCAACTATAATATTGTAAAGGATTGATCGTGGGTGCTTGATGGTGATTGGAAGTTGCACCCATGGCAATTAAGGATCGGTCCACAACTACTATTACAAGGCATTTCTCGTATTACCACAAGTCTAATGGGTAAGTCCTAGTCTAGAGTATGGTTCATCGCCATGGGATGCACCATGGAGAGGTAGTCGGGGACAACGTGGGCATGTCCAGAAGGCACAAGAGGGGACTTGGTGGCGAAACCTTAGTGTGTCCCACAACCTGATGGGTCAGTGGTCAACATGCTCATATCCGAAAGGTGCAAGATGGGGCTTGGTGGCGAAACCTTGGTATGACCTTTGATCTATTAGGCACTATTGGGGGCTATGATGCTCGCTTAGGATTGTACTAGATGTGGATTTAACCCTACGAGAGTTAGCAAAACCTAGTATGGTTGCTCTCTCATTGTAGCGGGCTATATGATAGGCTTTGGCATGGGCTTCGGCCAAGATGCTGTGGTGGTATTTCGGCATTAACTAAGACTGTGTCTTGTGGGTAAAGATGTACACCTCTGATCAAAGTTAAATCTATTCGAATAGCTGAGCCTGTGGTTATGGCTGGCCAAGTGATGTTTTTGTGGTTAGATTCACCCTTCACATCAATTCTAGAAATAATGGTTCAATTGGATCTAAGGATCCTACAGGTGGAGGTAACCTACCATGCTAGTATTGGTGCACTGCCTATGCTGAATCCTGATGACAGTTCAGTTTAAATTTTGATGCTCTTAACTGCTTTATCAACGTTTTACCTCAAAATTAGCTTTACGTATATGAACCCTATTTTGCCTCCTTTGTCATACATTTACATTATATGCATTATTTTTGTGCGGCTTATTGAGTATAAAAAGTACTCAACCTTATTTTACCTCTCCAGTTGATAACAAAGGACGGAGTTTGGTTTCGAAGGTTTGGCCTGTCTGCACTCAAGAGCCTGTTAAGATTGTGCCATAGGCTCCACTTAGTTTTTCGCTGCTATCATTTATCTTTGTGTGTAAGGCTTTAAAGCGCCTTTGTAATTACTATTGTAATTAATGTTTTTTTGGTAGTTTGTAATCTAATTTTGTTAATGTATACCATGCTTTTTCCTGGGACATGGATCAATATACATTTCATTCAAAATGAAAATTCTGAGTGTGACAGCGCTCTCATGCCACACCGGTCTCCCGCAACCCCCTCGAGTGCCCTCCACGTCGCCAACCCCCGTGCTGCCCTCCCACGCCCCTCTCCCTCAGCGCCAGCCCCCTGCGCCACCCCTCCCGAGCCAGCCTCCCTCCCACACCACCCCCCATGTTGCCAGCCCCCCACACCAGCCTCCCATACCTCTAGCCCACCACGCGAGCCCTTTACAGATCTGACGGATAAACGGGTATACCCATAGATATACGACGCTCGCGAGTGATAAGTATGAACATAAGTTTTTACCCATCCCAAATAATAGGAATGGGTATAGAAATTTTTTGTGAGTATAGGTATGGGGTATATACTACCATACCTGTGGTACCGGATTGTCATCCTTAGCCAGTAGTGGGCATAGCTAAAAATATATCACTTTGTACTAATTCAATTATTCTTAACTAATTATGAAAAAAGTAAATTTTTATACAATTTCATAGCAACAAATAGCTAGAGGGAGAGCTTAAACCCAGCCGACCCACCCCTGTCTGCCAGTCTCCGCCCCTGACCACCAGAACAACCATAGCCAGCAACATCAAGTCATAAAACATATAGCAGTTGCAGATATTCGACATGCCCATGCAGAAACAGAATGAAGTAATTGGACCAGATGATTATTCAGAGTTTCAAACAGCAATACAGTCGCTTACTCGCTTATTGCCAATAGAACAAAGACCGTAGAGGCGAAAGCCTCCAAGTCCCTACGGAATCATGGAACAGTTTCAGGGCCTAGAAGAGTACTACAAATCAACAGATCATTGCTCCACACTTCCAGTCACCCAATGCATTCGAATTAGATGCAAGAGACAACTGACATACATTAACCGATTCGATGATTTCCAAAACACAGAACTTCAGAGCTTACCCTTGAGCCTCTTCTTGAGGACATCCATGACAGCACCAAAGTCAACCTTCACACTGACTGGGGGATTAGCATACTTGCAGGCCATGTCTTCGATCTTGCTATCATGGTAGTCAATCTTGGACTGTGAGAACTTCAGACCATGCGCTGTGCTGACGACTACTGTGCGGTCATTTGGGCCGATCATACGCTGGTCCCGAAGCTTGAACAGCGCTGCGAGGGCAACTCCAGTATGCGGGCAAGCAAACATGCCAGTGCGATCTGCGAGCGACATTGCATTCATGAGCTCCTCCTCTGTGGCCTCCTCAACAATGCCATTTGTTGCCTTGAGTGCAACCACCGCACGATCAACAGATACTGGGTCACCGATCTGAATTGCTGATGCAAATGTCGGCTCAGCGATTTGTGGCAAGAATTCAGTCCACCCTGACTTGTAGTACTGGTACAGCGGGTTTGCATTGGCAGCCTGTGCACAAACAAGCCGTGGCACACGATCCACAAGCCCAAGAACACGGCACATCTCGAATCCCTTGTAAAAAGCATATATGTTCCCAAGATTGCCTCCAGGAACAATAACCCAATCTGGCACCTCCCAATCGAACTGCTGCAGTATCTCAATGGTAGCTGTTTTCTGCCCCTCGAGCCGAAGGGAATTGAGTGAATTGGCAAGGTAAATTGGCTACTCGGCAGTCACCTCCCTGATTAGCCGCATGCACCCGTCAAAGTCTGTGTCAAGCGAGAGCACGGTGGCGCCATTGGCAATCGGTTGGATGAGCTGCTCGAGCGAGATACGGTTGGCCGGGAGGAAGACAATAGCCGGGACCCCCGCGGCAGCGCAGTACGCCGATAGAGCGGCTGAGGTGTCCCCCGTTGACGCGCACCCTACTCCGGCGATGGGGCGGGAGTGCGGTGCGCGGCGGAGGCGGTTTACCTGGCTGACGAGCACGGTCATGCCAACGTCTTTAAAAGATCCGGTGTGGGAGATACCACAGTGCTTAACCCAGAGGTCATTCATCCCGCCGAGGTGGTCGCGGCCAAGGCGCTCGGCCCAGAAGAGGTTGGAGTTGCCCTCGAAAAGGGAGACGATGTGATCGGGGTCGATCTCGGGAAGGACGAACTCCTTCTTGGACCAGACGCCGGAGCCGTAGGGCCAGGTGGTGCGGCTGACGCGGGTGTCGAACAGGTCGCGCCAGTAGGAGCCCGGGAAGCGGGCCAGCGCTTCCATGTCGTGGCGCACGTCGAGGAGCCCACCCGAGCTGGAGCGGTAGACGATCTCATCCAGCGAGTAGCGCTCGTCGGGGTCGCCGTTGGCGGTAGGACGGAAGGGCGCGTACCACCCGGAGAAGTTGTGGTTCGGGGCGCGGTGCCGCGCCGCCTCCTCGCGGATATTCTCATCGGCCGCGCGCCGGTGCTTCGTGGCGGCAGCGGCATCGGTGGCGCAACGAACACGGTGCACCACTGGGCGGCCGCGGAGCGGGAGGTGGGGGTTGGGAGCGGCAGAGTGGGGTTGGGAGAGGAGGAAGGAGAGGGAGGAGGCGTGGGTGGTGGATGTAGCCGCCATGTGGGTAAAGTTGGCGGCGGCAGCGGCGGAGTGGGATTACGGATATGTGTGAGGAGGATGAGGAGGGTTTTACGGAGACAGGAGAGTTGGATTTCGCGACGGGGTGCTAGCGTGCTCGAGTTCATGGGAGCTACCACCGACGTTGAGAAGGCGAGCAGGACTGCCGCCAACGTCCAGCAGGCGAGCAGGGTTATCACCGATGTAGAGAAGGCGAGCAGCAATGTCACTGTCATCGTCTGACATCTCGCTGGCCACGAGATCAACCGCAAGGCAGATGACAACAGTACTTACATCCTTCTTTCACCACGTCCTAGCCACCACAAAATCGTGTTCGTTCTGGATGATCCTAACCGCCTTGTAATCCTTTTGGTCCTAAACGACCTGCACAATGAACGAGACATTAAAGGTTGAAGACATGACTCAAATCTACACAGAATAAAGAAACAAAATGTAACTTGCAAGAAACAAAATAGACAAGACGACAACAGAGAACATACCAGAGAGCAAAAACGGTGGAGAATAAGAAAGAAAGAAGCTAAAGTGTGACATAAAAGATAGCATGAAACAATACTAATTTGGCCTCTCTTTATATATAGTTGTGCCTTTAGTACCGGTTGAGATTACAAAATGATACTAAAGTGCGATGAGCATAGATACCGACGAGACGAGCACAAAACATTTAGTTAGAGCTACAGTATTAGTACCGGCTTCTAACCTAAACCGGTACTAAATGGCGATGGGCATAGGTACCGAGGAGACGCGCAAGAAATTTTAGTTATAGTGTTAGGATTAGTACCGGCTTATAACTACAACCGATACTAAAAGGTGACAAACATAGATACCGAGGAAGGCGCAAAACTTTCAGTACATATTCACTTATTTTAGTATCGGCTTATAAATTTAACCGGTACTAAAATACGACTGGCACAAATAGCAAAGGGGCGCGAGTGAAACTTTCATGAAATTTCCTGATTAGTTATTCATTTTTGGTACCATAGAAATATTAAAGCTTTAACTGCAGTTATTAGTACTGGCTTAAGTTAAAAACCAGTACTAAAAGAATTAGTTATTGATTTTTGGAACAATTGAAAAATTAAAGCTTTAACAACGGGCTACGAGCGTGAAACTTCTTTGTCCAGTTGGATTTGTAAAACAAATTTGAATTTTTGTTTTCAATTTGGATTTGTAAAGCAAATTTGGACTTTCCTCTTCAATTTGGATTTGATAACAAATTTTGATTTTTCTTCCCAATTTGAATTTGTGAAACAAATTTGGATTTTCCTTTTCAATTTGGATTGTTGAAACAAATTTGGATTTTTCTTTTCAATTTGGATTGTTGAAAAAAATTTGATTTTCCTTTTCAATTTGGATTTGTGAAACAAATTTGGGGTTTCCTTTTCAATTTGGATTTGTGACACAAATATGGATTTTCCTTTTCAATTGGATTTGTGACACAAATTTGGATTTTCCTTTTCAGTTTGGATTTGCTAAACAAATTTTGATTTTCCTTTTCAATTTGGATTTGTTAAACACATTTTGATTTTCCTTTTCAATTCGGATTTGTGAAATAACTTTGGATTTTCCTTTTCAATTTGGATCGTTAAAACAAATTTTGATTTTCCTTTTAAATTTGGATTTGTGAAATAACTTTGGATTTTCCTTTTCAATTTAGATTTGTAAAACAAATTTGGATGTTCTTTAGTACTGGTTTTAGTTATGAACCAGTAATAAAGATATCTTTAGTACCAGTTTCTAACTGAAACCAGTACTACGAAGCTCAGATTGTGAACTTAAAAGGGCAGTTTTAGTCTAGCCGACACCTATTGTATTACATTTCAGTTAAATTTGTCACACTAATTTTGATTTT
>KE371008.1:518880-529410 GCA_000418225.1 Zizania latifolia
AGTTAAATTTGTCACACTAATTTTGATTTTATTTTCGCTTGCATTTGTCAAACTAGCTTGAATTTCATTTCACTTGTAGTTGTCAAACTAATTTGAATTTTATTTCACTTGAATTTGTTACACTAATTTGGATTTTATTTCACTTGCCTTTGTCAAACTAGTTTGGATTTCATTTCACTCGTATTTGTCAAACTAATTTGAATTTATTTCACTTACATTTATCAAGTAACCCAAAATCAAATTGCAACATTAAATGGTAAAAAGTAAATAGATAAACAAATTGAGACAAACTCCAAATCCGATCTTTGTTTTACACCACAAACCGACATTACTTGTCTATTGTCACCACATAATATATATTGTTCCAAGCTAGGTAGCTAAAATACATAGATAGTTGTATCTAGTGCATCATTGCTGATGTGGAAATGAAAAGCGCGGATTGTGTCGACAAATATCTCGTTTGCTTGTAGAAAATGGCCAAAACCAGTAGTTAGGTTACAACGTCCATCTGTTGATTTGTACACTGCAATTGAGACTAGTGTGCTTCCTGCAGCTATTACTTGGATGTTGGTGGTCTGTTATTGCTGGTGAGGTGAGATATACATCTGAGAATACTGCCTTGAAAAATATTGATCGAATGTAAATGTGTTAGTAGTTAGTCGAGGCAAGTGCATATATGTATAGATGTGTAAACTGTTTACCATCATGTTTTGCTTGGTGATTGCGTGGTTCATTGTGCAGATATACAATTGGGTACCACGAGATATAGACCCACCGAAATATCTTGCCCGAACGCCATCCTTTCTGTCATTAGATTTATAGGATTGCCAAAAATAAATGGTTTTCAATTGGTTGATGTCAAATTCTCTGGATTTTTGCTTTGTCTTTATTTTCAACATTCTTGGCGACTGGTACAGAGCCAACAGCCTCACCTATCATTATAATTATGTAGGTAAGTGAAGTGACAAAATAGGCATGCATGTAAAATAAGTAATGTAAGTTCATTACAGATTCCGCTATCACTTATGTCTATTTTTATGATTTCTGATGTTTCCTCTTCACTATAATTGTTAAAAATAGTAGTCATGGTAGACAATTGGATTTATATTATTAGCACCACGAAGACTCCTTCTACTAGGGCTGCTTGGTTAGCAAATGTAGATCACCATTTTCCTAGGCATAACCTATCTCCCGACTTTTCAATATCGACAATATTTGTGTACCCACCTCCTATTGATATCTCAAAATTATCACCATCGTAAATATTATAGGTTTTGACAACACTTTTTGGTTGAAACTAGAATAGTTAGATAACATCACATCAGTTTATTATGATTGTGCTAGCTATAAATATAATATGCAATGTATGTCATCTAGGAAATTTTATGTACCATGTGACGCCTCAGTAAATGACCGATTTTAATTAGGCAAGAATTCGGATCATACACCGATAACTAAAAGAAATATAGCATCGATAATTTACATTGCATTAGCAATTATCAAACCAACTTGCATTGCACATGTATTAGCATTTAACAAACTAATTTGCATTTGTCAAAATAATTTATATTATGTCACTTGCATTTGTAAATTAAACTAAGCTGCATTACATAACCAGTACTAATATTGGAGCATTTGCATTGCATGAGTGCGATAATAGTCGACCAGCCCGGTTGGTCTTTCCATTCAGAACTAAGTCACAAACTTTTAGTACCGGTTGGGGACCCCGACCGATACTAATTAGTTTTGTAATAGGCAATCTTCCATCCCGGTACTAAAACACTTAATTAATACCAGTTGTACATACCTACGAATTTCTATCTTTTCTGACTATTGCAGAATGGATACTAAAAGGCATAGATAAAACCCACTTCTCTAGTAGTGAATGGACATGTAAAATTCTAAGTATCAAAAGTGTTTAGTGCAATAAAGCAAAAACACCTTCTTGTTTTTGTGAAGGGCCCTAGAACAAAATTGTAAGGATTTATTTTCCCTGTGGGTCCCCAATGCCTGCTCAATATTCGAGGGACAATAGTTCATATTTGTTGCCTGAACGAGAAAAGAAGTGATTAACTGGCTTACCAATCCTTATGCGTGGGAAATCACGGCTCTGTTTCAGATGGTTAATAATGCTTCTGATCCTGCCATGTCCGTCAATTGTTAAAGTCGAAGACTAATTATTACAATTTATTAAAATTTTACGCTGACACAAACCCTTCCCATAAGTGCTAGACTAGATATGAAATTTATATCGCGAAAAACAACCTTTAATAATGTCAACATAAGAAAAGAGTGATGGCAATTGTGCTTCTGTTATGAACCTTAGTTCACCTCAAGCATGAAGACTCTATAATGAGTTGATAAAATAGACAAGAAAGCACGATGCAGTGAGTGATGGAGAAAGAATGGATACCCGTTATGCCTGCCATGTCCCCCCTTAAGCAGTAGACGCAATTTTGCAAAAGGCAAGTCCAGATCATCATTGATCTAAGAAGAATTAAAAAAATAGTTTTTGAACAATCAGAAAATGCAGCATGGCAAATTAACAACGCAAGGACAATGTTTACCACAAGAACTTGACTGAGTGGTATCTTATGATATGAAACCAGCTGTCCAATCTGCATAGGTCAGAGCACTACTAGAGAAGTGGTCTTTCATCCATCCCTACCTATTTCAATTCGAGCCGGTACCAAAAGTCATCTGCAATGGTCAGAAAAGAGAGAGAACGTTGTGGATAGCCGTAATCGATACTTGTTAATGGCAAAATTTGGTAAGACCCAAGCCCAACAAAGTTTCAGCACGGTCAATGAAAGTCAAGGAGTCCGGTCAAAGCACGGTCAATGAAGCCCGTCTACAACGCACACGTGTGACTGGATAAAGATACAAAGAAGCCGATAAAGGAGGGGATAGATTTTGCTACGAAGATAAAGATGGAATCGGTTGCAGTCGTATCCGCATAGGACGGCAAGTCTTCGGACTATAAATATGTAAATTTTAGATTAGAATAGGAATCAATCAACAGATCAACCAACTCTCGGCGCATCGCCAAACTTGCCATCGGCGAGTTCTTGCTCTCCCGCGGGGCTGCATCGTTTCGATCTCCGGCGAGGGGTAAGTTCCGCTAGACATGTATTGATTCGTAGGTCTAAGGCTTCATCGGTTAGGTCCGACATCTTAGTCTATGTATCAATCATGCTATATCAGATACGTGGTTTAGATCAAACATATTAGTCTAAGGCTTCATCGGTTAAGTTCGACATCTTACTCTATGTATTTGATTCACATCATATATCGTTCATTTGGACGAAATGTGTTTCGATATGTTTAGCATTATGATTTGCCATGATTTAGCGACTGTCTTGGTTCGGTCCAATCTTGCGATTACAGTAAAGGATAATGCGAACATAGATCGGGCATGCTGAGGCCAGGTTCTATCGGAGTGTAAGTTGATAGGTTATCTCATGTCTGTCAATGCTACACGCTTAAATTTCACGATGATCCAGGGTATCAGAGTTGGGCGGTACGCATCGGCCTAGCGTTATTTCATTTGTCTTGCTTTTACGACCCGATGCTGGCTCAGATACTATTTTTAGTTGCTTTCACATATTAGTTGGTTCAGGCCGATGCCGATGTTTCGATAGGTTTCATAGTAGATCTATTTCTCGTACATCGTACACCCGACATGCTGCGTTGATTGGCCTTTACCATGTTCTTACTGCATTTTATTTACAGTCATTTAATAGATAGTCCGATACGCGTTGAAACCATCGACTCGATAGCTGATAGGTGTTACTACTTACGGTTTTCTTGTTTATCTTATCAATTGCAGGATCAAACTAATTGGCATGCCATAAACCATAAATTTATGACCTGCACTAGAGTTAAGCAGATCTCTCAGGCCACACGTGTGACCAAAAACTTCACCAACAATACTAAAAAAGAGTTTTAATACCAGGTCGGGAGACCACCTGATACTAAACTTATCAGTACTGGTCGGGGTATCCAACCGGTACTAAAAGCTTACGCATTAGTACTGAGTGGGTATACAAACCAGTGCTAATAATTTTAGCGTCCGGTAGTATCCTAAACCGGTATTAAACCTTTCTCCTGATTTATCTAATATCAAAGAGATTCAAGTGACAGTAGCAGTAAGCACATCCGTTCCAATTACAGTACACAAATCAATAGATGGGCAATGTTACCTAACGGCTGGTTTTGTAGATTTCTGCAAGTCAACGAGATAGTTGTCGGCACAATATGTATTTTTCACTTCCACATTAGCAATGGTGCACTAGAGGAAACTATGTATGTACTTTAGCTTCCTACTTTAGAACAACTTCTGTGATTGGTTTATCAGTCTCTAGGACAATTACATTCCAAATTATTGTGACAAATGTGATTTCTTATCATGTGAAATGAAATGAAATTCAAATTAGCTACGGAAAATTTCAGTTGTAATTAAAATTCAAATTAGTTGTGGAGAATTTCAATTGAAATGAAATCCAAATTAGTTGTGGAGAATTTCAAGTGAAATGAAATTCAAATTAGTTGTGGAGAATTTCAAGTGAAATGAAATCCAAATTAGATGGGGAGAATTCCAATTGAAATGAAATTCAAATTAGTCGTGGAGAATTTCAATTGAAATAAAATTCAAATTAGTTGTGGAGAATTTCAATTGAAATAAAATCCAAATTAGTTGTGGAGAATTTCATATGAAATAAAATTCAACTTAGTTGTGGAAAATTTCAAGTTAAATGAAATTCAAATTAGTACTAGTGAATTCCAAGTGAAATGAAATTCAAATTAGTTGTGGCGGATTCCAATTAAAATAAATTTAAATTAGTTGTGGAGAATTTCAATTAAAATAAAATCTAAATTAGTTGTGGACAAGCGAAATGAAATTCAACTTATTTGTAGACAATTTCAAGTTAAATGAAATTTAAATTAGTTGTGGACAATTTCAATTGAAATAAAATCCAAATTAGTTGTGGATAATTTCAAGTAAATGAAATTCAAATTAGTTCTGAATAATTTCCAGTGAAATGAAATTTAACTTAGTTGTGGAGAATTTCAGGATGAAATGAAATTCTACTTAGTTATGGAGAACTTCAGGTAAAATGAAATTCAACTTAATTGTGGAGAATTTCAAGTAAAATAAAATTCAAATTAGTTCTAGAGAATCCAAGTGAAATGAAATTCAAATTAGTTGTGGAGAATTTCAATTGAAATGAAATCAAAATTAGTTGGGGAGAATTTCAAGTGAAATGAAATTCAAATTAGTTATGAATAATTCCAATTGAAATGAAATTCAAATTAATTCTATAGAATTCTAATTGAAATAAAATTCAAATTAGTTATGGAGAATTTCAATTGAAATGAAATCCAAATTAGTTATGGAGAATTTCAGGTGAAATGAAATTCAAATTAGTTCTGGAGAATTCCAAGTGAAATAAAATTCAAATTAGTTGTGGAGAATTTCAATTGAAATGAAATCCAAATTAGTTGTGGAGAATTTCAAGTGAAATAAAATTCAAATTAGTTCTAGAGAATTCCAATTATAATGAAATTCAAATTAGTTTAGGAGAATTCAAAGTGAAATGAAATTCAAATTAGTTGTAGAGAATTTCAAGTGAAATGAAATTCAAATTAGTTGTAGAGAATTTCAATTGAAATAAAATCCAAATTAGTTGTGGGCAAGTGAAATGAAATTCAACTTAGTTGTGGAGAATTTTAAGTGAAATGAAATTCAAATTAGATGTGGAGAATTTCAATTTAAATAAAATCTAAATTAGTTGTGAAGAATTTCAAGTCAAATGAAATTCAAATTAGTTCTGAAGAATTTCAAGTGAAATGAAATTCAACTTAGTGGTGGAGAATTTCAAGTGAAATGAAATTCAAATTAGTTGTGGAGAATTTTAATTAAAATAAAATCCAAATTAGTTCTCGAGAATTTTAGGTGAAAAGAAATTCAAATTCGTTGTGAAGAATGTCAAGTGAAATTAAATACAAATTATTGTTGGGTTATATGCAAATCTGTGCTTTTTTTAAATCATGTATCTTTAGTACCGGTTTTAGTTATTGCCCGGAACTAAAATTATCTCTAGTACTGGGTTATAAATAAAACTGGTACGAAAGATTTTAAATCATTTCTTCACTGATACACGCAAACGCGCTGACAGATGATGGAATTGCTTCATTTAGTCTCGAGGCAACGGTTTATTTCCCGTGACAACCGTACCACTTTGTTTCCCCTGTGTTGCTTGATCAAACTAATCGCTACGTTAAAATACTCGACCGCAACCCAAACATTTCATGTTAGCATTCCTAAGCCCCCATTCTTCCTAGACGGTCGATGGAGATCGACGCGGTGTCCATGGCGCCAAGTGGATGGATGTGCTCTCGGTCGATATCGCTGTGGAGATCACTGGGCATATCGCCGAGACCTCTGAAGCACCGCTGGCTGACCTCTAAATGCCGCGCCAGGTGTGCTGGACCATGAGATAGGCGTGCCGCAACCGCAACGTTAGGAGGAGGTTTGTCCTAGAGCATTAGGGTCCCCAGATGTCTTGGCACGATCACCCTCGATACCAACGTGTGCTACGCGCTTTGGCCAACGCGGGCCACATAGAGGTATGCTTCCTCTAGGACAATGTAAGCATGTACTAAAAGGTGAAAGTTTCACGCGCCCGTCTCTTCGGGATCTATGCCCATCGCATTTTAGTATCGGGTTGTTATCGCAACTAGTACTAAAGACACGACTATACAAGGAGGGCCATGTACTCCATTGTTTCATGTACTATTTTCTTTCCTTCTTCTTTGTCGACTTACCGTCTATTGTTCTTCCGCTTCGGTAAGTCCGCTTTTGTCTTATTCATGTTGTTCGCCTTTAGCAGCACATTTTGTTCGTTTTACATTTTGTGTAAGATCAAAACACACTAACTACGACAACCAGAGGGGGTGAATGGTTACAGAACTCCAAATTTGAAAATTAAAACAAAATCAGAAAATTTATTCTCGACCAGTCTGAAAATTCTTGACTAGTTTTCTCGACCAGCCTGAAATTTTCCGACCACTCTAAAAATTTCCTGACTATTGAAAACAGCCTAATAATGCAACAGTAAAACATGTGTAACTTTAGATCCGTAACTCGGATTGATCTAAAATTTTAACACAACAAATTAGACTTTAATACGAAACATTCCCAATAAAAAGTTATGACCCTCGAAAGTCATAGCAATGTGAAACAGGACTGATCCCATCTAAAAACTAAAATCTTAATTACTCCTAAAATATAAGAAATTAACTATCGAAACTTTTCAGATCTCTTTCTTAGTGTCCTAGCAAGGTTTTGGATGAATCAATTTAAACTAAATCACAAGTAAAAGCGAAATCACAGAATAAGCAAAAACAATATAAACCGATAAACATTAAGAAGAAAGAACGTGATACCACACTCCTTGATGCTTGAAGTTGAATCTTTATTGCATACGACTGTTTACAAGGTGCATTCAAACCACCCCTCATAAAATCCACGTTTACAACCCTAGATGAAGAGCAAATGGCTAAACCCTAATTTTTCTCTCTTGATCCGTCTCTTCCACCCTTTTTGTTCTCCCCTCTAGTCTATTGATAATCCCCACATGTGCACCATGGCTGCCACCATGAGCCACAAAATTAACAATTTTAGAGTCCTAATCTAGTCAGCAATCCATATCTCTTATGAATCCTCAAATTCTAACTCCTTTGGACTTTGACTTCTTTCTTTCCATATTCGCACACATCCCGCGTATGCCATATGGAAACCTCTTTTTCCATATTCGCACACATCCCATGCATGCCACATGAAAACTTGCACATGAACAAACCAAAAAACCATTTTCCCGAGCACAAGTTCTTTCCAACTGGACTCAATCAATCCAATCATAAACATGGTGTATTTATAGAATAAACAATTTAAGCATATAATTCAACTCGAACATCAAAAATCCAGATGATCCAAAATTCCGAGTGCTGAATTCTCCCAGGTGCTGAATTTTCTCGAGGGCTGAATTTCCTGAGTGCTAGGTGTTGTGTGCCCGACCAGAGTGCCTGACGACTCGACCAAAGCGCCCGACCACTCAAACCAATCAAAACAAATTTATTCATCACATATCAACATCAAACTAATTTGTTCATCACATATCAATGATCATACACATGATCTGACAATCTCCCCCTTGATGAACACATTGGCAACACCATTAAAAAGCACTAAAGAAATTTTTGATTTTCGAAAGCACAAGCACAAGCACAATGGAAAGAACAAAAAACTTCTCCCTCGAAATTTGATTGCAAATTTTTTCTCCCCCTCAGTTTTTCTTCCCCTTTGACAATGATATCATCAAGTGAAGCAAAAGAGAGAAATAATTATGAGAACACAAACATTTTGATTTCTTAATTTGAGAGCTTTGAAGTGTACCTAAAGCAACCCATGTGACAAGGTTTGCAACACAAATGAAATAAAAAGACCAACTAATTCACAATCAAGCCTAAAAGCCACAAGAAGAAACTAAGCTATAATTCTCAAGTGCATATCAGCACTAAGATATTATGATTTCAATTATTTATATTGTTAGCTTTCACTAGGACAAATCTAAGAGAAATACCTCACACATAATTTAGCCATATCCACAAAACCAAAACATCGCTTAATGCTCTTAAAAGTGCAACTCATACAGATTGAAAATTTCAAATTTGATATATGCAACTTTTGTATGAAATTTTCACAAGTGCCTATCTCAGCACAGCGATCACTGTCGAAAGATAGATGATGCCACCTGAGCTTCAATCACACAACCTATTGTGAGGTTCTTACACATACAAGCAGTTCTCATTTTAATGGTCCTATCATCTATGATCATCTCTAAGTTCATATTAAAGTGAAATGATAAGCAGTCTCGTGAGACAACCTAGGCAAAATATTTTTTTCATGAATGTAGAACTTTCTGTGCTTTTGCATTTTTTTTCTTTTTATATTTTTTATTTAGATTTGATTCTTTTGACATTGCACGAGCTATAGTTCTACCAGTACTAAAATTAAAAGCACTATTATGGTAAAATAAACATAGCTATAATATGTATAAGCATATTTAACTCAAACTAGTCACTAGATCAGCACAACATATTTCTTTATCTTTCACTTGAATGTTTATGTTTCATGCATTATATCCATCAAAAAACTATGTCATTGACACATAAAAAGACTAAAAGACATGATAGCAAGACTAGTGATCCATAAATTTCATAAGATATTACTAGCAAGCACCAAGATTAACTGAAGGTAAAAAACAAAGCTCCATGTTTTGTTCTTTTTAATTTTATCTTGAATATAAACAATGCATAAAAATAAACATGAATGTATTATAATACAAATAAAAATGCAAACTCCCCTTCAAAACAAACCAATTGGACAAACAACGCCTAACTCCCCACGAAGAAAAGCAAAGCAAGAAGAATCCAAAGGTTTAGTAAAAATATCCACCAATTATAACTCAGTGTCAATAAAAAGAAGCATAACATCACCTTTCTCCACATGATCTCTAAAAAATGATATCGAATATCAATATGCTTTGTTCAATAATGTTGCACTTGTTCTAAGCAATATTTATAGCACTTGTGTTATCACAATAAAGTAGAACACGATCACAATTAATCTCATAATCTTTAAGTATAGAAATGAGCCAAAGAACTTGTGAGCAACAACTAGCAGTAGCTACATCAGAAACTTAGGATTTTCAAAACCAAGTGGTTATTTAAAACAAACTTTCTCATTAATGAAACCATTAAGAAAAGCACTTTTAGTATCCATTTGATTCAATCTAAAACCTTTAGATACAACAAAGGTTAAAAGAAATCTAATGGCTTCAATTCTAGCAACAGGAGCAAATATTTCATCAAAATCTAAACCTTCCACTAGAGTATATCTTTGAGCAACAAGCCTAGTTTTGTTTCTAACAATTACACCATCCTCATTCTGTTTATTTCAGAAAACCCATTTAGTTCTAAGAATGTTATGTCCTTGAGGAGGTTCAACCAAATTCTAGACTTTATTGCGTTCAAAGTTTTTAAGTTTTTCATACATGGCATTGATCCACGATTCATCAGTTAGAGCATGAGAAATATCTTTGGGTTCAAAAGAAGTTACAAAAGTTGAATGAGCATGAGAGTCAAGAGAAGCGAACCTAGAATGAGTAACATGCTCATATAGATTACCAATTATTTGTTTATGAGGGTGTTGACGTTGAATATGTAAAGGAGCAGAAACATCTAGTGAAGTGTGTAGGACCGAAAAGGTGACCAGAGGGGGGGTGAATGTGCACAAATTAAAAACGCAGTGGAAAATACAAATACCCCCAAAACTTCAAACAATGAAAATATCAGCCTTGCAAGTGACTCAAGAAAGCTCAGCACAAGATTGTGCGATAAAGATCACACCAGGCAAGCTGATATCTCAAACCTCCTCAAAAGCACTCTTCAAGAATAACAAGTATT
>KE371008.1:541609-595620 GCA_000418225.1 Zizania latifolia
CTGTCCGACCGACGTCCGTCCGTGTACCTGAGTCACGTGCGAACTCCATCACGGTCAAGGCTTCTTCATCTCTTCATTCCTTCATCACTTCTTCTTTTCCCCGTTGACAATCACTCATCATCCCCATGGTATACACCATGGCTCCTCAAAGTGTCTTGAACATCATCTTGAAGGGATGAAGTGATCTCCTGTGGAACATTGGAAGTCACAGAAACTTCATCTCCTTGTGGTCAGTTTTGCTCTCCGACTTCCTCTAAATGCTGGTCAGACCCGACCTAGATGTTGGTCTGATCACCAGCCACATCGTTGTCTTCGTCATCACTTTCTTCAACAAAGATACTTTCATCCTCCCCTGAATTTGTGCACTTGTACCTGTAACATCGAGTCTAGTACCAGGACTAGCCTAATCAAAAGTGACTTGATAAGTCTCCATAATCTTGTTAGTTTCAAACATAAGTACACGGTAGCCACGAGTATGAGCGGGATAACAAAAAAAATGCCATCTTGAGATCTTGCTTCAAATTTATCCAAATTTCCAGATTTCAACACAAAACATTTGCACCCAATAACTCTCAAGTAAGAAACACTAGGTCTATGACCAAAACGAAGCTCATAAGAAGTTTTGTGCAACTTTGATCGTAAGAAAACTCTGTTTGAAATATAGCAAGCTGCAAAAATTGCTTCAGCCCTAAACTTCCTAGGAGTCTGATATTCATCAAGCATAGTCCTAGTCATCTCAACCAAAGTTCTATTCTTTCTTTCAACAGCACTATTCTGTTGTAGAACTCTTGGTGAGGAAAACTTATGTTCAATGCTTTTTTCAGCATAAAAGTACTCAAAAGATGAATTCTTGAATTCAGTACCATTATCGCTTCTAATTGCTCTAAGTGCTCCAGAGAGTTGAACAGATAATCTAAGAACTATCGATGAATCACCGAGCAGTCTACCCAAGGGGGTAACTGAGGTAGTAATTAGTTGTGTAAGGGAAGCGTAGCGCCTTCGAACCTGATGGTTGACTCTAGTAAACAAGAGCCAAGGTTTATACTAGTTCAGGCCTCCCGGAGTATAATAGTCCTATGTCCAGTGTTTTGGATGTATAATATGGTGGTTGAGCTTACAATGCGACACAATTAAGCTATGAAGGCTTATGGCGTAGAAGCAAGAAAAATATGATAGATGAATAGATGCCTCTTGGGTGCCTCGCCTCCTTTATATACTCAGGAGGTGAGTCCAACAACTTAGGACTCTATCCCGAGTCGATCTAAGATTGCCTACTAAACTCGGGTGTTAATTCCCTAATTATATGGATTCTGGTACAAGCATATCTCCACATACCATATCCGGGATTCAATTATCCGATAAGGATTTGACCTTCCTTATTAGGACCGAACCTCCCTTCATGGACTATACTAAACTTCTATGCTAGGCTTAGCCTGCTCCTAGTCCGGATCTGTCAGGAATATGATCCTAGGTTATCTCCCGAGTGGTTTTAAGCCGACCAGTCAACGGTCAAAGCCCGTCATAAGGACAGTGATTAAGATCTGAAGGCGTCTGAGTCTAGCACTCGGGAAAGAAGCCCTCCCGACCACATGAATTCAGACGGTCTCCATTTAGATCTAGGCCATCATTAATCTCCATAATCCCGCATTTATTAGTGCGGTTATCTTTTGAGTTATTACCCACAATATGACCGTTTATGTCATTAATAGGTCATTAGTGGGGATTTATTCATCATTTGTAACCCCCGATCTCTCCCATATAAAGGGATCAGGGAGAACCTGAAAAAATGAGATACGCTAAAGGCTATTCACGCCCGAAACTCATATCACACACAGGAGTAGGGTTATTATCCTCCGGGAGGCCCGAACCTGTCTAAAAATCTCTTGTCTCTGTCTCTGTGATTGAGATAACCCTTAGCCTCATCAAAATCCTCTCTACGGGCACCCCTGTAGGGCACTGTTGTCTTACACAACGACAACTGGCGCGCCAGATAGGGGGAGGTGAGTTTGTGTTTTTCAACTGATCCAATGGCCGTTGTCTGTAAAGTTGGCACCCAGGTTCCCATTGGAGCGATAATCACTTTTGGAAGTTTAACTTTCGTGGGTGATTACATGCACCAACTGGTGCTGACTACTGCTGCCTCGATGAGGGCGAAATCTTCACGCACGGCGACAGTGCGTTCTCCGGTCCCGAAGGCATCTAAACGCACAGCTCCGTCTAGGGTTCGTCTGTTTCACGCAGCCGACTCGCCCGCCGACTTCGTCATCTTCGCTGGACCAGAAGGGCGAACGGTCCAGCCGCATCAATTCACCAAGGTCGTTTCTAAGCGACCTCGCCATCAGGCCGCATCGGTTAAACTGATGCCTTCACCAAACGTCATCATGACGGTCACGGGGGCTATCTCCGACGATGAGCCTTTTAACTCCACTGAGTCTAGCACTCACCGATGCCAACGTCACGAGCGCAATGCTACCCGTTCAACACGTCATGCGAAGATCCGTGCTATGGCTGGTACCTCTCATCAGGGTGCTTCAGACGCCCACACCATGGACTTCGAAAGTCATGCTATGTATCGCACGCCGACCGCGAACCTCCTCGCCATCGAGAGGGCGCTAGCCACCCTCCCCGATTCGCCTTAGCTCCAAAGAGCTTGGGCAATGACCCAAGCTGCTGCTGCTCAGATTACTGAAGTGGCACTGCCTGCACGGTCAAGATCGCCAAGGCTGTCTCTATGGCCGAGGCGTTTACCGGCAAGATCCCGATCATCGGACCGAAGGTCGATGTCCCAATCGCTCCGGCGGTCGGAACGTTCACCGGCCAGATCCCAGTCTCTGGACAGGAGGTCCACGTCCCAACCGTTCAGGCAGTCAGAGCGTTCATCGACCAGATCACGATCTCTGGACCATAGGACGCCTCCCCGATCGCTCCGGCGGTCACCACGTTCGTGTCCACGCGAGCGTCTTGGGAGTTCCTACTCGGGGGATGCCCGAGAATACATCAACCAAGCACGGGATGCACGTAACACCATTTCTCGCCGTCGCGGTGAACGCAAGCGCCACGAGCTCCGTCGTCGAGATCTATTCGACCAGAGTTATGGTACGCCCGGGGCTAACCGACCTAACACCGACATCTCGCTTCACGATGGCTTTCCAGCCTTCTCCGAGCGCCTTCATTGAGTGGAGTGGCCCCAAAATTTCCGCCCGACGGGAGTTGCGCCTTACGACGGCAAAACCGACCCCTCACAGTGGCTGCGGCTATATTACACAGCCATTCGCGCAGCCGGAGGAGATCAGGATGTCATGGCTAATTATTTCCCCGTGATGTTGACTTCGGCCGCCATCAGCTGGCTGGCCGGGCTCCCGAAAAATTCTATTAACTCCTGTGAAGAGTTGTGTGATGCTTTCATCTCCAACTACCAAGGAACTTGGCAAAGGCCGGCCTTGCATCATGACCTATGCCTGAGTCCCCGAGGGACTACATCTGTCGCTTCTCCGAGCATCGGAACACTGTCGCAAGCATCTCCAACACCGACATGATGTCCATCTTCCAAGATGGTTTGCGGAAGCCCTCGGAGCTATTTCGCTATCTGCTGATGCACAAACTGAGCGACTCTAGTGCGATGATCACCATCGCCGAACAATTCGCCAGTGCCGAGGACGCTGAGCGGGAGCAATTGCACCCGAAAGCTCAAGAGCCCGACAAGGCGAAGAAGAAGAAAAAAGATCATCACCAATCTCCTTCACGTGATAATCGGGACAAGCCTGTGTCCTCCTCCCATAATCGGAACAAAAAAAGGAAAGGCAAGGAGATCATGGTCGCTGACAAGGATCCCTGACCATCTGGTCAGAATAACTCGGCATTGCAGGAGGTATTAGACAAACCCTGCATAATTCATCCTAACAGCAACCACACCACCCGCCAGTGTTATCAGCTACAGAATCAGATGGTGAAAGAGGCGGAAGCAAATCTCCAGCAAGACAAGCGTCGCCGGGATGACAAGAAAAAGAAGTCCGAAAAGGACGACGAAGACGCCGAGACATCTCCGGCAGCAAACGACTTCCAAGAGCCCGCCCGAACGGTCTCCATGATTTTTGGTGGCGAAATTACTACTGAAACCAAGCATCAACACAAGTTGCTAACCCACCACGTCAACGCCATCAGCACTGAGCCGACCGAGCGCCTATGGTGGTCGGAGATCCTGATCTCCTTCAGCCGAGAGGATCAGTGGACGGACGTCCCCAAGCCAGGACGCTTCCCACTGGTCGTTGACCCGGTCATCCTCAAGGTCCGCCTCAAGAGGGTGTTGATTGACGGCGGCAGCGGCCTCGATATTTTGTTCAAAGGAACGCTGGCTGTACTCGGCATCGCCGAATCCTCTCTCCAGAAGACGGATACGCCCTTCTATGGGATTGTCCCAGGAAAAGCCTCCATACCACTCGGCACTATCACTCTGCCTGTCACGTTTGGTACTCTGGATAATTACAGGACCGAGCATATCATGTTTTACATCACCGACTTTGAGACCGCCTACCACGCCATGCTTGGGCGGCCGTCCCTCACCAAATTTATGGCGGTACCCCACTACACATATCTGGTCCTTAAAATTCCTAGACCAGGGGGAGCCTTATCCATAAAGGGGGATGTTGCCACCTCGCATGCCTATGAGCGGGATAGCCTCACCTTGGGGGAGGCCACAGACATTTCTGTTCGGATGGAGGAAATGGTCCAAGACGCCAAGATGACGCCGACCATAAGCATGGAGCTCCCGACCGCTATGCCATCTATGTCAAGCCTGCTGCCCTCGCCTGTTGAGTACAAAAGTATTCAGCTCTCGGGCGCTGACCACTCCAAGACAGCACTGATCGGGACATCGCTGGATCCTAAATAGGAAAGCGCGCTCGTCAGCTTCCTCCGCTCCAACGTCGACATTTTCGCCTAGCAGCCATCTGACATGCCTGGCGTACCTCGGGAGCTGATCGAGCATGAACTCCATGTTTATCCGACCGCCCAGCCGGTTAAGCAGAAGATGCGTAGATTTGCTCAAGATCGCAAAGAAGTCACACGCTTGTTGGCAACAGGATTTATAAAAGAGATGTATCATCCCGACTGGGTAGCAAACCCGGTCCTTGTAAAAAAAATGGAAAATGTAGAATGTGCATTGACTACACCGATCTCAATAAGTGATACCCTAAAGATCCGTTCCCGCTGCCGCGCATTGATCAAGTGGTCAATTCTACTGCCGGCAGTGCCCTTTTATGCTTCTTGAATTGCTACTCAGGATACCATCAGATCAGCCTGAAGGAGGAAGATCAAGAGAAGACATCATTCATCATCCCATTCGGTGCTTACTGCTATACATCAATGCCTTTTGGGCTGAAGAATACAGGGGCTACGTACTAGTGGGCTATTCAGCGCTGTTTGGCTGATCAGATCGGCCGCAACGTGGAGTCGTATGTGGATGATGTCGTCGTCAAGTCTAGAAGGCCAGAAGATCTCATTGCCGACCTCCAAGAGACTGTGGACAACCTTCACAAATTTAGATGGCGGCTCAACCCAGAGAAATGTGTATTCGGGGTGCCGACTGGAAAGTTGCTCGGGTTCATAGTCAGCAGTCGGGGAATTGAAGCAAATCCCGAGAAGATCTCCGCAATTTTGAACATGGACAAGCCTAGCAGCGTCAAGCATATCTAGCGCCTAACAGGCTGCATGACATCACTTTGTCGGTTCACTTCCCAACTAGGTGAGCGCGGAATGCCCTTCTTCAAGTTACTAAAAAAAGAAGGTGATTTTGAATTGACACCGGAGGCCGATCAAGCATTCGTCGACCTCAAGAAGTTTTTATCTTCTCCGCCTGTCTTGGTTGCGCCGACTCCTGGTGAAACACTCCTTCTCTACATCACCGCCATGACCCATGTGGTCAGCACTGCCATGGTTGCCGAGCACTCGGAGGAAGGACATGCCTATCCGGTTCAAATGCTGGTATATTTCATATCTGAGGTGCTTGGACCATCTAAAGTCTGGTACCCCCAGGTCCAAAAGTTGCTGTATGCCATCCTCATCACCGCCCGGAAGCTCAAGTATTATTTTCAAGCTCACTCGGTGGAGGTGATCACTAAATTTCCACTCGGTGATATTTTATGGAACCGAGATGCGACTGGTCGGATCGTGAAGTGGGCCATTGAGTTGGGAGAATACACTCTCGACTTCAAGCCCCGCACCGCCATCAAGTCCCAAGCTCTCACCGACCTTCATGGCCGAGTGGACCAAGATTCAACTCCCACCTGCAAGTGATCTCCAAGAGCATTGGGTCATGGATTTTGATGGGTCACTCAGCATTGACGGAGCAGGAGCTGGAATTCTCCTAATATCCCCTCAAGGTGAAAAGTTAAGATATACTCTGCAGCTATTATTCATGGCGTCTAACAATGCAGCCGAATACGAAGCTCTCCTTAATGGTCTGCGCATCGCTATTTCCCTTGGGATTCAAAGATTAATGGTATATGGAGATTTCAAATTGGTTATTAGCCAAGTCAACAAAGATTGGTCTTGTACCAGCGAAAAGATGGACGCTTATTGTCAAGAAATCCGTAAGCTAGAGGGAAAGTTTAGTGGGCTTGAGTTCCATCATGTCCCCCGGGACGAGAACTCGGCTGCTGACTTCTTGGCAAAGCTAGGCTCATCCAGAGCCCCTATGCCGAGTGGTGTTTTCCTCCAGGAACTCCAGAAGCCATCAATTCAACTTAATGAAGATCAACCTTCGAAGACCCATCAAGCCCCATCAGTTTTGGTCATCACCGACAATGAAGTAGACTAGCGAAAGCCGATCATCGATTTCATCCTCACTGCCAAGGCTCCTAAAGATAAAGATACAGCAATTCGCCTATCCAGAAGGAGCAAACAATATATGGTAGTGGGATCAGAGTTGTATAAGAGAGTAGCTTCAACCCGAGTACTTATGAGCTGCGTCAACAAAGCAGAAGGCTCAAAAATTCTCAAAGAAATCCACTCGGGCATATGCGGAAATCACGTCGGTGCTCGAACTCTGGTCGGCAAGGCCTTTAGGTCAGGCTTTTATTGGCCGACTGCTAATGAAGATGCCAAGCTACTAGGTTATCAATTTTTCATCAAGCAACATCATCTCCCTGATCAAACACTCCAGACCATCCCGGCCTCTTGGCCGTTTGCATGTTAGGGACTCGATATGGTCGGACCTTTTCCAAAGGCCGCCCAGGGTTATGATCGTCTGTTTGTAGCTATTGATAAGTTCACCAAGTAGATAGAAGTAATGCCGCTAAGGACAAGCATAGCTAAGAAGGCCGCAGAGTTCATCTAGGGCATAATATATCATTATGGCATCCCTAATCAGATCATCACAGTCCTTGGAACTCAATTTACCGGCAATGACTTTTGGGAATTCTATGAGGATTGGTATATTAAAGTCAAATATGCTTCTGTTGCACACCCGAGAGCTAACGGTCAAGTTGAAAGAGCTAATGGCATGATATTACAAGGGTTAAAGGCTAGAATATTTGATCCCCTCAGTAAATATGGCAGTCGGTGGATGAAAGAATTACCAGCTGTTCTTTGGGGTCTTCGTACTCAGCCGAGCCGAGCTACTGGTCAGACTCCGTTCTTCCTTTTGTATGGGTCAGAAGCCATCCTACCGGTAGATATGTTGCATGAGTCCCCTAAGATTCAGCATTATGAAGAAGGTACAGCCGAGCAGACAAGAGAAGAGGACATTGATAGTCTTGAAGAAGCTTGTCTAGCAACTGCAATACAATTCGATCGGTACCAGCAAGGATTGCGAAGGTATCATGACCGTAATGTACGTGGTTGGTCATTTCAAGTGGGAGATTTAGTCCTCCGCCGAGTACAATCAGCAGTCGGCGCCCACAAGCTATCAGCTCCATGGGAAGGACCATACATCATCTCTAAAGTCACCCGACCAGGATCATATCGCCTAATTCGTGAAGACGGTCAAAGGATTGCGAATTCATGGAACATCGAATATCTTTGGCGCTTTTATCCTTGATAAAACAAGCTAAGTTATTATTTTCAATAAAGATGCTCGACTTTCATTTCATTCGCCTTATTTCTTTCTTTTTGCCTGACCCCCGAGTGCTTAAAGTCCTATCGTTTAACTTGGAACTCATGATCCGCTCTGATCGAGTTAAGCTATTCTTTTTGCTCGCACGGGGGGCTTGGCTTAGTTATTCTGTGACCTACCTGATTGCTTTTTATGATGTTTTGGGTACATGTGATGCCCATGGTTCAAAACAGCGTGCAAGTGGCTCAAGTTTTCCTACACTACGGACCTAAGCTATAACATACAGTCGAACATTCATACTGAGTGGCCTGGCACAGAACAAACTTAATATTAAAAAACGACATTGTTTCATTACATCAAAATATATACAACTGCATGTTGTCTATAATTTTTTCTGCTCGGCAGGTGCAGCTGGATAAATCTGAATGTCGGAGACTAAAACACTAGCTGTCTCCTCCACCTCCGCGTAGATGCGCGCCATGTCAGACTCCATAATGCCCGCCGGCCACCCTGCTCGGATGTAGTCCAAACGAGCTGTCGGATACAGTGCTCAGACAATCTCGAGGGTGTGAGTGGCCGCCGTCCGAGCGAAGTCCTGGGTTTGATCCCGTAGACATGTATCGGCCCCCTCAAGCCACGTGAAGGACTCCTCCGCTGACCAGACCGTGCCAAATGGCTCCTCATCAATCATCTTGATGAGCGTCTCGGCACTCGCTCGGTAGCGGTCTCGTTGCACTTGAGTGTTGGCCAAGCGCTGCTCTAGGTCGGTGAATTGGGCGCCCACTCGCCGGTGAAGCTCTGCAAACAGAACATAATTTTAGGAAATGCTTTAATAAAAGCAGAGTACTAAGAGAATCCGAGCTGGTGGTCCGTACTTTTGAACTCACCTGACCACTTGTTAGTGGCTACCTCGGACTTCTTGAGTTCCTCTTCGAGCTTCGCCACCCTGGCAAGGGCTTCATCCCTCTCGGCCAAGGCCTGTTCGGCCGTAGAGACCGATTGGTCCACCATGCTGGTAGCTGTTTCAAGTCGATCTTGAGAAGCAAACCATTCCGCCACGCAAACACTGGTTAACACACTCGCAGAAGAGAAAGTTAGCGATAAAAGACAGTCAGGAAGCTTACCATGAGAGTGGAACTCAAGCTGTTCGTGAAGGAGGTGATTGTCCTTCTCCAGTTTTGCCAAATCGGCATTTTTACAAGCCAACTGATCAATCAGCTGACTCACCAGGAGCTGCAAAAAAAACTTGATGAGCCTACAAGTCCCTAGGCTCAGGCTAGTTCTGCGGATGCCAATATGACGGTTGGGCAGATTTGAAGCATTTCTGATACTGGAGTTTATTTTATTCAAAGAAACGCCAGTCTCGGGGGCTGCACTCAGCAGGTGCACCTGAGCGGTGCACTGACCGAGAAAAATTCATCAAGATTGAATCTTTGGAGCCCTTTCTGACTGCTCAACTTCATCTACGTGCCAAAAAGTGCTCGGGGGCTACTGTCGGGAATATGATCCCGGGCTACCTCCCGAGTGGTTTTAAGCCGACCAGTCAGCGGTCAGAGCCCGCCATAAGGACAGTGATTGAGATTTGAAGGCGTCTGAGTCCAGCACTCGGGAAAGAAGCCCTCCCGACCACATGAATTCGGACGGTCCCCATTTAGATCTAAACCATCATTAATCTCCATAATCCCACAGTTATTAGTGCGGTTATCCTTTGAGTTATTACCCACAATATGACCGTTTATGTCATTAATAGGTCATTAGTGGGGATTTATTTATCATTTGTAACCCCCGATCTCTCCCATATAAAGGGATCGGGGAGAACCTGAAAAAAGGAGATACGCTAAAGGCTATTCATGCCCGAAGCTCATATCACACACAGGAGTAGGGTTATTATCCTCCGAGAGACCCGAACCTGTCTAAAAATCTCTTGTCTCTGTCTCTGTGATTGAGATAACCATTAGATCATAGCACCGCACTACCCTTAGCCTAATCAAAATCCTCTCTACGGGCACCCCTGTAGGGCACTGTTGTCTTACACAATGACAGGACCGATAATCCTAATCGTGGGGTACCCGGGGGTCATATCCCCGATAGCAACCCCCGGGCTCTTCTTAGCTTGGTTGAAAATCATTGACTGAACAAGCTGGGAGGAGCTCTTCTTTTAATCTGAGTCTTTGTACTTCTGCTTAAAGTCTGATAGTCCTGAAAAAAGCTTTAACTTTTGTCTTCGCGTGAGGTGCACCGCATAGTTGCACCCACACGGTGTAGCCCCCGACCCTCAAGGCAAATGAAACATTTGGCTCGAGGGTCAAAAACAATCTGCAACGAAGATCTTCTGGAATTCTGGTTCTTAACAATGCTTCGAAGTTTATTGGCGATCTTGATCTCTGGTGCTGAAGCTTGGTTGAAAAATGACTGTTGTCGGGGTCCCGAGGCCGTTGAAGTCCCGAGTGTGGTCGATATCGAGTCCTCGGGGCTCGATCCTTCGATTGTGCATGTCCTTGGTTACCTAAGCCCCTGAGCGCGTGAGGTCTTGGGCGTACGAGCCCCCGGGTATGGGAGCCATCGACAGCGCAAGGTCTCAGGCATGAACCCTCTAGTCGTGCGTCCCTCGAGCATATAAGTCCTTGGGCGCATAAGCCCTCGAGCACGCAAGGACTTAGGCATGTGAGCTCCCGGGCATGGGAGCCCTCGAGCGTATAAGTCCTAGGATGCATAAGCCCCTGAGCACGCAAGGTTTCGGGCATGCGAGCTCCCGAGCACGTGGGTCCTTGAGCGCAGATTGAACCCAAACATCACAGGCTCCATCAAGCACCCAAAAAGTTGTCCTTTGGTCTTCTCTGCCTGTAATTAATGCACTATAGTTGAGGGGACAGAGAGGACGCCTCTGCTTCTAACATTGCCATGCACAGGCGCAGGCGACGGGTGCAGATAGAGAGGCAGAACTGTCCCATCTACCCCACTATAGAGTACATAGTAATCGAAGCGACGCCCCTCCGCAGTGGTCATTGCTGATGTCATGGCTAAGGCAGTGCTCTTATTTATCCCAAAGAACTCTTCTTGTCCCTGCAGAGGAGCTTCTCCATCTTCACATATACTTCTCTCCCTCGCCGGGTCTTCTGTTATAGCTTTCTACCATCTCCCTGATGGAATTGTGCCTAAGAGAATTCTGGGAACCAGAAGTTCTGGCTGAGGGCCAAAAGTTCTGGGTTCTGGAGCATCCAGAAGTTTCGGTTAGACCAGAAATTCTGAGCTAGCCCAGTTTTGGTTTCTGGAGGAGCCAGAAGTTCCGGTTGGACATCGCCGAATCGTAGGATCACGTCGTCATCATCGCCGGATCACCATCGAACGAACAGAGCCGGGAGAAGTAGCTCGAGGATGTTCTTCATCGACTCTACTTCCGCTGTCTGAGCACGTCTCATGGCTCAAGGTAACGATCCATGATCCCATTACACGCATGGTTCCTGTGTTAACGGGGTAAATTTTTGAAATTAAGCACTAGCGTAGCCTCCCCACGACCCAACAGTGGTATTAGAGCTTACGTGCATAGTGTTCGATCTGGATCGATCACATATGGTGATATGTGATGGAAATAGATTGGATCTATTGTTTTTGTCGTCGGATTTTCCGGAAGTTCTGATTGGACCAGAAGTTCTAGGCCGAAATAATTTTTGATACAGAATATTATTTTCAGAAGTTTCGGTTAGACCGGAAGTTCCGGGGACCGGAAGTTCTGGACAGAAATAAATTCTGTATAGAAGGTTATTTTTGGAAGTTCCGGGTGTGACTCGGAACTTCTGGGCCAAAATAAATTTGAGTCAAAAGGTTGATGTCGGAAGTTCTGGCCCTGAGTTGGAAGTTCCGGGCCCTTCGACCGGAAGTTCCGGTCCTCTGAGCCAAAAGTTCCGGGTTTGGTTCAGTCACGTCTAGATTCCGCCTAACTCGTTTGTGCAGGGAATGTTGTGATTGGTATGGCCTTGTAAAGTATATGATACTCGCTTGTAATAACATGGCCTGCGTGTCATGATTGATTACAGCCCTAGGCTGTTCAAATATTGTACGACCTACGCGTCGACATATGATGCTTCCGCTCATGTAATTAGAATAGTTTTATTAGATGCAATAGGCTAATACAAGTTCATGGAGGACTAAAGCGTGATGACCCGAAGGACAGGAACCATGGAGATGGAGATCACGATGCGAGAGGGCCATACTATGTCACAGTTAATATGATTACCTGTGATGTTTACTTATGTTCCTGTCATACTATTCTTTCATGTTCTATGTGCGGTAGGCATCGTTACCATGTTAGAATAGTTTTCCTCAGAAAAATTAAGTATTGATGCTCTTTCCAATAGCTGCACCTACTAAGGTTCTCGATCATCGATGGTGGGTCTGCCAAAGCAGGGTGCCATCTTTTATCTTGACCAGTTACGGTGGATGTCGGACACCACATGCATAGTATTAGTTTGCTTAACAAAGCTATCAAAACGGTTTTGGGCTTTGGGGCATGGAGTTGGGAGTCGGGCATTGGATGCTATCCCAACAAACAAGAGTCACATAGAGATGTGATTAGCAAAGTGTTGCTTACCTATGTCACTAATTTTCTAGCAGTGATGCCAAAGCTCACTAGGAGTTAAATGAATATGTATCTTGTCCCACAATGTGTCGTTAGAGGGAAAACGATCATTTTACATATTGTGGTATATCTTTTATTTGATAGAAGATTAACATAGCGTAGTGCTAAACCTTGTATTGTTGTTGTAGATCATGGCACCTACTGCAAAGAACACTTCCGTTTTTAATCTGTGACCTATCCTTGAAAGGGAGAAACTGTCTGGAACAAATTTTATAGACTGGTACAGGAATTTAAGAATCGTTCTCAAACTGGAGAATAATGATTACATTCTAGAGAAACCTCACCCCGATGAACCAATGGATAATACACCAATTGCTGAAAGGCGGGCTTATGAGAAATTCACCAGCGATTCAATTGATGTCAGCTGTCTCATGCTTGCCTGCATGTCTTCTGAGCTTCAGAAGCAATATGAGGACAAGGATGCCTACGATATGATTATAGGGCTAAAGGGCATGTTTGAGAACCAAGCACGGACTAAGAGGTATAATGTCTCAAAGTCCTTGTTTGCGTGCGGTTGGCGGAAGGCAGTCCAGTGAGTCATCATGTGATCAAGATGATTGGTTACGTTGAGAACCTAGAGAAGCTTGGCTCTAAACTTGATAAAGATTTGGCCACAGATGTGATTCTTCAGTTGCTCCCTGTGAGCTTCGAGCCGTTCATCATGAATTATCATATGAATGGCATGAAGAAAACCTTGGCTGAATTGCATGTGATGCTCAAAACAGCTGAGGAAAGCCTTAAGAAAAATCCTAGTCATGTGATGATGGTTCAAAAGGAGAGTAAGAAGAGAAAGCGTAAGGTAAAGGCTAAAGCTCCAGATGCGATCTCGAGCTCTAAGTCTAATTTGGCTGAAAAGTCCAAGGTGGGCCCTGCTAGCTCTGACACTTGCCACCACTACCATAAGCCTAGCCATTGGCGGAGGAATAGTAAGTTGTACTTGGAAAAACAAAAGAAAAAGAAGGAAAGTGCGACTTCCGCTTCAGGTATAAATGTTACTAAAATTTATCTTGCTACTCGTCCAAGTGATTCATGGGTATTTGATACCGGATCAATGATTCACACTTGCAAATCATTGCAGGGGCTAAAAAGGACTAGGAAGTGCGCAAGAGGCGAATTGGATGTTCGCGTCGGCAATGGTGCAAAAGTTGCTATGTTGGCCATCAGCGTTTATTCTTTATCGCTACCCTCGGGATTAGTTTTGGAGTTAAATAATTGTTATTTTATTCCCGCCTTGGGCAGAAACATTATCTCTTCGTCATGTTTAGATGAAGACGGTTTTAAATTCATAATAAAGAACAAGTGTTGTTCGATATTTTTGAATGGTATGCTCTATGGTGTTTGTCTATTGTTGAAGGGCTTATATATTCTGAATCTTGAGGATACACATGTTTATAACATTAATACGAAGAAATCTCGACTCAATGATTTGAATACTACCTATGTATGGCATTGTCGTTTGAGTCATATAAATGAGAAGCGCATGCAGAAGCTCCACAGAGATGGGCTTTTGGAGTCATTTGATTTTGAATCGTTTGACACATGTGAGTCTTATTTACTTGGCAAGATGACTAAGGCATCTTTCATTGGTCAAAGTAAGAGGGCAAATGAATTGTTGGCCATTGTACATACTGATGTATGTAGACCAATGAGTTCTACAGCCAGAGGTGGATTTTAGTACTTCATAACTTTTACCGACGACTTTAGTAGATATGATTACATCTAATTAATGAGGCATAAGTCGAAATCCTTTGAAAAGTTCAAGGAGTTCTAGAATAAGGTACAAAATCATACAGGCAAGACAATCAAATTTCTACGATCGGATCGTGGAGGTGAATATTTGAGCCATGAGTTTAATGATCATCTAAAGCAGTGTGGAATTGTTGCACAGCTGACTCCACCCGGTACACCTTAGTGGAATGGGGTGTCCGAGCGGAGGAACTGAACTTTGTTAGACATGGTCGGATCGATGATGAGTCAAACTGATCTTTCATTGTCTTTCTAGGGATTCGCTTTAGAAACTGCTACTTTCACACTAAACAGAGTTCCATCTAAATCTGTAAAGAGGACACCATATGAGATATGGACTGGGAAGCGTCCCGGGTTGTCTTTTCTAAAGATCTGGGGTTGTGAGGCTTATGTAAAGCGTTTGACGTCTAATAAGCTCACTCCCAAATTTGATAAATGCTTCTTTGTGGGATATCCTAGGGAAACCAAAGGATATTACTTCTATAACCGAGAAGAGGGCAAAGTGTTTATCGCCCGGAATGGTGTTTTTCTTGAGAATGAGTTTCTCTCGAAAGGGGTTAGTGGGAGCACAGTGTGACTCGAAGAGGTTCGAGAACTACTAGAAAGTGTTTCAGCTCCTACTAAACCGGAACTCGACATGCAAGATGTTGTAGAGCCTATTGTCGAGACATCAGTCCCATGTCGATCAGAGAGGTTGAGTCGTGCGCCCGAGCGGTTAGCGTTTTTGACCACTGGGCAGCGCGACATATTATTGTTGGACAATGATGAACCTAAGACCTATTCGGAAGCAGTGATGGGACCAGACTCTGAGAAATGGCTTGGAGCCATAAGATCTGAGTTAGAATCCATGTGAGAGAATTAAGTTTGGAACTTGATCGATCCATCTGATGGTGTAAAAACTATCGAGTGTAAATAGATTTTTAAGAAAAAGATAGACGTTGATGGAAATGTTCACATCTATAAGGCACGATTGGTGGCGAAAGGTTTCAGGCAGATTCAAGGTGTTGATTATGATGAAATATTTTCTCCTGTCGCTATGCTAAAGTCTACCCGGATCATCTTAGCAATTGCCGCATTTTATGACTATGAGATATGGCAAATGGATATCGAGATGGCTTTCCTTAATGGAAACCTAAGTGAGGATGTGTACATGACATAGCCTTAAGGTCTTGATGATCCAGAGAATGCTTGGAAAGTTTGTAAGCTGCAAAGGTCCATTTATGGGCTGTAGCAGGCTTCTCGGAGTTGGAACCTTCGTTTTAATGAGGTAGTCAAAGGGTTTGGCTTCATCAAGAACGAAGAAGAGCCTTGTGTTTATAAAAAGGCTAGTGGGAGCTCACTTGTGTTTCTGGTCTTATATGTAGATGACATATTGTTGATCGGAAATGATATTCCTATGCTAGATGCTGTCAAGTCTTCGTTGAGAAAAAGTTTCTCAATGAAAGATCTTGGAGAAGCAGCATACATCTAGGGCATAAAGATCTATAGAGATAGATCGAGAAAGTTAATTGGATTAAGTCAAAGTATGTACATTGACAAGGTATTGAAACGGTTCAATATGCAGAATTTCAAGAAAGGCTTCCTTCCAATGTCACATGGTATTTCTCTCAGCAAGAGTCAGTGTCCTTCGACACCTGATGAGCTGGAGAAGATGAGTGTGATCCCGTATGCCTCTACAATCGGATCCATCATGTATGCCATGCTTTGTACACGCTCAAATGTTTCTTATGATCTAAGTGTTATGAGCAGATATCAGTCAAACCCGGGTGAAAGTCACTAGGCGGTGGTAAAAAGTATCCTTAAGTACTTGAGAAGAACTGAGGATATATTCCTGGTTTATGGAGGTGAGGAGGAGCTCGTTGTAAATAGTTACACCGATGCTAGCTTCCAAACCGACAACGATGATTCGCGATCGCAGTCTGGATTTGTGTTCTGCCTCAATGGAGGCGCAGTGAGTTGGAAGAATTCCAAGCAAAAAACGGTTGTAGATTCAACGAGAGAAGCCGAGTATATTGCAGCTTCGGAAGCTGCGAAGGGGGCAGTTTGTATCAGAAAGTTTGTTTCTGAGCTCGGTGTTGTCCCTAGTGCGTCCAGTCCAGTGAACCTCTATTGTGATAATAGTGGTGCCATTGCGCAAGTCAAGGAGCCTAGGTCACACCAGAAATCCAAGCACATACTGTGGCGTTATCACCTGATCCGTGAGATTATAGATAGAGGTGATGTGAAGATATACAAGGTACACACGGATTTGAACATAGCCGATCCGTTGACGAAGCCTCTCTCATAGCCCAAGCATGAGGCGCACTTGAGCTCTATGGGTATTAGATACTTACGTGAGTGAGTCGAGTGTATGTGAGAAGAAGTCATTCTTGTCTATGCTAATGTACATTTGGATAATTGGTTATCTTATTCCTTTAATAAATATCTTTTATATTGATCAGCAAGTTGATGACTTGTTTGTGAGACTCTTTGTGTTACGATGTTATTCTAAATGATCCCTGATCTGAGATCATCATGTGGGACAGTGGTGATTTATAGTTTAGCACATCTGTCTAATTGATGATCATGTTTCACAAATCATAGACATAGAGATGTCGAATCAGTGATGTGGACTCATGTTAGTGAACATGGAGCTGGATAGACCCACCTTGAGATACTGCTGGGATTGTTATTTTAATATATGCCATCAGTTGTCATCTCAAATGGTGTACCTGCAGAATCCTTAGACCTAAGATCGTCATTAATTCTAGAATGTGTAGTAGCACACTTAGGGGCTTCCAAACACTATTCTGTAACAGGGTAGTTATAATGGTTGCTTTCGGGTGTGTCACGAAACATGTCGTGGGATGTGAGCGGTTAAGATAGAATTTACCCCTCCTACATAATGGGAGAGACGTCTCTGGGCCCCTCGAGGTAGTCGGATTAGAAAGTGCATGGCCATGTCTCTGTGATCAAAGAATTGATCATGATTGAATCCACTACTTGATCGAGTGAAGTGTCGAGCTATCAACAAGGGTGGCACGAATCTCGCCTTGAGCTTGACTGATGTCGTGTGGTAAAGGAATTGGTGTGTGAGTATATCAAGGTTTAGAAAGTATGAGTTTGACTTTGTATGCTTTCGGGGGTCAATATGTGCTGCTAGGTACCGCTATTGATCGGCGATTCGAAAAGGGTTTTCGGATAGTGGCCGTTTGCATATGAACCTATCGGGTCGCACGCTTAAAGGGATTGGATTTTAAAGCTTGCAAGAATTAGCTCTTGTGCAAGTGGGAGATTGATGGAATTGTGCCCAAGAGAATTCTGGGGGAACCAGAAGTTCTGGCTGAGGGCCAGAAGTTCCGGGTTCTGGAGCATCCGGAAGTTCCGGTTAGACCGAAAGTTTCGGGCCAACCCAGTTTCGGTTTCTGGAGGAGCCAGAAGTTCTGGTTGGAACGGAAGTTCTAGGCCTGCCTGGACGAACCGGAAATTCCGGTTAGACTGGAAGTTCTGGGTCAAAATAAATTTGATACAAAAGGTTATTTTCAGAAGTTCTGGTTAGAACCGGAAGTTCCGGTCCAGGCGAACAGATTAGATCTGTTGGGCTTTAATACAGATTAAAGGCCCGTGATAGGGCACTATATAAAGAGAGGAGGGGCTAGCATGAAAAGGTTGTTGCTGTTGCTCCTAGTTGAGAGCACTAGCCGCCACCTCTCTGCTTGCTACTTCGACTGTAGCGATCTCTCCCGGATCTCGCGAGTGTTGCTAGCACGCCGGTGCGAGGTGATCCTGTCTCCGGACGTGTGGATACCGTGGAGGCACTACTCCAGTAGTAGTGCTCGGCTTCTTCCCGTGGAGATCGCCGGATCATAGGATCGCGTCGTCTTCATCGTCGGATCACCGTCGAACGAACGGAGCCGAGAGGAGTAGCTCGAGGACGCGCTTCATCGACTCTACTTCCGCTGCCCGAGCGCGTCTCGTGGCTCAAGGTAACGTTCCATGATCCCATTACACGTATGGTTCCTAAGCTAACGGGGTAAATTTTTGAAATTAAGCGCTAGCGTAGCCTCCCCATGACCCAACACTCCGTTCGTCTCTGATGCACCGGGCGAGGAAAGAATCATCATTGTTTCCACCAATGTTGCTTGTTATTCTGAAGATCTGTGGAGCATCAACCCTTTTGTCAACCATGGAGTTCACAGGCTTTGGTGTTAGGAACTCCCGGCTATAGATTTGTTATTAATCTATTCGCCTTTGTCTATATCTGTTTTGTCTTCACTGCATGATGTGTGACCTCTCACATGGTGTCGTGGAGGATGATATTGCGCCAATCCTAGAGCTTTCCTCATATGTCGCCCTTTCCGTCAATGCCTTGCTTCCAAGCGCTTCTATACTGCTTAACCCAATGCCTAGACACTGGGGTGGTGTGTTGGTTAGGTGCAAGAGACTGGTGGCATCCGCTGAAGTAGGCACCTTGGCTCCCAATGCTAGGACCGCCTTGTTTTTCCTCTAGGTGAAGAAAGCGGTGTCCCTTTGTGCTATTCTCTCGGGGGTGATGGCAATATTGTCCTATCCATACTAGTTGGTGCCGCATTGCATGGAGTCGAGGCTTCCGTGGTAGTGGTTCTCAAGATTCTCGGTGCCTACGTTGGCCGAGATTGTTTTGCAGAATATTGTCTCTGGGTGTTTTTATATTTTATCTTCCATTGAATATTTGAAGGAGGTTGTGTCCCCTTTTTTGGAGTAATGTAGTCCCTGTAAAAGTAATCAACTTGAGTTTATAATAAAAGAAATTTTAGTTTTTTGCCTTGTGGGATTTTTTGCTGCGCATTATGCTTCATCACCCACATGGTGTATCGACGAAGTTGATGAAGGTGCATGACTATGGTTGTTATGGCTAAAAAGTTTACCCTCTCCCAGGTCCAGTTGCATGCATGACGACCATCTGAGGGGGATGAGTCTGCATAGGTCGGTGAGGTCAGCGAAGATGCGTGATTGTGGGTGTATGGCTAAAAAGCCTACCCTCCTCCGAGTCCAGTTGCATGCACGGTGGCCATCTGGCACCCAACACAGAGGGGATGTAATCGACATGGGTCGACAAGAGATATGCTCGACTATGGGGGTATAGCCCTAAGGCTTACCCCTTTTTCGGTCCAGATGCATGTCTAGGGGGAGTAGTCGGTGTGGTTAACGAAAAAATATGCTTGACTATGAGTGTATAGCCCTAAGGCTTACCCCTTTCCGGCCTAGTTGCATGTCTGGGGGAAGTAGTCGGCGAGGTTGGGGAAGAAAGAGCGCCACGGGGTCGATGAGTACCTGAACATATTAGCTTTATTGACAAAGACAATAGAAGTTATTTTACAGAACATTGTTAAGCATAAATTCGATGAAGGTGCTCAATGTTCTATGAGTTTGGTACTACTTGCCTATCTTCTCGTATTAGCCTGTAGACTCCTAGTCTTGTTACTTCGGTGACGATAAAAGGTCCTTCCTGTTAGGTTATGGGGAGGCTACGCTAGCGCTTAATTTTAAAATTTTACCCCGCTAGCCCAGGAACCATGCGTGTAATGGGATCATGGATCGTTACCTTGAGCCTCGAGATACGCTCGGGCAGCGGAAGTAGAGTCGACGAAGCGCGTCCTCGAGCTGCTCCTCCCTGCTCCGCTAGTTCGTCGGTGATCTGGCGATGAAGATGACGCAATCCTACGATCTGATGATCTCTACGGAAGGACGACGAGCACCACTATTGGAGTAGTGCCTCTATGGTATCCACACGTCTAGGGATAGGATCACCTCGCGCCGGCATGCTAGCACCACTCGCGAGATCCAAGGAGATCGATCACAACACTTGCAATCGAGGAGAGAAGAAAGGTGGGGGGTAGGGTTTGGTCAAACCAACATGAAAACAATAGCCTTTTCATGCTACCCCTCCTCTCTTTATATAGTGCCCTGTCACGGGCCTTTAATCTGTATTAAAGCTCAATAGATCTAATCTGTTAGCCTGGACCGAAACTTCCGGTTCTGATCGGAACTTCCAAAAATAACCTTCTATATCGAATTTATTTTGACCCGGAACTTTCGGTCCAACCGGAACTTCCGATTCGTCCAGGCAGGCCCGGAACTTTTGGCTCCTCCAGAAAACCAAAACTGGGGCTGGCTCGGAACTTCCGGTCTAACTAGAAGTTCTGGATGCTCCAGAACCCGGAACTTCCGGCCTTCAGCCAGAACTTCCGGTTCCCCCAGAATTCTCTTGGGCACAATAACATCGCTTCCCAGGTAGAAGAAAGCTTGTGCATCCTCATGGTTGATTGTACCCGATGAAGTACCAAATCTCCCACCTTAAAACTTATGCTCTGTATGTTGCGGTTATGATATCGTTGGAGGGTCTGTTGATATCTATCTACTTGCTCTGTGGCCACTATCCGTGCTTCCTTGATGGAGTCGATATCTTTGGCCCTGGTTTGCTCTGTTGTTCCCTCATCGTAGTGCTATACTCGAGAGGACTTGTGTAGCATGTCGATCGGGAGGATTGCCTCGGAGCCATAGACAAGGAAAAATGGAGTTTGTCCTGTACCCCTATTCAGCTGCGTGCGGAGCCCCTAGAGTACTATGTAGAGTTCCTGCAGCCACCTCCTGGCGTATTTCTGTATGGGGTCGAATATTCGAGCTTTTAAGCCTTAGAGGATCATCCCGTTGGTGCGCTCGCATTGCCCATTGGCTCAAGAGTGCGCGACCGACGCATACTTGACCTCGATCAGCCTTTCCTCATAGAAGTCCTAGAAATCATTTGCGGTGAACTGAGTCCCAAGGTTGGTTATGATTTGGTTTAGGACCCTAAACTGATATGTGATGCCTTCGATGAATTTTGCTGCTCTTTTGGCTATGCAGTTCTTTAGCGGCATCACCTCTATCCACTTGGTGAACTTCTCGATGGCCACCAGCAGTCGGACGATTCTTTGTGGAGCCTTCTAGAAGGGGCTAATCATATCGAGCCCCTAGCAAGTGAAGGGCCAAGTTAGCGGGATAGTCTAAAGGGCTTGTGCTGGCAGGTGATTCTATTTGACGAAGAATTGGTATCCGATGCATTTTTTTACTAACTCTTTGGCATGATTGTTGGTCGTCGGCCAGTAGAATCTTGATCGGAAAGCTTTGCTGACCAGAGTCCTGGCCTCAGCATGATTGCCGCATGTGCCTGCGTGGACTTCGTTGAGGATCTGGAGGCCTTCGCTTGGTAGGATGCACTTTAGGAGTATTATTGTTGAGGTCGCTTGTTTGTGTAGCTTATCACCGATGATCACGTATTGTTTGCTTTGTCGTGACAAACGCTCGGCTAAGGTCTTGTCTTCCGGGGTTGTGCCCTTCAGGATATACACGATGAAGGGCCACCACCAATCATCAAAGTCTTCGGCCATAGCCATGATTACCGGTGAGCCGATGGCTTGGTGTTCTTCATCTTTGATCAATGGTTTGGTGAGTTCCTAGACGAACACACCCATAGGGACTGTAGCTCAAGAGGACCCAAGACGTGCCAGGGCGTCAACTAATGAGTTATCGTCAAGGAGGATATGGTGAAATTCCAACCTAAAGAACTTGCCCTCGAGCTTCTGAACCTTGGCACCGTAGGCGTCCATCTTATCGCTGCTAAGACCAGCTCTTGTTGACCTGGCTGATGGCTAACTTGGAGTTCCCGTAGACCATGAGCTGCTTTACCTCGAGTGATACCACTATCTAAAGCCCGTGAACATGGCCTCGTACTTGGCCGTGTTATTGGAAGCTTTGAGTGATACCTACAGTACATAGCGTAGTTCTCCCCCCTTTGGAGATATGAGGAAAATTCCAATGCTAGCCCCGTCTATATTTAGGGAGCCATCGGAGTATATCATCCAGTACTCCTTTTCTTTCTAGCTCGGGGGTAGTTAGATCTCAATCCATTCTGTGACAAAGTCGGCTAGAGCATGTGACTTAATAGCGGTATGAGACTAGAACTCTATTGTGTACTCCCCTAGCTCAATGGCCCATTTGACGATTCGTTCGATGGCGTCATGGTTTGTGGAGTATGTCACCCAAAGGGTATTCCGTGAATACCACAATTTTGTGGACATGGAAGTAATGTTTTAGCTTTTGGGCGATGAGTTGGACAACATAGAGGAGCTTTTGTACCTGAGGGTACCTTGCTTTTGATAAGCCGAGAACCTCTAAGATGAAGTATACCGGCCTTTGGACCAGGAAGATATTTTTGGGATACGTGAGGCTATGCTAGCCAAAACAAAATTTTCTACCGCGTACACCAGGATATCTTGCTAAAAGAGGGACCATGGATGGTTACCTCGGGCACGCAGTGTAGCGGAAGGAGAGTTGGAGTAGTGAGCCGATCCAACTCGAACATGCCGATGTGGTCAGGAGCCGATCAGCATCCTCGGGGATCCGACAAAAGTCCTCGAGAAGCCGATCAACGTCCTCAGGAAGTAGCCGATGATGCCACCGATCCAATCAGTGGCGCTAATTCTGATGTGAAGCAGAACAACAATGCCTCTACTGGTATCCACACATCTGGGATGGGAACACCGGCCGATGGTGTACTAGCGCCCGGGCGGTCGGTGAGATGGTCAGGCTCTCGAGAGGTGACGGCTAGGGTTTGCTCTCGGTGGATAACAACTTAGCATGAGGAATGCATCAACATGTGAATCAGCAAAAGCTTTTCTTCCATGCGCCCTACACCCTCATAAATATAGATGTCCTAGCTTGGGCCCTCCCAAACCCAACCAGGACTCTACTCGGATCCCTATCCGATCTATTTGGATCTCCATCCAAACAGTTTCGATCTCTATGCATATTGAGCCCAATTCGAATTCTATTCGAATCTAATGTTCCAACCCGTTAAGTTTGTGACCCTACAGGTTCACGTATAGCTTGGTTAACATATGGAAACTCTTTTCCAATTCTCCATTAATAGCGCCCTCTAGTAAAGCATATTAATCCAACTATACATAAAGATCATATCGGCTGAACCTTGTAATGTTCCATATGTATATGTCCCTTTGCCTCACGATATTGATCAAGCACAAGGTGAGATTTGTGCCATCCTATCAATAGATCGATCATCTCTCAATCTTCGTATTGGATTATAACCTATGATTAACTCTTTAATCACCTCGGCATGACCATGCACTTCCATAATCCATTACATCGAGGGGACCTGATATATCTCTCCCATAAAGGAGGGGCAAATTCTATCTTGATCACTCACATCTCACTACATGTTTCACAGTAAACCCTATGACTACTTTTATAACTACTTAGTTACGGAATAGCATTTAGTAGTCCTAAAGTAAGCTATTATGCATATTGGGAACCATGATAATCACAGGTCTAAGTACTTTACATAAACACTACTGAGACCAACTGATGACATGCAGAATCTCAACAGTGCCTTATAGTGGGTCTATCCAACATATGTTTTCAAACATACGTCCATGTTATTGAGTTGGTATCTACATACCCATGATCCATGAGACATGATCATCAATCAATACACATACCGATCTCAGTCATATCTGTTCCATATATGACTTAGATCCGATCAAGGATCATTTAGAAATAGTCACATTATGAGTCTCGTGAACAAATCACGTATTTATTGATCCATAATGACAATCTATTTCAGGGAATAGTAACTTTATTTTATAAACATAATATGCCACGTAGAACATCTCCATGTTGCCTCTAGGACATAATGCTAACAATCTCCCACTTGCACTAGAGTCAACTATGTAGATATCTAGTACCCATAGATCTAGTGTGCATCTCATGTTTGGGCTATGAGAGGGGCTTTGTCAATAGATCTGTAACATTCAGATAAGTTTGCACTTTGCATATCTTTACATCTCTCCTATCAACTATCTCGTGGATCAGATGATATCGCCGAAGTATGTGTTTGGACTTCTGGTGTGACCTAGTCCCCTTAGCTTGTGTGATAGAACTACTATTATCACAATAGAGGTCTATTGGACTGGAAGCACTAGACATCACACCAAGCATAAAAACAAATTTTTTGATCCAAACAGCCTTCTTGGCAGCTTTCAAAGCTACTATATACTCGGCTTTTGTTATAGAGTTAGCTACCATCCCTTGCTTAGAACTCTTCCAACTCACCGCTCCACCGTTAAGGCAAAAAAGAATCCAGATTGCGATCTGTAATCATTCTTGTCGGTTTGGAAGCTTGCATCGATGTAACCACTTATAACGAGCTCTTCCTCACCTCCATAAATTAGAAACATATCTTCTGTCCTTCTCAACTACTTTAAGATGTTCTTTATAGCTATCCAGTGACTCTCACTTGAATCGGATTGGTATTTGCTCGTTATGCTCAAAGCATACGAGACATCTGGGCGTATACACAGCATGGCATATATGATAGATCTAATTGCTAAAGCATATGGAATCCCATTCATCTTGTCTCGCTCATCAGATGTACTCGGACACTGAGTCTTGCTGAGATTTCTGCCATGTGACATCGATAGAAAATCTTTCTTGGAATCCTACATGTTGAACCTCTTCAACACCATGTCAATATATGTATCCTAGCATAATGCAATTAGCCGCCTTGATCTATCTCTATAGATCTTGTTACCCAGAATATATGCTGCTTCTCCTAAGTCCTTCATAGAGAAACTATTTCTTAATGAAGACTTAACAGACTTTAGCATAGGTATATCATTTCTGATCAACAATATGTCATCCACATATAGTATCAAAAATATAAGTGAGTGCCCACTAGCCTTCTTGTCAACACAAGGCTCTTCTTTGTTTTTGATGAAACCAAACCCTTCGATTACATCATAAAAAGAATATTCCAACTCCGAGATGCCAGCTTCAATCCATAAATGGATTTCTACAGTTTGCATACCTTTCCAGTTGATTGTGGATCGACAAAACCGGACGGTTATTTCTTGAACTTCTTTGAGATGCACCAAGCTCTCACTAACCCTTCTCGAGAGAAACTCTTTCTCCAAGAATACACCATGTCGGGCGACAAACACTTTGTCAAGGTCCCTGTTATAGAAACAATATCCTTTGATTTCCTGAGGATACCCGATAAAGAAGCACTTGTCAGATTTAGAAGTAAGCTTATTGGACTGTAAACACTTTACATAAGCTTCACAACCCTAAATTTTAAGAAAAGATAGATTAGGACGACGTCCTGTCCATATATCATATGATGTCTTTTCAATTGACTTTGATGAAACCCTATTAAGTGTGAAAGCGGCTGTCTCAAGAGCATATCCCCAGAAGGATAATGGGAGATCACTTTGGTTCATCATCGATCGGACCATATCCAATAGGGTACGATTTCTCCGCTCGGACACCCTGTTCCACTGAGGTGTTTCGGGTGGAATCAATTATGGAACAGTTCAGCAATCCTTTACATGATTACCAAACTCAAGGCTCAAGTATTCTCCTCCACGATCCAATCGCAGAAACTTAATTGTCTTTCCTAAATGATTCTGTACTTCATTCTAGAATTTTTTGAACTTTTCAAAGGACTCCGACTTATGCCTCATTAGGTAGATATATTCATATCTACTAAAGTCATCGGTAAAAGTTATGAAGTACTGAAAACCACCTTTGGCTATTGAATTCATTGGTCCGCACACATCAGTATGTATGATTGCTAATAAGTCACTTGCCCTCTTATTTTGATCCACGAAAGGTGCTTTTGTCATCTTGCTAAGTAAATCAGATTCACATGTCTCAAATGATTCAAAATCAAAAGAGTCAAAAAGATCATCTTTATGGAACTTCTCTATGCGTCTTTTATTTATATGATCTAAACAACAATGCCAAATAAATGTGGGATTCAAATTATTAAGACGTTGCCTTTTCGTATTAATGTTATAGACATGAGATTCTTTAGGATTCAAAACGTATAATCCATTCTCCAATGAAATATGACAATAGAACATATCTCCAAGATAAACTGAACAACCATTGTTCATTGATCCAAAGTCATAACCTTCTTCTTATAAGCATGAAGCAGAAATTACATTTTTACATAGAGTTGGAACTCAATAACAGTTATTTAATTCCAAAACTAATCCTAAAGGTAGATACAATGGCATGGTGCCGATAGCAACCATAGCAACTCTTGCTCCATTGCCCACGCGAAGATCCACTTTGTCTCTAATTAAACATCTACTTCTTCTCAGACCCTGCGATGACTTGTAGATGTGAGCAACTGATCCGGTATCAAATACCTAAGAATCAGTAGATGAAGTAGCAAGATTGATTTCTATAACATTTATACTTGAAGCGAAAGTCGTACTTCCCTTCTTCTTGAGATCCTCCAAGTACTTCTTACAAGTCCTCTTCCAATGAACCAGCTCCTTACAGTAAAAGCATACTGCATCTTAAGCCACCCCTTTCTTGTCCTTTTTGTTCTTATAATTGCTCGCGATCTCATCGGGAGTCAACTTTCTCTTGACCGCACATTTCTTGACATGGGGTTATTTCTTACCTTTCTGCAGCATCATCACATGACTGTTGTTTTTATTAATGCTCTCCTCAGTGGTTTTCACCATCACATGTAGTTCCGTCAAGGTTTTATCCATGCTATTCATATGATAATTGAGTATGAACGGTTCAAAACTCGATGGCAGGGATTGAAGAATGAGGTTAGTAGCCAACTCTTGGCTAAGGGGAAAGCCTAGCCTTTCTAGACTCTTAATATAACCAATCATCTTGATAACGTCGGGACTGATGAGATTCCCTTCAGCAAGCCTGCACGCAAACAAGGATTTTGAGGTGTTGAACCTCTCGACCCTCGCTTGGTTCTCAAACATGCCACACAGACCCACAATAATATTGTAAGCGTCTATGCTCTCATATTGCTTCTGAAGCTCAGAGAACATTGTGGCAAGCATGAGACAGCTTACATCAAGGCAATCATTAGTGTGCTTCTCGTAAGCACGCCGTGCAGCTACAGTAGGGACTTTCAAGAACATACTCTTTTCTTTCTTGTTTGAGAATAATTCTCAAATTTCTATACCAATCCATAAAGTTTGTTCCATTAAGCTTTTCTTTCTCAAGTATAGATCACAAATTAAAAGAACTGGACGTGGTAAAGGCTGACGTAATCTACAATATAAGATATGCAAAGTTTAGCACCTATGTTTATATTAATCTTTCATTAAACTATTTGACAAAAGATTCTTTCACTATGTTTTTAGAAACCAAAACCTCCCTCTCGATTACATAGCAGGTCAGGATCCTCATTTCACTAATTCCTAGTGAGCATTGACATCACTGTTAGAAATTAATGTCATAGGGTAAGCAACACCTTGCTGATCACATCTCCATGTGACTCTTGTTTGTTGGGTTAGCATCACCATGCTTTGGCCCCAACCTGATGCCCTAAGGTCTAAAACTATTTTGATAACCTTATTAAGCAAACCAAAGCTTCCACGTATAGTTGTCCGACATCTATCCTAACTTGCAATGGTAATCACCGGTACTCTACTTTGGCAGACCCACCAAATGATGAACATTACCGTGTTAGTTGTAGTAATTGGAAAGGCATCGAAAACTTAATTTTTCTGAGAGATTCTATCCTATCATGACAACATATTAAACATGATATAACATAAAAACGAGATAGAAGACATCACAGATAAACATATTTAACTCTAAGTTAGTATGGCCCAAACAAATAGTGATCTCCATCTCTATTAGTGGTGTCAATGATCTCCATCGTCCATATCACACCTTCGGGCTACCATGCTTGAAATCCTGCAATCTTAAATCTAGACTACCATGGCTAGAAACAAAACATTACAGTTATTGATTCAAGCACCCGACACGCAGGTCGGCAAATACAGTAGAGACAGCTATCACATAGCCAAAGATCATGGCAAGCAAGCCATGCATAAGAGTTACATGCATCACATACATCTCTTACAAATTATATAGGGCCATACCATTCACATCATTCTCTGCAAAAATAAGTTAGACGTAGAATCACATTCTAGCTAATGATGTAAACTAGGACACTATACAAGACGTGACTATATACAAGGCATGCACACACAACGGTCCTGCTAGCCAGTTAGCGGGTGGGGTTGAGGGGGAAGACGCCCCCTCATGGGTTGCAGGGCAGCACCCTATCCACTGGTGAAAATCGTAGATCTAATCTATGAAGTTACTTTAGAAAAACTGCTCGGGATAAACAGTTTACCTCGATCCGAGACATCTCGGGAACCAGTTTTTCTTTAGTTGATAGGGTCGGCCAGGTGGTCAAGCGATGCGCTCGAGAGCCGGCGATAGTGGTCGAGAAGACCAGTCAGGAGGCGCTTGAGGGAGTCAGATCGGTAACCTACTCAGATTACGATATGTGTTAGCATCCAATGCAACGACATAAAGCGATTCAAGTGTTACGATCCAAACTGCAATTACCCAGAAAGTGCATCTTGATGCATCTAGGCTCCTAATTTGTTTTGGTGTATTAATGATAATAGTGATCAAATACTACTGATATTGTTGCTAAGATGAGTGCAGGAATTAAAATTAAAAGTGGCATTGCAGCTCTATCGAGCTTGAAGAAATCAGCTTAATAGTTTTACTTAGGCTCAAAGTGCCTATTACGTACATTTTACATTTTCTTGAGTCTAGGTATGCCGTACTATCAAGAGAGACGCGTTGATAGTTGATCCAAAGCTAAGTGCTTAAATTAAAATCTTTCATTGAAAGTTTTGTAATTTTTCTAAGTTAGTTTTTGCTTTCTAGAAAGGTCGGATTGTCTAGGTTCAAGCCAGACTATCCAAAATCTGCCTTCTGTTTAATTTTATTTACATGTCGGACTGTCTAGATTGTAGCCAGACAATCCAAAAACATGCTTCTGTTCGATTTATTTTTCAAGCCAGATTGTTCGGACTATCTAGAAACATGCTTCTGTTTCAATTATTTTTCGAGCCGGATCATCTAGACTCTGACCGGACAATCCAAAAACCTAATTCTGTTGGAATTATTTTTAAAGCCGGAACGTCCGGATTCTTGGCCGGACGATCCAAAAATTGCTCTGTTTGTTTTTTATTCCATGGCACGGACCGTCCGGACCATGGTCGTGCTATCCAAAGACTCTCTTCTGTTGGGACTTATTTTTGGCCCGAAATATCTAGACTTTGACCAGACTATCCGAAACACTCGTTCTGTTTCGATTTTATTTGGTCCGGATCATCCGGTTAAACCCGGATTGTCTGGATGAACAGTGCATGATTTTTTACCCTAACGGACAGATTTGGTGCAGGGGTATAAATATCATTCCCCTCCATAATAAGGGGAAGTGATTGCAACCCTAGACACCCTGCTATTTTCTTTCTCATTCTTCCTTGTGTGTTCTCTTTGGATCTTGATAGAAGAATAGTGATTTCTCCACACAATCTCCACTGGTTCTCTTTCGATCAATCTCTTGAGAGTTATGTGGGTGTGTGCTTGGTGTTCTTCACTGTTTCTTAAGCACACGGCGTCAGATCATGTCAATGAGCCTATTACTCTTGGAGATCGAGGTCTCCTAGATGGCTAGGGGTCGATCCGCGAGCACCCAAAGCGTGTGAGTAATCGGATACGTTTATACAAGCTTCACCTCGGCTTCAAAGAGGTAACTGAGTAAAAACCAAGGCTTACGGAGCTAAGCTCTTGGTGAGGATTAGGGTTGAAAGAGACCCTATCCCTTAGGGTTTCCCCAATGGAGACGTAGGATCAGAGGATCCGAATTTCGGAAAAAAATCATTGTGTCCATTATTGTTCTTGCTAGTTTCGTTTACTGTTGAGCTATCTATTTGCTACCAAGTTCAAGTTTTGTTATATTCATTGGGTAGATTATTTTCCGCGTTAGTTATCATTTTAGATCTGTTATGCCCGGACCATCCGGTTATACCCAGAGAGTCCGAACCTCGGATAGTTTTAATATTGTCTGGCTCCTAAGTATCCGACTAAAGTCCGGATAGTCTGGGTCCTGGGGGTTTAAACTAACAACTTTTTGTTGACAATTTTAAATTGCCTATTCACCCCCCCCCTCTAGGCAACATTCAACCCCGTAAACCAATTGATCTCATCAACCCATGCTGCCAATCGATTCATCACATGAACCGATCGATCTAGACTGTAATAGATCCAATCTACTACAACGCATATCCACTATATGCACCAATCTAGATCATAATCTACGCAAGATGGCTCTGATACCACTGTTGGGATACGTGGAGGCTACGCTAGCCAAAACAAAATTTTCCTACCATGCACACTAGGATATCTTGCTAAGAGAGAGACCATAGATCGTTACCTCAGGCACGCAGTGCAGCGGAAGGAGAGTTAGAGTAGTGAGCCGATTCAACTCGAGCGTGACGATGTGGTCGGAAGCTGATCAGTGTCCTTGGGGATCTGATGAAAGTCCTCGAGAAGCTGATCAACATCATCGGGAAGTAGCCGATGATGCCACTGATCTAATCAGTGGTGCCGATGCCGATGCGAAGCAGAACAGCAATACCTCTACTGGTATCCACACATCTAGTGTCACAACATTGGCCGATGGTGTACTAGCACCTGGGCGGTGGGCAAGATGGTCAGGTTCTCAAGAGGTGGCGGCTAGGGTTTGCTCTCGGTAGCTAACAACTTAGCACGAGGAACGCGTAAACATGCGAATCAGCAAAAGCTTTTCTTCCCTGTGCCCTGCACCCTCATATATATAGGCGTCCTAGCTTGGGCTCTCCCGGGCCCAACCAAGACTCTACTCGGATCCCTATCCATTATATTTAGATCTCCATCCAAACAGTTTGGATCTCTATCCATATTGAGCCTAATTTAAAGCCTATTCGAATCCAATGTTCCAACCCGTTAAGTGTGTGATCCTGTAAGTTCACGTATAGCTTGGTTAACATATGGAAACTCCTTTCCAATACTCTATCAACAGCTGCCTCTAGTAAAGCATATTAACCCAAGTATATATAAAGATCATATTGCTAAACCTTGTAATATTCCATATGTACATGTCCCTTTGCCTCACGATATTGATCGAGCACAAGGTGAGATTTGTGCCATCCTATCAATAGCTCGATTCTCTCTTGATCTTCGTATTGGATTATAACCTATGATTAAATCTTTAATCACCTTGGCATGGCCATGCACTTCCATAATCCATTACATCGAAGGGCCCAGATATATCTCTCCCATAAAAGAGGGGCAAATTCCATCTTGATCACTCACATCCCACTACACGTTTCATAGTAGACCCTATGACTACTTTTATAACTACTCAGTTACGGAATAGCATTTAGTAGTCACAAAGTAAGCTACTATGCATGTTAGGAACCATGATGATCTCAGGTCTAAGTACTTTACATAAACACTATTGAGACCAACTGATGACACGCGGAATCTCAACAGTCCCTCATAGTGGGTCTATCCAACATATGTTCTCCAACATACGTCCATATTATTGAGTTGGTATCTTTATACCCATGATCCATGAGACATGATCATCAATCAATACACATGCTAATATCAGTCATATTTGTTCCATATATGACTTAGATTCGATTGGGGATCATTTAGAAATAGTCACATTATGAGTCTCATGAACAAATCACGTATTTATTGATCCATAATGACAATCTATTTCAGGGAATAGTAACTTTATTTCATAAACATAGTATGCCACGTAGAACATCTCCATGTTGCCTCTAGGGCATAATGCTAACAGACATATCCTTCCTCGGGCCTTGTGGCGGCAATGTAGGGGAGAAGGATCTCTTCTAGGTTTGGTGCTGTGAGGATTGGAGGCGAAGTCAAGAATTTTTTTAGTGCTAAAAATGCTTCATTGGCCTCGTCTATCCATTGAAAGTCTTCTTCTTTCTTCAGGAGTTTGAAGAAAGGAGCTCCCCTTTCCCCCAGTCGAGAGATGAGTTTCCTGAGTGCTGTCATGCAACCCGTGAGTATTTGAACCTTCTCCACGTTATTGGGTTTGTCCATCTTCAATATTGCTGCTATCTTGTTGGGGTTTGCCTCGATGCCCCGGTTGCTGACGATAAACTCGAGTAGTTACCCCGATAGAACTCCAGAGATGCATTTATCAGGATTGAGCTTTCATCAGAATCTTTGAAAGTTCTCGAATGTTTCAGCGATGTCGTCGATGAGATTATCTTTTTCCTTAGACTTTATTACCACATCGTTGACGTCGGCTTCGATGTTGCAACTGATTTGATCCGAGAGACACCACTAAATGGCCCGCTGATATGTTGCCCCTGCATTTTTAAGCCTGAATGACATGGTGGTGTAGCAGTATGCCCCAAAGGGCATGATGAAAGATGTTTTCTCCTAATCTTCTTTCTTGAGACCGATATGATGATATCCAGAGTAGCAATCCAGAAAATATAGGAGAGAACATCCTGCTGTTGAGTCCATGACTTGGTCGATTCGGGGTAATTCGAATGGATCCTTTGGGCAGTGCTTGTTTAAGTCAGTGTAGTCGACGCATATCCGCCATTGTCCTATCTTCTTTTTTATCAAGACTGGGTTAGCAAGCCATTCGGGGTGGTAGACTTCATGGATGAATCCCGTTGCTTGAAGGCGAGCGATCTCTGCTTTGATCGCTTCTTTTCATTCCTGTGCAAGCCTTCATAACTTTTGTTTAGCTGGCTTGGTGGTTGGGTATAGATGGAGTTTGTGCTCGATCAGCTCTCGAAGAACCCTAGGCATATTAGAAGGCTTCCATGCATGATGTCCAAGGCTTCAGGGGGATCAGCCCGGACTTGCCTAAGGGTTTTCTCTATGCGGACCAATAAGTCAACGGCCTCGGCTAGGGCAAGGCTATCCTTCTCGTATGCGCGAGAAGTGCCGATGTTTCCCCGCACATAAATGACTCCGTTAGGGCCTGGTAGCTTGAGCACGAGATAGGGATAGTGCCCCACGGCCATGAATTTGGATATGGAGGGTATTCCAAGGATGGCGTGGGATGTCATAGTCTGCGACCTATAAAGTTATATGCTCAGTCCTAAAATTATTCTGAGAACCGAACGTGACCAGCAAGGTAATCGAGCTAAGAGGTATCGAGCCATTTCTAGGTATGATGTAGTAGAATGGGAAATTGTCCTCCTTTTGAAGGCTGTCGACTGAAATGCCAAGGTCGATGAGGGATTGGCGGAAAAGGATGTCCAGTCCACCCTCGCCATCAATCAGGACTCGCCTCATGCGTACTTTAAATATTACCAGGTCGACGACCAGCGGCCATCGCCTGGGTTTCAGGATATTGATCCACTGGTCGCTCTAGTGAAGGTGATCGGGACTTCTGACCACTGTAGCTGTTGAATCTCCTCGAACCCGGTGGCATTGATCCATCAATCCAGGTCCTCCAGCTACCGCTTGGTCTCGGTTGACAAGGAGCCCTCAAAGACGATGTTAAATGTCTTGTGGGGTTCTTGGAAGTCATTGTCGCTCTAGGGCCGATTGTCTTTCCACTGAGCGTCATCATCCGAGGATTGTTCTGAGATTCTTTACCCAATGTGTCCTACAGGGAATAGCACTTGCTCATGGTGTCATTCCCCTTAGGGTGGAACAGGCAAGGCTTGTCCAACTCCTCCCGCATCGATTCGTCTTCTTGGCGCCTGGAATTATAGGCCGCCAACTGTTAGTGATCCAAGTTTCAAAAAAGACCAAAAGCTTTATCCTTAGATGCCATAAAGAAAACCCAAGAGTATCTAGAGAAATCATAAACAATGACAAGAACATACCACTTTCCCCAACAGATTGAATTCTAGCGGGTCTAATAGTATCCATGTGTGAAAGTTGACCAAGTGAAATTGTCATAACCAAGGTAATAGGAGCATATGAGCTAGAAACTATTTTGGCATGACAACAAGAAGAGCAAACCAAATCACCAACACCTTTAAGTTTAGGTAAGCCACGAATAAAATCCAAACTACAAACACAAGTGAGATGATCAAAACCAATATGACCAAGTGTATGATGCTAAAAGAATATATCTTTAGAATCATTGGCAACTAGACATTTATTCTTAGAAGATGAAGATGAATCAAAATCAGCTTTAAAAACTCTTCCAAAACGTGAAATCTCAAACACAAGATCACTAGAGGCATCAAAAACTTTACAACCAGATTTTTTAAAACACACCTCAAGACCTTCATCAATCATTTGTGATACGGAAAGCAAGTTGTATTTTAAATTATCAACAAGAGCTACATCTTTGAACATATACTTATCACTTAACTTGACTGTACCTTTAGCAATTACAGCGTGTTGGGAGAAAATATTTTTACCCTAACATGGCTTTAATAACAGCATTTCAAAACCCCCTTCGAAGGTGAAGCCAACGCTTTGGCAATATTTGCCATAGAGTCCCTTGCAAACCGATGGTTCGGAGCCACCCAGCATGCCGAAGCCCCCCTTCGTCTGTGGGGCTACGAAGCTTCGAACCGCCCGGAGGTGACGTCGAAACCACGGGCTCTCCATCCCCTCTGACATGACGTGCGCCTAGCCCTGTTCACATGGAGCATTAGTAAACTACCCCTATGTAAATTCACTATTCATGTTGTAATAGTCGTTTGAGCATAGGGGATAACTTCATATTACCCTGTTGTTACCACGCCTATAAATACTCCCCCCTTGTAGGGTAGGGGGCATCGAACACTTGAAGTATTAATCAATACAACTCTTGTTCGAAGGCTATTATCCGCTTCGGAGGCCTCAAGGATTGTTCAAATCCTTAAAAAACACTTAGAACCCTTCGAGGTCCTAAACACTTAAACATATTGCGTATTTCTATATTATGCCAACAGTTGGCGTTGTCCATGGGGATCCTAGTTCTAAGCTAGCCTCTCTACCACCAACCTTCGAACCATGCCTCCGAAGAAAAGCAAGAACGCAGCTCCTACCCAGAAGTCCCTTCGAGTCTCGTAGGCCTCGCTGTGCCTGGAGGACCCTCCTCAAGAATCAAGCGCACAGGACCTACCTGACCTAGTGGGCCTCCAGACAGTCGGCACTGGTTCAAGGGCAGAGGTGCCCGCCGTAGGCCTCCCCGCAGCAAATATCATTCCGGAGGCTGTGGAGCACACCACGGGTCTCCCAGTGGTCGACACCGTCTTAAGGACCGAGGAGCGCACCTCGGTCCCCTCTCCAACAAATGATGTCTCCAGGCCTGTGGGCCCAGCTGTGGCCCCACTGCACCCACTCTGTTAGGAGCGATACGGACCCAGCGCATGAACCCTCTGCCACCCCCGAGAGCGCTACAAACCGACTACATCCGATCGCAAGATCCAGGAGTATACTCTAAGGGGAGCAGAGCCTTCGATGATGCGCAGGCCTCCGAGTTGACCTCGCTGAAAGAAGAAGTCATGCGATGGTGGTAAAACGCGGCCAGCTAGGTGTGCACCCCCAAAGTCCTCGAAGACCCTTCGAGGCCGCCGACTATCATCACCGTAAGCGACCACGGTGAGCAAGAACCTCAAGAGCGGAGGTAGAACGCCTCCTTCAATGAGGGATCACCACTGCATCCAGATTTTTAGATGGTGCGCTTCCACTCGAAGTTTCGAGCCACGAAGTTGCCCAAGTACTCTGAGGATTCAGACCCCGATGAATTCATGCGCTCCTATGCCCTCGCGATCGAGGCTAGTGGAGGCGAGAGAGATACCATGGTAAAATGCTTCCCGTTGGCCCTCGAAGGCATAGCCCTTCGGTGGTTCTGGTGCCTGAAGTTGGCTCCGTAAAGTCCTAGGAACACCTGTGAAGGAAGTTTATGAATAATTTTCAAGGGACCTACGTGGCACCCATGTCCACCAGGAGCCTGTTCCAAGTGAAGCAGCAACCTGGAGAGACACTGTGGCAATATTTCTAGTGCTTCGCCTTTACAAAGTCTCAGATTAAGGGACTCTCCACGTTCTCGGTGGTTGACGCTGCCCGCGAAGGCGTCACCAACCCAGGCCTACTCGACAAGTTTTATAGGAAGCCCATATCTTTGGTGCCCTAGCCTATGATGTACTTCGAGGAATACGCACGCTCAGAAGAAGGGCTGCTCCGAAGAAGTGCCACCATAGCTCAAGTTCAAGTTTTGGAGGTATGGGCTCCGAGTCCCCCAAAGCCGGCGTACATGGAGCACCGGCCTTCAGAGTCAAGGCGAAGCAGGAAGCATCGAGGATTAAATATCACCAGGCCGAGGGCTTTAAAGTTCCAGCAAGGCCAAGGCCAAGGCCGAGGTGGTGTTGCGAGGCCACTAGCTAGGCCCTCCGCCCGAGGCAAAACCTACTTCTGCAGCGTCCACGGCAAGAACCAGAGCCACAGTACCAATTCCTGCAAGGCTATACTGACCTTGCGAGGGGATTACCTTGAGTGGACTTCTAGTCGAGGGATGACAGATCAAGCACCCAAAGCTTCCCGCCCAGAGCATGTCAAGGCCGTCGGCCATGCCCACAATGGCGAAGCTCCTCGAGTCCCTGTGGCAAATGTAATGCCACCGCCTAAGGTCGAAGATGCATCTAGACCCCAGAAGTGGGTAGTACTCCCCATTTCTGGTGGCGGAGCCCTGGAGAACTTGTCCAAGCGTCAGAGGCATGACTATGTCTATGAAGTAGGACATATTGGGACCTCAGCATCAGCCTCTGTGATGCCAGAGTAGGCCCTGTGCCAATCTCCTTCACGGCCGAAGACGCTGTCAAAGTTAAATTCTTACACATAGACCCCCTGTCATCTCCACCGACATCGCCAGCACCGAGGTGCGGTGCATGCTCGTCGACGGAGGTAGCTCGGTGGATATTATCTTCGTCCATACCTTCAACCAGCTGTGCATCCCTCGAAAACATCTCCTTCCGGCAGCTAGGCCCCTGCAAGGCTTCACGGGGTCGCCCCTCAAAGCAATAGGCCAAATCGGCCTTGAAGTTAGCTTCGACGAAGGTGACCTTGCATGATCAGAGGAAGTCATCTTCGACATCATCGACGCCCCCTACGCCTACAATGCCATCCTCAAGAGGGGTGCATTAAATTAGTTTGGAGCCATAGCGCACCACAACTACCTCTGCATGAAGTTGCCCCTGCAGGGGGGAGTGCTCACTGTGCTGGGAGATCAAAGTATGGCACGAAGGGTGGAGTATGGCCACACCGCCCATTTTAAAGCTCGCCAAATACACACTATGCAGACCAGCCCAAAGCGGTGAGCTGACCCCTGAATCTGCAAAGGGGCCAGTAGTCAAACCCTGTCCAGACGGAGAGGTTGTCACCAGGACACTCATCGAAGGGGGGCTCGAGTACCCTATTCAGTTCAGAGGGGACCTGACTCTAGAAGATATAGCTTCACTGGAGGGGACAATTCGAGGCAACCTCGACATCTTTGCTTGGACTAGAGCATCATCGAGCACTCCCTGCTGGTGAATCCTAGGGTGAGGCCGGTGCGCCAAGGGCTATGGAAGTTATCAGCTAAGCGTGCAAGTCTAGCCAAGACCGAAGTAGAGAAGCTGCTTCGGGCAGGGGTCATACGGGAAGTCAGCCACACGTAGTGGCTATCGAACCCCATTTTGTAAGAAAAAAGAACACGGGAAAATAGTGCATGTGTATTGACTTCACTTTGCTAAATAAAGCGTGCCCCCATGACCCATACCTTATGCCTCATATTGACCAGCTCTCGACTCAACCACCAGCTCCGAGCTGCTAAGCTTCCTCGATGCCTACTCCGGGTATCAAGTATGGTTAAAACGTGAAGATGAGGAAAAGACTAGCTTCGTTACTCCCTCCGGAGTCTATTGCTATGTATGAATGCCCTTCGGCTTAAAAAATGCAGGGGCAACTTTCTCTAGGCTAATTGCTAAGGCCCTAGGCCATCAAATGGGAAGTAATGTCGAAGTCAACATAGACGATATTGTAATCAAAAGTACAAAAAAGCACGAACATAGCAGAGACTTTCGAAAGCCTCCGAAGGGTAGGGGCCCGGTTGAATCCCAAGAAATGTGTATTCGGGGTCCGAGCTGGTAAGCTTCTAGGGTACATAGTTTCAAGTCGAGGTATCAAAGCCAGTCTCATCCAAATTAGTGCACTACAACGCATGGCTCCGCCTGAAAATTTGAAACAAGTTGAGAAGCTTGCAGGTCACCTCGCAGCTCTCAACAGGTTTCTCGCACGCTCCGCTAAATGGAGCCTGCCAATCTTTAAGGCACTAAAAGGCTCCGAGGACTTCGCATGGACACCCGAATGTCAGAAGAGCTTCGACGACATTAAAGAGTACCTCACTGGTCTGGCAACCCTCATGACCCCTCTTTCGGAGGAGGGACTATTGTTGTACCTCGTAGCTACGGCCTCCACCGTCAGAGTGGTCCTCGTGCGTGAAGCTGACTTCGAAGGGAAGTTGGTGCAGAGGCCAGTTTATTTTATTTCTGAGGCTTTATCCGGAGCAAAAACAAGGTACAAGGAGCTCGAGAAAATCACATACTCCTTAGTCATGGCTTCGAGGAAGCTCCGGCATTATTTTCTCGCACACAATATTATTGTGCCGACGTCATACCCCCTCGAAGACATGCTCTAAAATAAAAATTCCACCAAAAGAATAGAGAAGTGGGCCATTAAGCTAGCCCCCTTCAGTATAGATTTTACCATCCACACCGTGATAAAATCCCAAGTAATCGTGGACTTCATCGTGGGGTGGACCCCTGCGGCAAGCTGGTCCCCTGAAGCACCGAGCGAAGGTATGTGGACTATCTATTATGATGGAGCCCATCAGGCCTCTGGCACTGGTGCCGGAGTTATAATAATTTCACCTTCTGGCTAGAAGGCCTTGCACTCTGTAAGGCTAAATTTTAAAGCTACAAATAATGTGGCTGAGTACGAAGGTATTCTATTAAGCCTTCAAAAAGCACAAGTCATCCTAGGCACTGCCAGAGTATTTGTAAAAACTGATTCCCAGATTATCGCTGGGCATATAGATAAGAGCTTCCAGTCTTGGCATCTAGACCTCGCCCAATATCTAGCCAAAGTGTGCAAGGCGAAGCTATCGTTCAAAGGAATCTCTATCAAAAGCATCCCGAGGGGTGAAAACCAGCAAGCAGCCACCCTCGCCAAAGCAGTGGCCGAAGGCCAAGAACTCCCTGCCGGAGCCTTTTACGAAGAGCTATTTATTCCTGTGGCAACGAAGCTAGGTTCGACAGAGGTACTCTACGTACAAGCTAAAGACTGGCGTAGCCCTATCATGGACAAGCTCCAAGACGAAGGCGTCCTACCCGAAGGCCCCGAACGCGTGAGATTGCAGCACAAGGTCCGCAATTACCACCTCGTCGAAGGCCTATTGTACAAGTCCGGCGTTTGTTCGCCTTTGCTACGCTGCATTTCAAGAAGCGAAGAGCATAATATACTTCGGAGGATCCACGAAGGTCTGTGCGGAAGTCATCTCGCACCACGGGCGCTTGCAGGCAAAACACTATGGTAGGGCCTCTATTGGCCAACTATAATGGCCGATGCTGAGGCCCTGGTTCCCACATGGCAAGGCTGCCAGTGGATGGGTATGCGGAGTCATCGCCCACCCACTCTACTATAGGTCATCGCTCCAGTGTGGCCCCTTGCCCAGTTTAATAACAGCATTTCGAAGCCCCCTTCGAAGGGGAAGCCAATGCTTCAGCAAGAGTTGTCACAGAGTCCCTTACAGACCAACGGTTCGGAGCCGCCCAGCATGCGGAAGCCCCCCATTGTCTGTGGGGCTGCGAAGCTTGGAACCGCCTGGAGGTGACGTCGAAACCTCAGGCTCCCCATCCCCTCTGACAAGACGTGCGCCTAGCCCTGTTCACACGGAGCGTTACTAAACTACCCCTATATAAATTCACTGTTCACGCTGTAATAGTCAGTTGAGTATAGGGGGTAACTTCGTATTACCCTATTGTTACCATGCCTATAAATACCCTCCCACTTGCAGGGTAGGGGGCATCGAACATTCAGAATCTACTAGCCATATGTTCTCCTTCCTCACTCTTGAAGCCTACACAAGAGTAGATGTCGAGGTCTCAGTACTGGGGTTAGATAAAAGAAATTTCAATATCTAGCACTAAGACACTCGACCAGAAATACCAGTATGCAATAATGCTCGAGTAAAACCAGTGTCACTTTTACCTCTTAAAAAACTAGGTGTTGTCGGTCAAACCATCGATTAACGCGTGGTCCGACCACCGACTAAGGTTGGCCCGACCACTTCAAATGTTGTGGTCCGACTACTCTACTAGATTCCATAAATGACCTTTGCCACTTATGTTTAGCAAATGATTTTTCCCTGTTCTTTTTCTGTTGTCTTGCAAGTCTAAAATAGAACTGAATCAAATGTCCATCTTCTCCACAATGTGTACAATTATACTTCACCGGTTTAGTTGTTTTAGATGTATAAACAATTGCACTTGATATTGTTAAGTTTGACAGTGTTCCAGCATATTTAAAAACAGTTTGCTTTAGTTCAGATTTAACCTCAATCTCACCTCTTTAAATAACCTTAATTACAGTAGGTTGATGAAAAGTAAAATAAACACGTGCATCAAAACCTAGTCAACTATGATTTATTCTTACTTTAGATGTATCTAATAACATGTTGAGGTTCTTTTTATCAAATGAAAATCATTGCAATGATCTTTAGAGATAATCAACTTTTTTGTCAAAGCAACACAATTATTACAAACATCAGCAACACCTTTTGGTTTTTGACAATTTGAGCAAGACAATACTTCATAAGTATGCAAGTCATTTTTCAAAAGTTTAACTCTACCATAACCATCTTTTAGTTTCAATTCAAACAATAAGCATTTCAAACAAGACATTGAATCATGTTTCACAATGGTTGAGCTCTTTATATTATTAAGTTGTTTGAATTTACTACAATATAAAGCATTTACCAAAGAACTAACATACAAGGCAACTTTTATCTTTTTCAAGTAGTTCTTAATAATATATAATTCATCAATAACACGAGTGAGCACAGTAGTACCAATAGCAAAACAAGATTCATTCTTGATAATTTTATCATTGAGCTTATAAAGAGTGGAAGCATGAACATCTCTTAAAGCAATAATTTTATATTGTAAAGTATCACAAGACTTGCATGAATCATCATCAGGAATAAAAGACTTGAGCCTATCAATTTTAGAATTGAGTGATTCAACAACAAGTTCATGTTTCTTAGCTTTCTTATTGTATTTTCTCAATTTATTATCGAGATGAACAACAGCACGAGCTAAATCATCATAAGCAGGTTTTACCTCATTTTCGTCGCTGTAGAGTTCATCCTCACTGGAGCTTACCATGTCACATGCCACAAGACATATTCTAGTGAGATCATTCTTTTTGCCTTTACCTTCATCCTCACTTCCATCGCTCATTGAGTCCACATCACTCATATCAACTTGATCGAGGGTGGCAAGAACTCGATGCACTATCTTCTTGTTGTTGCGGTTATTCATCTTACCCTCTTTGGATGGATGCTTAATATCCTCCTTGTCTTCTTTTGAATAGTTCTTAAGCTTAGGATAGTTGACACGAATATGATTTGTCTCACCACATTCAAAGCATCGAACATGATCATTAAAGCCTCTTCTTCTATTTCTCACATTGTTCAAGGCGTTAGAGACTTTTGTAGAAAGCAAAGCCAAATCCTCCTCAAGTTTCATCTCAAATTCTATGTACTCTTTTTGTACATGTCTTTGCGCACTTCCTTGATTGTAGAGGAGCCTTGATGATAAGCACAAAGAGCGTTCCACATCTCATGCGCAGAAAGAAAATAAGAAATACGATCAAAATCAGAATGCCCAACACCATTGATGGCCAAGTTTTGAGCTTTGCAATTTGCTTCAAAAGCAGTCTTATTCGTGTCATTAACTTGATTATCAGTAGGTAGATCATATGGTTTAGAAACATTTTCTCAAATATCAAAACCTTATGGTAAAACGTGTGTAACTTTAGATCCGTAACTCGGATTGATCTAAAAATTTAACACAAGAAACTAGACTTCAATACAAATAATTTTCGATAGATTTCACTCAAATTTGAGTTCCTAATCAAAAGTTATGACCCTTAAAAGTCACGGCAACGTAAAACAGGACTGATCCGATCCGAAAATTAAAATCTTAATTACTCCTAAAATACAAAAAATTAACCAACAAAACATTTCAGATCTCTTTCATAATGTCCTGGCAAGGTTTTAGATGAATCAATTCAAACTAAATCACAAGTAAAAACAAAATCACAGAATAAGCCAAAATAATGCAAACCTATAAATATTAAGAAAGAGCATGATACCATACTCCTTGATGCTTGGATACAAATCTTTATTGCATAAGAGTGTTTACAAGGTGCATCCAAAGCACCCCTCATAAAATCCACATTCACAACCCTAGATGAAGAGCAAAAGGCTAAACCCTAACTTTTCTCTCTTGATCCGTCTCTTCCACCCTTTTTGCTCTCCCCTCTAGTCTATTTATAATCCCCACATGTGCACCATGGCTGCCACCATGAGCCACAAAATTAACAACTTTTGGAGTTCTAATCTAATTAGAAATCTATATCTCTTAGGAATAAGTCTACATAACCCCCTCATGTATTGCTGATTGATTACTTAACCCCTAATCTAATAAATCAGGTGTTTAACCCCCTAATCTTTTAAATACCATTTACTTAACCCCCTAAGGTGGTTTTGCAAAGTGGTTTTGCCCTGTTGGCATGCCACGTTGGACAAGAATGTTTTTTCTTGTTCTTCCTTGTCTCCTTGTCCTCATCTCCTTAATGCTAATGCCACTGTTGAATCCTTCCATCTTCCAGAAGAAGTAGAAGGAAAAAATTTATACTGGTTGGTGTGAGGTGGCTGGTTGGTGCCTAACGTATTGGTGTTGCTGCTATTTTTGGTGAATTTAGCACTGGATCTGAAAAGAATGCTGCTATTGATTAGTTTTTCTTATCCTGTGAATACCGTGCCTGCAATAATTTCTGTCCCATCCCGCCATTACTTGTTTGTTTAGACAACTTTTGGAGCTCTATTTTCGCTTTTCTTTGTTCTTTAACATAACATGGCTAGGAAAAGCTACAACTACAAGGTGTGGAGATTCACCTTCAACTCAGGCTGCAATCGGATGGTCTACTCCTTGTCATTAGCTCATTGTTTGCCTAGCCAAAAAGAGAGAGAGGGGAGGAGGAGACGCCGGAGTGAACGAGACACCGACGGAGTGAACAAAAAGTCTAGGGGCATGGCTGTTAATTTTTTATGCAGGCGTGTGTGAGCAATATGGCAATCTTGTCTAATGTGACGCGCCAGCAAGGCAAAACTACTTTTCAAAACCACCTTAGGGGTCAAGTAAACGGTATTTAAAAGGTTAGGAGGTTAAACACATGGTTTATTAGGTCAGGGGGTTAAGTAATCAATCAACAATACGTGAGGGGGTTATGTAGACTTATTTCTATCTCTTACGAATCCTCAAATTTTAACTCCTTTCGAATTTGACTCTTTTCTTTCCATATTCGCACACATCCCATGCACACATCACACATACGCCATACGAAAACCTCATCTTCACGTGTAGCATCCTCTAGCCCGACCGTCCCGCGTGACTTCTTTGATCATTCTGAATCTTAGCTCCTCCTCGAGCCTAGCTTCGATCCTGTCATTGACCATGACTCATCCTCAAGCAATGCCTACACATGAACAAACTAAAAAATCCTTTTCCCAAGAACAAGTTCTTTCTAACTTGACTTAATCAATCCAATCATAAACATGGTGTATTTATAGAATAAACAATTTAACCATATGATCCAACTCGAACATCAAAAATCTAAATGATCCAAAATCCCGAGTGCTGAATTCTCCCGGGTGCTGAATTTTCTCAAGGATTGAATTTTCTGAGTGCTAAATTTCCCGAGTGCTGGGTGCTGAGTGCTAGACCAGAGTGCCCGACCACTCGACCAAAGTGCTCGACCACTCAAACTAATCAAAACTAATTTATTCAACACATATTAACATCAAACCAATTTGTTCATCACATATCAATGATCATACACATGATCCCGCATTTTGTTTCTGTGTTCAGTCATATCGTCTTCGTGGTCGTGGACGTCCGACGAGGACTTCTCGTCGACCACCAACGAGTCATACATTATGCGGGTCGTGCAGGCCTAGGAGGATTCGGAGGCTGCTAGGGTCCTCTAGAATGAAGATGACACCGTCTGGGCTAGGAACTTGGTAGAGCAAAACTCTGGTCATTCGGACAGCGGTCCTGCTAGTTCCAACACAATGCTGGACGACGCCATCGACAGCGCTCCTCGGTAGGACATCGGCAACAGCAACTGCAACGGTAGCAGGGACGGTAGTAGCGATGACAGCGAGGGCAACGACAACGACGATGGCAGCGACGACGGCGGCAGCGATGTCCGCAGTGGTGGCTCGGCATAGGGCAGCGGCGACGATGGCAATGATGTCCACAGTGGCGGCTCGACATGGGGCAGTGACGACACGAGTAGAATATAGTGTATGTATATTTATATGTATGTAATAGCTATGTAGATATATATATATATATGTAAATATACCCTATATTATATATAAAGTGGTAACTTTTATACTGCGTTTTCTTCTTTTGCTGTGTGAAATAAAACAATAAAATTGCGTACGATGCAAATTAAATGAAAAAATAGCATAAATTAAATTAAACTTTACCAGTCTACATCAGATAGAAAAAATAAATTAAACTTTACTAGTTATCTACCAACAGACGAGAAATTAGCGTAAATAATTAAAATTAAAATAACATTAATCTTTACTAGTTAACTAAGATCACAGTAGATAATAATTAAAAAATTGTGTATTTAGTACCGGCTAAGAAGTCAAGCTGGCACTAAAGTTATGGATTTTAGTACTGGCTGTGCATCTCAGTCGGTACTAATGCATGGAGAATTAGTCCTAGGTTGGGTTCCTCACCTGGGACTAAATTGGTGTATTAGTGCCGATTAAATAACCGGTACTAATGTGCCACCCCTTTAGTCTCAGATGGACAGTACCGGATCGAAAATCAGGACCAAATGAGGGTTTTCAACTGGTACTAATGGTGCGTTCTGTAGTAGTAGAGATATTCAGTAAAGACTGAACAAATAGCAAGTCCAGTTATTTGAAAGTTGGAACTGATTAGTGTTGTTGTACTTACAGACTCACCACTTGCATTCATAAAAGTCTGTGGCTTGGCAAGCATTACTAGGACATCACCAATTAGGCTTATATATAAGATAAAAATACAACTCGTTTTCAAAAACCATAAAATCTATGTATCTGCATTGAGGTTTTGTGTTCATTAAATTTTTAAATCAATAGATTGGCCTTTCATGTAGGTAATTAACAATTTCACAGAGAGTCCTGTAGATACTCCATACAGCATGTTGACCAAATCTATTACAAGATAACGATGGTGTGGTTTGAATTGGAGGTCGAGAAAATTTATTTGGGCGGTGATATTCAGAGAAGTCAATATGACAACGTCAAGCAGGTTGGGACTCGTCAGCCTATGTCCAAAAACAAATGCGTTGAGGGCATTCGACTAAAAGTAGCAGGCTAATGCCAATAAGGGTTTATTCCTATCAATCTCTGCCAGCGACAAGCCGATGTAGTGTCCGGTATCTAACTCATTCCAGCATACACTCTTCGTGTCCAACTCTCGAAAGTACCAGACTCCCCATCTAGTGAGTTTGGTCAGCCAAGATCTAAAATTGTGGCTCCAATCATCAATGGACATGGAAGAGGTTCTGAATGGGATTCTATCGGTTTCGGCATTTATCACATATGTTGGATCTTCGTTACCCATTGGACCGAGATAATATAGAGAGGGGCAATCATCAATCGACACTAGAAGTTGATCCTAAAGATTCTACAGTGAAGTAAAAATAATGGAAAATAAAGTTATGATGAACATGAAGAACATAGAGGAGAGAAGAAGGTGCTGAAGGAAAAGTTACCTCAAGAATAGTAGTAGAAGAAGCCATTGTGATTCGGCAGTGAGGTGAAGGCGACGTTCAGCGATGAAGCACAAGGGACACAAAGCAGATGGAGCCGAAGATCGTTAGGGAGGCTTGGAGTTGCCAGAGAGCCAAGAAGTTTTGCGGTGAAGAGTTCGAAAGTTAAAGAGGTTTAGCTATGAAGGCTTGAGAGCGTGGAGAAGATGAAAGAGACAAGGTCAGGCTTTATGGGTAGGAACTAGAACAGTGATAAGGAATGGTTGGACTCCCAAGGAGGATTTCGGATCATAACTCTTCACGCCCTAAAATCGTGGGGCATGTGTTGACACTAGAATTTGGTCACCATTGGATCTAGCGAAGCAATGACCACCACTGATCAGCGTTGATTCGGTGGAAAAGCCCATGGCGGAGTCTGACAAGGCGTCCATCAGGCACTGTGCGTGCATCAAAACCGACATATATAATTATGCTCTATAATAGGCAATAGGTAGATTTTCTTATGCTTATCTGTAGCAAGTAAATCCTGAGATTTATTATATTTTGGTTTCGATTCTATCAACCCACGGGTATAAATATGTACACCTGGGGACCCCAAATTATCATCAAACGATCAATTGACTCTCAATACATCGTCTCCTTTAGGTACGTAGCATTTTGGCAATTCCCTACTCGTGATTAGGCTACATCGGTTGAGTCCGACCTCTAATCATGAACAGGGATAACCTTATGGTACATTATATTTATTTAAGCAAGACTTTCTCGATTAGGTTCAATATTTTGATTAGATTTATGTATCTGATAGTTATCGACGTAATGTTCTAGTCTTATTTGTTCTATGCCTCATGCATAGATTAGATTCATTATGTAAATCACATTAGTCTAAGATCCATCGGCTAGATTAAGCCACATGATCAGTGCTAATCTGGTACTATCTTGGTTTAGTCTGATCTATTGGATTTGCGCTAGTTATGTGGATTGCATCTAGACGACAGAGATTAGATAGGTGTTTTGTTGGAGTTTTAGCCAACAAATTATTTGTTTCTAGTTAACATGCTAATCATTGCCTTTTACATGTTCATAATGTTGGTTTAATGATATGAATATTGATTTAACATTGTCTCGATTAAGTCCAGTATAATAGATTCGTTATTTGTAGAGTTAATATCATGATCTAGTAAAATGCTACCTGAAAAGCCGATAGATTAGTGTAATTTCTTAATGGTTATATATTTAGCCGACCGCTATAAACATGTTTAGACCGAGGGCCATTGTATTGGGCATTTGGTTGATAGGACATCTTTCATGTTCAAATGCATTTAGTATGTATCGGGCATCCAGCCGATGTGATAGCTCTTACGTTTTATGCATTCTACACATATCAGACGTTCAGCTGATACGATGTTATGTTGTCGGCCAGCGATGGTATCGAGCCATTGATCGATAGGCCTAGGACAACTAATAGTTCCTATCTTGTCAATTGCAGGATTGACTATCATGCCTACTAACCTCAAACTTAAGGACCTGCACTAGAGTAAAACTGATAAGGACATCACTCCTATAGAGACACACGCGACCCCTCAAGTAGCTATGTAAGGTATCTGTTGGGGAACGGGTAGGCTACGCTAGTAAAAACAAAACTTTTTCTACCCCGTTCAACCCAGGAACCATGCGAGTAATGGGATCATGAATCGTTACCTCTAGTCGCGAGACACGCTAAGGCAGTAGAAGAAGAGTTGGGGAAGCGCATCCTCGATCAACTCCGCCCAGCTCCATCCAATCGTTGGCGACGAAGACAATACAGCCTTATGATCCTCACGTCGAGATGATCAGCGCCACATTTGCAGTGGCGCCTCTACGGTATCCACACGTACAGGGACGGGATCACCTCACGTCGGCATGCTAGTACCACACGGGAGATTGGGGGAGAGACGACCACAGCGGGTGTGGCCAGGAGGAGGTGGCGGCTAGAGTTAGGGTGAAGCAGCAGCCTTTTTGTCCTAGCCCCTCCTCTCCTTATATAGAGCCCTCTGATGGGCCTTTAATCAGTATTAAAGCCCAATAGATCTAATATGTTCGTCTCGCCCCGAAGTTCTGCTCCAGGCCCAAAACTTCCAAAAATAACCTTCTGTACGAATTTATTTCTGCCCGAAACTTCTGGTCCAACCGGAACTTCTGAACCTGGAACTTTTGAAAATAACATTTTGTATCGAATTTATTTCGACCCGGAAGTTCTGATTCCACCCAGAACTTTCGGATCGTCCAGAATACATCTCTCAAGCAGGCCCGAAACTTCCGGTCCAACCGGAACTTCTGGTTCCTCCAGAAACCAAAACTAGGGCTGGTCTGAAACTTTCGGTCAAACCGGAACTTTCGGCCTCAGGCCAGAACTTCCGGTTCCCCCAGAATTCTCTTGGGCATATTTCCATCAATCTTCTACTTGCACAAGAGCCAATTCTTGCAAGCTTTAAATCCCATCCCCTTAAGCGTGTGACCCGATAGGTTCATATGCAAATGGCCGCTACCCGAAAACCATTTCTAGATCGCAAATCAATAGCGGTACCTAATAGTATATACAGACCCCCGAATGCATACAAAGATCATATCAACTAAACCTTGATATACTCACGCACCAATCCCTTTACCATACAACATCAGTCAAGCTCAAGGCGAGATTCGTGCCACCCTTGTGATAGCTCGACGTTTCACTCAATCAAGTAGTGGATTAATCATGATTAACTCTTTAATCATAGTGGCATGCCCATGCACTTTCCCAATCTAGCTATCTCGAAGGACTTAGAGACGTCTCTACTGTTATTTAGGAGTGGTAAATTCTATCTTGATCGCTCACATTCCATGACATCTTTCATAACATACCCGAAAGCAACCTTTATAACTATCCAGTTACGGAATAGCGTTTGGAAGCACCTAAGTATGTTACTACACATTTTAGAATCAATGACAATCTCAGGTCAAAGGATTCTACAGGTACACCATTTGAGATGATAACTAATGGCACATCAAGAATAACAATCCCAGCAGTATCTCAAGGTAGGTCTATCCAACACCATGTTATCTAACATGTGTCCACATCACTGATTTGATATCTTCATATCTATGATTCGTGAAACATGATCATCAATCAGTTAGATGTGCTAATCTGTAAATCATCACTCTCCCACATGATGATATGAGATTAGGGATCATTTAGACTAACATCATGATAAAACAAAGAGTCTTACAAACAAGTCACATACTTGCTGATCAATGAAAATGATAATTATTCAAGGAACAAGATAACCAATTATTCAAAATACATCAGCATAGACAAGACTCCTTCTCTCACATACACTAGACTCTATCACACAAGTATCTAATACCCATAGAGCTCAAGTGTGTCTCATGCTTGGGCTGCGAGAGAGGTTTCATCAACGAATCGGCAATGCTCGGATCCGTGTGCACCTTGCATAGCTTTACATCACCTCTATCTATGATCTCTCGGATGAAGTGATAGCGCCGCAGTATATGCTTGGACTTCTGGTGCGATCTACGCTCCTTGGCTTGCGCAATGGCACCACTATTATCACAATAGAGGTCCACTGAACTGGACGCACTAGGGACAACACCCAGCTCAGAAATAAATTTTCTGATCCAAACAGCTCAGAAAATATTTCATCATAATCAACACCTTGAATTTGCCTAAAACCTTTCGCCACCAATCGTGCCTTATAGATATGACCATTTCCATCAACGTCTATCTTTTTCTTAAAAATCCATTTATACTCGATAGTTTTGACACCATCAGGTGGATTGACCAAGTTCTAAACTTGATTCTCTCGCATGGATTCTAACTCGGATCTTATGGCTCTAAGCCATTTCTCAAAGTCTGGTTCCATCACCGCTTCCGACTAGATCTTAGGTTCATCATTGTCTAACAATAATATGTCGTGCTACCCCGTGGTTAGAAACACAAACCTCTCGGGTACACGACTAACCCTTTTCGACCGACGTGGGGCTTTTGTCTCGATAATAAGTTCTGCAACATCTTGCATATCGAGTTGTGGTTCAATAGGAGATGAAACACTTTCGAGTGGTTCCTGAATCTCTTCGAGTCACACCATGCTCCCACTAACTCCTTTCAAGAGAAACTCTTTCTCAAGAAAGACACCATTCCGGACGACAAATACTTTGTCTTCTTCCCAGTTATAGAAGTAATATCCTTTGGTTTCCCTAGGATACCCCACGAAGAAGCATTTATCAGATTTGGAAGTGAGCTTATCAGACGTCAAACGTTTTACATAGGCCTCACAACTCCATATCTTTAGAAAAGACAACCCGGGATGCTTCTCAGTCCATATCTCATATGGCGTCCTCTCTACAGATTTAGATGAAACCCTGTTCAATGTGAAACCAGCAATTTCTAGAGCATATCCCCAGAAGGACAATGGAAGATCAGATTAACTCATCATTGATCGGACCATGTCTAACAGAGTTTGGTTCCTTCGCTCGGACACCCCATTCCATTGAGGCGTACCCGGTGGAGTTAGCTGTGGAACAATTTCACATTGCTTTAGATGATCAATAAACTCATGGCTCAAATATTCACCTCCACGATCCGATCGCAGAAATTTAATTGTCTTGCCTATATAATTTTGTACCTCATTCTGGAACTCCTTGAACTTTTCAAAGGATTCAGACTTATGTCTCATTAAGTAGATGTAACCAAATCTACTAAAGTCATCGGTAAAAGTAATGAAGTACTGAAAACCACCTCTGGCTATAGAACTCATTGGTCCACATACATCTGTATGTATAAGGGCCAACAATTCATTCGACCTCTCACTTTAACCAGTGAAAGACGCCTTAGTCATTTTGCCAAGTAAACAAGACTCACATGTGTCAAATGATTCGAAATCAAATGACTCCAGAAGCCCATCTTTATAGAGCTTCTGCATACGCTTCTTATTTATATGACATAAACGACAATGCTAAATAAAAGTGGGATTCAAATCATTAAGCCAAAGCTTATTCGTATTAATGTTATAAACATATATATCCTCAAAGGTGTTGTACCTCTCGGCCCGAGCTTGGTTCTCAAACATGCCTTTGAGTCCCGCGATCATATCGTTGGCATCCCTGTTCTCATATTGCTTCTGAAGCTCAGAGGACATACAGGCAAGCACGAGACAGCTAACATCAATTGAATCGTTGGTGTGCTTCTCATAAGCCCTCCGATCCACGGCAGATGCATTATCAGCTAGTTCATCAGGATGGGGCTCCTCTAGAACATATTCTTTTTTCTCTTGTTTGAGAACAATTCTCAAGTTTCTATGCCAATCAATAAAGTTTGTTCCAGAAAGCTTTTTCTTTTCAAGAATTGATCGCAAATTAAAACTGGAAGTGTTACTAGTAGTAGTTGCTATGATCTACAACAAAAATGCAAGTTTTAGCACTATGCTATGTGAATCTTCTATCAAATAAAAGATGCTCCACTACATGATATACAATTGTTTTCCCTCTTACGACATGTAGTGGGACAAGATCCATATTCAACATCCACCCTAACTGGTTGAGATAAAAGATGGCACCCTGCTTTGGTAGACCTACCATGCAATTATTAAAAACCTTCGTAGGTGCAGCTATTGGAAAGGGCATCAAAGACTCTTAATTTTCTGATGGAAACTATTCTAACATGGTAACGATGCCTACCGCACACAGAACATGAAAGAATAGTATGACAGGAACATAAGTAAACATCACATGCAATCATATTAACTGTGACATAGTATGGCCCTTCTCACATGGTGATCTCCATCTCCATGGTTCCTGTCTTTCGGGTCATCACGCCTTAAGCCTCCATGATCTTATATGAGTCTATTACATCTAACAGCACTATATAAATTACATGAAAAGAAGCATCACATGTCGACACGCGGGTCGTACAACAATAGAACAGCCTTGGGCTGTAATTAACCATGATACGTAGGCCATAAAAATTACATGCATGCATCATATACATCAAAAGACCATACCAGTCACAACATTCTCTACAAAAACGAGTTAAGCATCGAATCTATGCGTGTCTAAAAGTGGATCCGGAACTTCTGGCTTAAGGTCCAGAACTTCTGAAATCACCCTTCTGTATCGAATTTATTTTGGCTCGGAACTTCTGGGTCAAACCCGAAACTTTCAAAAATAACCTTCTGTACGGAATTTATTTATGCTCGGAACTTTCGGTCCAACCGGAACTTCCGAACCCAAAACTTTTGGTTCAACCAGAACTTCCAAAAATGGCATTCTATACCGAGGTTATTTTAGCCCGAAAGTTCTGGCTGGAGCCCGAAAGTTCTGAAAATCCGACGCAAGAACATTAGATCTAATTTATTTCCACCACATATCACCTATATGTGCATGATCCAGATCGAACACTATGCACGTAGGCTCTGATACCACTGTTGGGTAATGGGAAGGCTACGCTAGCATAAAACAAAATCTTTTTCTACCCCATTCAACCCAGGAACCATGCGAGTAATGGGATCATGGATCATTACCTCTAGTCGCGAGACGCGCTAGGGCAGCGAAAGAAGAGTTGGAGAAGCACGTCCTTGATCAACTCCGCCCAGCTCCGTCCAATCGTTGGTGGTAAAAACGATGCAGCCTTGCGATCCTCACGTCGAGATGATCAGCACCGCAATTGCTGCGGCACCTCTACGGTATCCACACGTACAGGGATGGGATCACCTCACGCCGGTATGCTAGTACCACGCGCGAGGTTAGGGGAGATGCAGCCACAGCAGGTGAGGCTAGGGGAGAGGTGACGACTAGGGTTAGGGAGATCCAACAGCCTTTTGCGCCCTAGCCTCTCCTCTCCTTATATAGAGCCCTCTGATGGGCCTTCAATCAATATTAAAGCCCAACAGATCTAATCTGCTCGTTCGGCCCAGAACTTCCGAAAATAACATTCTGTATCGAATTTATTTTGATCCAGAAGTTCTGGTCCAACCGGAACTTCTGAACTCGAAACTTCTGGTCTAACCGGAACTTCCAAAAATAACATTTTGTATCGAATTTATTTCGGCCCGGAAGTTCCGGCCGAAGCCCAGAACTTTTGGTTTGTCTAGAATTCGCCTCTAGAGCAAGCCCAGAAGTTCTAGTCCAACCGAAACTTCCGGTTAATCCAGAACTCGCCACCAGGGCGGGCCCGAAAGTTTCGGTCCAACCAGAACTTCCGGTTCCTCCAGAACTTGTCTCTAGGTCATATTACCATCATTATATGCATCCAATTTTTAAAAAAAATCCCATTTTTTAAAATCCTAAAAAAATATAAAATATTTGAAAAGCTTTTCTTATCTCATTTTTCTATTTTTCTCATTTTTTCTCTCTCTTCTCTTTTTTATTTTCCTTCTCCTTTTTCTTTTTCTTCTCCTTTTCTTTCTTCTTTCTTCTTTCTTTCCTTTCCTTTCTTTCCCTTCTTTCTCCTACAAGCAGCATGGGGCGTGGTGTCAGGGCTACGGTGGGGTGCCAGCCGAGGCAGCGGCTGGGCGCGGGCTAGTGCGCCGACGATGCATCGGGACGGGCTGCGGCGGAGCACCGGTAGCGCTGCTGTGGGGCGCT
>KE371008.1:596956-635401 GCA_000418225.1 Zizania latifolia
TAAAGCATAGTATGACGACAAATTGTACAGCATGACCACGAGCCAGCCGTCCTGAAAGACGTTGTGATAGCCGTTATCAGTCGTGTTTGCCTCGCGCCCACATGTGCCCCGACCACACCATCCCGTACGATCGTCGTCGCCGAATGAACGCGGAGTAGACACTGCATGGCCGCCACATGGCCATCGGCACCACCGCATGGACGACGCCGCGCCGTGCCACCCGCCCGCACGCGGGGCTGGCGCCGACGTCGCGTGCTGCCAGAAGCGGCCTCCACCGCGCCCATACGCGCCGGCACGGACCGACGCCGCCACCGCGCCCCACGTGCGTGCCCGCCGTCCTCGCCACCGGAAGCGCGTCGCCACCCCATGGACGCCTGAAGTCGCTGGACATGCTGGATCTACAGCGCCGCTGCGCCCTTGCACGGGCGAGTGCCGGATTGAGGCGGCTGGCGGCGGCTAGGGATTGGGAACCCTAGCTGTCGCTACATGCCCGCCAAGAACTGTAGTGGGCCGGCTTCCACTTGGCCCAAGCAAAGGCCAGTCTGAAACGCGACGTCGCCCCGTGGACGCCTAAAGTCGCTGGACATGATGGATCTGCAGCGCCGCTGCGCCCCTGCATGGGCGAGTGCCGGATTGAGGCGGCTGGCGGCGGCTAGGGATTGGGAACCCTAGCCGCCACACGTGGTGGGCCAGCAAGCAAAGGCCCATTTGGCCAGAAAGTGTCACGGTAGGAAAAGAATGGAAAAGAAAAAAGGGGGCGGCCGGTGGAAAGAAAAAAAAAGGAAAGGAAAGGAAAATGCACTTTTGCAATTAGGCCCCAAATTTCTAAAAAATTACGCAGAGGCCCTCGGATTCGCTGAAAATTCCGGAAATTACTTTTTCTTGCATACAAGTACCTCTAGAATCCGAATTTTGCATCCGTTTTTTTTGTTTGAGCATTTCTTTTATGTATTATTACTGTTTTTATTGATCTTGCATTCGATATTTAGCACAGTAATTATTTAAATACATATAGCATTTTCTTTCTTTATATCTAGCACTTTGATGCAAGATTACCAGCAGTAAATTTTTTTGCGTCACTGAATGTAGATGACCGGCATCGCGACCAAAGAGTTCACGGAGCTAAGCGCAGATGGCCGCAACTATCTGATCTGGGCATCGGATGTTCGGATTATACTTGGAGCCAAGAAGCTCCGTACTGCTATTGATCTTGGGGACATGAATGCACCTGACCCTATGCCAGAAGAAAATGATCAGGCACTTCATTTTCTTCAGCACCATCTCTCACCCACTTTGAAGAAAGAGTACATGGCAATGATCAAATGCAAAGGCACTATGGAACGCCCTGAAGGACCATTTTGAGCGCCTCAAGTACACCATTAAGCCTCTCGCAGAGCAAGAATGGCTCCGACTTCGATTTTGCGACTTTAAGTATGTTAGAGAGAGTACAACTCCTCGTTGCACAGAATCTGCACACTTCTGAGTCTCTGTGGAAAAGAGATCTCGGATGAGGAGAAGATTGAAAAGACACTCTACCTTCCATCCGAATGCGACAGAATCCGCCCGCAACCACTATCAGTCAAAATACACGAAGTATTCAGAACTGATTGACGTACTGCAGCTCAGCGAAGTTCAGGACGAAGTCCTAAAGAAGAACTTCGTTTCGCAGCCGTAAGGGTAGAGTAGTGACCCTGAAGTCAATGCTGGTTCCTACAAGGTGCAGAAGCCTCGTCAGAAGAAACAAGGCATGGGAGGCAAGAAGATCGCATTCAAGAATAAGTCCAGTGATGATAAAGACAAGACGACCAAGAAGATTGTCAAGCCCTATGGTGAGCAGGACCAGACGTGCTTCAAGTGCGGCGCCTGGGGCCATTGGTCCCGGATCTGCAAGGCTCCAAAACACATCGTGGAAGAATACCAAGAAAAGAAGAATGAGAAGAAAACGCAGCCAGAAGCTCACCTCACCATTGCAGTGAGTGAGGACACTACCATGGTCGAGAATGTAGCATCTCCCATGTCTAGTGGTGCCCTTCTTGACTTCTCGGTAGATGAACTTCCTATGGTGGTGATTGAGCCTACAAGCGCAGCCGCAGCTGAAGATGCCGAACAGAAAGCCATAGAAGCAGAAGTGGCCGGCTACTTCGCAGACTCTATCTAGAATTAGTGTCTTTTTAGTCATCATAGCTAGATATTAAAGTTGGAATTTTGCTTTGTAAGCTCTAGAAGAGCAAACTTATGTTAGCACATTATTTCAGTATTTATTTAAAGTAGTTACTTTACCATTGTTGCTTTCTTCCTCGCACATATGGTTTCTGGCTCCTCGCTCCACTAATAATCAGAGACATCTGGATAAAAATGGAGATGGGGGTTTACCACAGCCAATCACAAAAGTGCCCCAACGAAAGAAGAAGGGGAGCTAGTCGAGACGTAGCAATGGTATGGAACCTCGAGAAGTAGGCATACCAGACCTGAATGTCCCCCTGTAGGGAGAAACCGGTGAAAATATGCGCACTGAAATTGACGCTGATAAACTAAAGGAACTTGCTCCTGAAATGCAAAAGAATGACGAGCAAGTAAGTGAAGCGCTTGAATGCGCAACCCATGATGAAATAACAATAAACTATACAAAATCCGGAGGATCTTGGAATAGGGCAACTATAGTCGTTGATACATACTTCACAAACAAAATTGCCACGGTCTTAGATCATGACCCTGAGCCCGCATCGCTCATTGAATGTAAAAAGAGGTCTGATTGGAAAGACTGGCAGAAAGCAATAACAGCTGAACTGTTATCCCTGAACAAAAGAGAGGTTTTTGGGCCCGTATGCCACACACCTCCCCACATCCAACCAGTAGGATACAAGTGGGTCTTTGTTCGTAAGAGGAATGAAAGAAATGAAGTTGTGAGGTATAAAGCCTGATTGGTTACACAAGGTTTCACTCAACGACCAGGAGTCGATTATGAAGAAACCTATTCCCCGGTCATGGAAGGAATTACCTTTAGATTTTTGATCTCAATGGCAGTCAACTTGAAGTTAAAAATAAAATTGATGGATGTTGTGACCGCATCGATATGGAAATTTAGATTCTGAAATATATATGAAGGTACTTAAAGGAATACCATTGCCAAAGCAAGACAGAAGGAACCGACAGTTTTATAGCATACAATTGAAGAAGTCGTTGTATGGTCTAAAATAGTCAGGTAGAATGTGGTATAATCGCTTGAGTGAATTTCTCAAGAAGAGAGGCTACACGAATAGTGAAGATTGCCCATGCGTATTTATACGGAGATCCCAGAACGGATTCTGTATAATATCCGTGTATGTAGATGATCTGAATATCATTGGCAATGAAGAAGAAATTGAGGAAGCAAGCTCGTACTTGAAGTCTGAGTTTGAAATGAAGGACTTAGGTAAAACTAAATTTTGTCTTGGCTTGTAGCTTAAGCATGTGACTTATGGAATTCTAATACATCAGTCCACTTACACTCAAAAAGTATTAGAGCGATTTGGTTTTGACAAGTCATTTTCTTCTAAAACCCCGATGGTCGGTAGGTCATTGTAAGCAGACCAAGATCCATACAGACCTAGAGAAGAGAGGGATAAAGTATTGGGACCAGAATTCCCATACTTAAGTGATGTAGGTACGCTAATATACTTGGCTAACTGCACTAGGCCGGACATTACGTTTGCAGTAAACCTACTAGCACGATACAGCGCAGAACCTACCAAACGGCATTAGAAAGACATTAAGGACATTCTGCACTACTTGCAAGGAAGCAAGGATGTAAGCCTATTCTACAGAAAGAATCAGGATCTAAGTCTGATCGGATTTGCAGATGCCGGGTACCTGTCGGATCCACATACTGATAAATCTCAGACTGGCTATGTTTTCTTATGTGGTGGAACTGCAATATCCTGAAAATTGTCAAAGCAAAGTCTTGTATCGACTTCGACGAACCACTCAGAAATAATAGCTCTGTATGAAGCCTCACGAGAATGTGCATGGCTTAGAAGAATGATTCATCACATCCAGCAGTCATATGGCTTGAATTATGTTAACACCCCTACCATTATCTATGAAGATAATGCAGCTTGCGTTGCACAAGTACAGTCAGGATATGTGAAGAGCAATTTGACGAAGCACATAAACCCCAAATTCTTTTATGCTCATAAATTGCATAAGATGGATGAAATAAATATAATGCACTCTAAGTCATGTGAGAATCTTGTAGATTTGTTCACTAAGTCTCTCTCAGCATCTAGATTTAAAAGATGTGTCCGTGGTATTGGGATGGCTAGACTTAGAAACTTGTACGTTTCAGGGAAAGAAGCTTCATATAACCCTCACAAGAAGAATTAAATCTTAGTCAAAAAGACTAAGTGTCCAAATTGGTCTTGAAGATCATATAAAGTATTTGGGTGAATTGTACTCTTTTTCTCTTGAATGTATTTTCCTGAAGTTTCTCATATTAAGGTCTTTAATGAGGCAATTCGTGCAACCAAAACGCGCGCTATGTACTCTTTCTCCTAAATTTTTCCCACTAGGTTTTCGGGGAGTTTTAATGAAGCATATGCATGTCGCGTAAGAATACCTAAGGGGGAGTGTTGAGAAACCGATTTCGGTTACCGCGAATCTCGGAGATCGGTTGAGCATCCTTATCTCCAGGGGTTTTTGGCTATAAATAGAGGGGCCCTCTCCCATTGTATGTACGCAACTCAGATCAATAAAGAATTAGCCTGTTTTTCTCTACATATTATCTCTCGTCCGTTATCGAAGCTCTGGACTACGCAGGTAGCAGGGCGAGGTTACTCAACGATATCTTCCACTTTCAATGACATTCTGAACCGTGCACAGGCACAACAATTTGCATTTTTTTTCTCCCCTGTCTTAGGGCATATCCCCTGTCTCAGCGGTGTTCTGTTCTTGTTCAAACAAGAAGTGCACATTGAAGCCACCCTTGAATCAGAAAGTAGATAGACACAGTTTATAAATCAAACTGTTTTGAAGCAACAGATACACACGTTGAAAGTTTGAAACTAAAATATTCAAATCACACATCCAAGAAAACCAAAGATTAAATTAAACATATACAAATATATATATAAATGTAAGTTGTAACCTAAGTATATGGATTATTACTCCCATGCATGGAGTCGTCGTCTACGCAAGCCGAATGCCGCTCCTGCTCTTCCTCGTTGCTGCCGCGTCGAAGATCCCAGGTAAGAGCTGGTTGCAGAGCTCAAAGTAGGTGAGGTAGAGCACCCTGTCCTTGGCGCCAGTGCGATGCTGTCTGGTGTGCGCGCAGAAGTGCTTGAGTTGGTCAAGCGTGCACAGGCCCAGCGCCTGGCCGAGCAACAAGAAGATCCAGTTGATGTTGTCCTTCTCGGCGGGGATCACCGGCCTCATGCTGTTCTTCTGCCCGCAGTTGGCGCAGTCCGGCACGGTGGGGTTTATCCACCTCGCCGGCGCGCGGTCATGCATCCCCGAGTAGTTGTGGAAGATGAACACGACCAGCTCGTCGAACTTAGCCTGTATGTCGTAGGAGATCGTCTGGCGCGTGTCGCAGCGCCTGCACTGGGACTCGCCGTCGACGGTGGTGATGCCACGGCGCGAGAGCTCGGACATAGAGTGGTGCATGGCGACGCGGTTGGTTGCCCAAGGATACGGCGGTTTTGCGAGGATGCTACCGTCTGGCGCCGGTGCCTCGTCGTTGTCGTCGCGGTGTGATACGGCGCCGTTGATGACATTGGCGAGAACCTCGCCGCTGCCGCTGCCAGTGCCGTTGGAAGTTCCGTTGCCGCTGCCGCTGGAGCTCGCCGAGGAGGCGTTACTGCGGCGTTGCTGAGTGGAACACGGCGACGAAGGCGTCAGGGAGGAGTGGAGGGGGCGCTGGAGATGGATCTGCGGCGAATCAGGTGGCATCGCTGTTACTTGGACGGCACGAGGGACGACCGGAAATGTAATGGGGACGGCATCACTATGATCACCGGTGGCAAGGAAGAGGCCGGGTGCAACAAAAGGGGCGGCTCCGTTGCCACTGCCACCACTCACCGACACCGCAAAGGCAGGAGCGACGACGGCGATACCACCGGCAGGCGACATAGGTGTCGACGCGTGGGCGGCGGATCCAGCCGACACCACACCCTGTCCACCCTCGGCGGCGCGCTGCAGCACCAGCGGCAGCGCAACCGAAGCGCATGCGTCGACGTCGTCCGGCGCGCTGTTGTAGGCCATGGAGCCGAGCGACAGCTCCAGCACCGACGAGGGCGGCCTGTTGTCGTAGTCGCCGCTGGCAACCATGCTGCTGGCCTTCCTCTTCTGCCCTGACGAGGAACCACCGTCGCCATTCACCGGACTGGTCGGCTCCCTTCCCATGATGTACGGAGATCGAGCTAGCTCGATGCTTCAATATAAACGGCGTCAGCTTTAATCTTGCGGCGTCAGTAGTTAGAGAATAACGATGCTCGACGCGAGGATAAAGATTCCAATTCCAAAGCGTTTCCGCCCCATTTCAACCGCCTGCGATTCGGGCGGGCATCGTCTCGCGCGTTGCGCGCTTCATACATGGTCAAACTATTTATGCGCGGGTTGCTTTCCGGTCTAGGGATATCGGGCTTGTCTGCTGTTATTAGGATGTTACTAATACATACACGTATGAGATTTCATCTTGTTGGTCATGAACATATACGTATGTTCCGTGTGAAATACTCCTCCTAATGCCAAGTGTCATTAGTGATAGAACATAAAAATCATTAGAGACCAATAAAAATCATTAGAGACCAAAGTCACACCTATCAATATTATCGCATAACTAATGACTCATCATTAGTGATAGATGTAGGCTCGTCACTAATGATCGATTAGGTATAGATATATGTTCGTCACAAATAATCGACTATTAGAAACGGGTTATACCTCTACGTCCATCACTAAAAATACTCATTAGTTACAGGTATGTGTGTCTGTCTGTCACTAATCATTCCGTTCAGTCCAAGCGAGACAGTGGCAGAAGGTCTCTTCTAATCATGGTTGTCTCCATTCCGAGTTGCTCCCTACATGATCGTCGCGAGTGAGGCCTCTACCTCAAGCCACAATGAAGGAGTAGAGGCGGTGGCTATAGAGGAGACGATCGCTGGTAGAGAGGTCGCAACATGATTTAGTTAAGCAACAACAACAATTGAGTGCCCTCAATCAAAACATCTTGGTACCAAAGAGCTTGTGGTCGGGTGGTGCCCGGGGTGATGCCGATTGTCATCGTGTAGAGCTTGGAGTGACACTTGCCGTTGTCAGTAGAGCTAGGGTGACATCGGTTGCTGCTGAGTGGAGAGGGATGGAAACATGGGAGAGTACAACAATTGAGAGTGGAGACGGAAGATAAGAATTTATATTAGTGGTGTTAGGCTAGTGTTCTTTCGTCCACCGAAATTTTCAAATCATTAATGATGAATGTATTATGTATTCGTCATAAATGGCCACATAGCATTAGTGATTGGCATCTTATATGCCCGTCACTAAAGACGGACTTAGTATTTGACAGCTCAGAGTCCCTCATAATTGACGGTCGTCATTGAGTCTTGTCACTAAATGTCTATTTGTAGGGTGTTCTTTGGTCGTCACTAAAGCAACGTTAGTAAATATCATTTGTGGTAGTGTCCGATTTATTTTTGCCTTCTCAACTCATTCTAAAATATAAGCCATTTTAGAACTCATTTTTCATCCTTTTTCTCCCACGTTTGTCCATATCAAATAAGTATTACTCCTCTTGTGAATAAAGGACTCACTTTTTAAGCATAATAAAGATGACATAACAAAATCATTGGGAAACTTGATCATATCCCTTTAGATAGAAATTGAGAATTTATCCTCCACATCTCAATGGTATGTGGGGTCCACTCGGGTCAATGATCCACATCTCAATAGTATGTGGGATCCACTCGAGTCAATGATATGTAGACTAGGAGAGTAAATCCTTAATTTTTATCTAAATGAAGAGTATATGATCAATTTTTTCATCTAGAAACTAGTCATATACTTAAACTTAATTATCTCAAAACATACAGTACTAGTTTAATATAACAATTTGATATCACTTCTCTCTTATCATTGTTTGGATCCTATATACCACAAAATAGGTCTTATACAAAACATTTTCTTATCTTTTCTTATTTAATATATTATCATATTATATTTTCTTATTTAATGTATTATCATATTATATTATATTTTATATAGCATACTTTTAATATTGTAAAATTCATCTTAGTCAGAGTATTAAGTCTGCCCTTAATTTGCATATATAAATTATAAACGACCTCTGTATAATTAATTTGAGTTAGAGCATCTTCAATTTTAAAAATAGACTCCCTATCTATTTTTTGGATTCATTTTTTGATATAAATCCCTATAAATAAATTTCTCTCTAGCAGAATCCCTAAATCAAATCCCTATAATTTTTTATATATCAAATCAACAACTAACAGAATTCCTAAATCAAATCCATATAATCATGTGCGGGCAAAGACTTATTAGGAGCCATCTACGTTCTCTATAAATGAGTAGCGAAAGACCTAATTTAGAGAGCACTTTATTTTTGAAAAAAAAATTAAGTATTAATTGGAACTACTTTTTTATATTTAATCTCTAAATTTTAGAGTAGGGAATTATTTAGAGCTTCTTGAAAATGAGTAAGGGTAATAATAGTCGCAAGTTCTTGGTCAATGGGTATAAAACACGTAGTCTCCGCTCCATACATCCATATATGTTACCACACAGAAGACGATGGTGTGAACAGGAGAGAGCGTTTTTGCCCGTTGCTGATTCACATTCACATCCGCCCGGTCGTCGGTCCAAGCAACGAGGATTACTAGTTACTACGTCGCCCGCACCGATTCCAATGGATAAAGAAATGAGCTGAAATAATTTTGTTGTACTTCTTTATTCATCTTAAAAAGATAAATTATTTATTTATAAGGGATATTAGTTTATTTGATAATGAAAAATATATTAGAAAAGATAAAAAGTACATATATATTATAAAACAAATTATATTTAAAAAATGATTAAATTGTTAAAAACGAATTATATAAAAATTCGGAGGAAGTACTATCCTATCCATACTATAAAGAATTCTATGATTTTTAGAAAATTAACTGCAAATGAAAAGGGGAGTCAAGTGTGGAGCAGAAGGTAAGAATAAAATCGAACGACGAGTGAATGAGTGATTGATGAGATAAGTATTATGTATAATCCTTTATATTTTACAATCAAATTTCGTCAGAGAAGGATAGATGCATCGGCCCGTATCATCCAAAATTTGCCCGTCGAGCCCAAAATGGTAGTGCCGTGCCAGTCGGTCCAAACTCCAAAGAAAAAAGGCCAATTTTGGAGGTACTGGGTTACAATATAATGGGCCGTGAACCCGACGCCCATTACTACTCTGCTGCCGTCGAAACTTGACGGGTTGACAGATTTTGCCCGCATTTCTTCCCGCACTTGCAAACCGGCAAGCCCCGCAGGACAAGCCTCGGCTAAAGAAATCTCAATTCCATTGTGTTCGAAACTCGTAACGGAGCTCTAAAAAAACTTCATTTCCCAGTCAAATTCTCAGTCGTCTGAGTTGATAGTCAAATTCATGGTACGACACCAAATTCTTCTGATGGATTATGGTTTAAGTCCAGATACGTTTTCTAAGCTCGATGTAACATTTTCACAATATTTTAAACTCCTTTATAAATTTTTAGTTTTAAATTAATTCATTTGAATACTTAAATAGTTGTCATATACATTAGTTTTATATATCTTTAATCTTTCGCAGCTTGTTTCGATTCCATCTTAATGCTCAAGCCAGCGGCGGAGCTAGCGGGGGGCAAGGGGGCGTGCACCACCCTATGGTCCGGCCGCCCCCTGTGGCTTGGCCGGCGCCGCCTTGAGCCCCCGTCCCTCGCCCCATGCCCCTACCCCCCGGGCCGCACCAGCCCCACGCTGTGCCACCACTTTCGCCCGGCACTCCCATGCCGGCGAGCCGCACCGCCCACAGCACAGAATGAGGAAGGGAGCAAGAAGAAGGAAGAAGGAAGAAAGAGAAATAGAGAGAGAGAAATGAAAAACTGAGCAGGAAGAAATGAAAGAAAGAAAGGGAAGAAAGAAAGAGAAAGAAATAAGAGAAAGGAAAAAAGAGAAATAGAACAGAAGAGAAGAGAAAAATGTTTCTGTAAAATTTCTAAAATTTGAAAATTTTAGAATTTGAGGATTGCTAGGGTTAAAAATTCAACATTTTATCCAGAATTTCAAAACGAAAGCAATTATTTTGAAATTTTTTGCAATTCAAGAAAAAAATCTTAATTCGGAGAATATTCTAGTTAAAATACATCTTACTTTATATATCTCCATGTTTGATGTTCGTACAGACGATTTTCTTGTTCTGATAAATATCCATAATTGTATTCATTTTGATTCGTATTTGATTCATATTTTTATCAGTATCCATTTTCATGTTTCCGAAAAAATAAAAATGAATACGATATTACTAATATTCGATCTGTTTTCATCTCTACCTGTGCCTCGGTCTGATGTCGGTTGCCCCAACCATGCTCGGTCGCCCAAGCCAGTTCGTCCCCCTACATTTTGGGGCTGGCTCCGTCACTGACTATCAGTGAATCGCTGAGCAGTGCACCCAAGGGGTACCCGAGGTGGTGAATAGATAGATAGGAAGTGTGGCACTCTCGAGTCTTATGATCGGCTCTAAATAATAAGAGCCAGGGTTTATACTAGTTCAGGCCTCTCGATGAATAATAACCTTACGTCCAGTGTTTTGGTGGATTATATTAGTGTCTAAACTTACAAAGCAATGAGTCTTCAAGCTATGAGCCTAAACGATGAAAGCATAAAAACATGTCTCTGGAGGGTGCCTCGCCTCTCTTATATAGTCAAGGTGTGAGCTCAACTACCTAGTACTCTATCCCAAGTCGGTTTCCCATATATCCAGGATTACATATCGAACTCGGGTCTTTATTTCCTAATTACAAGAATTCTAGTATATATCTTTGTACCAGATATAGAGCTCGGTTACCAGATAATGATTTGATATTACTTATCGGAATCGAATCCTTCTTCATGAGTTATACTAGACTCCAATACTGAGCTTGACCTACTCTCGATCCAAATTGATAATTTCATCGTACGATACCGAGAGTCATATCTCCGCTGACACGAGCAACAAATTAATCGCCCTCAAGGCTGAATTTTGTGCAGTGCATGCTCATGTGCTTCACTGGTTGAATCAGCTTGACTCATCAGTAAAGAAAAGGCTCCAGTTCATGGGCTAGCGTTCCGACCGACCAAACAATTTATTATCCCTTCATCCGAACAATGGCCTCTTATTTATTTCACTAAACAATTGTTCCGGGCTATTTGACTTTTTTGTTCAGTGAGCTTCGTTGCATGGTGATGACATTTTTCAAGTATTTGACTCTACAGCTGCAAGAACAGCCATTGAAGGTGTTACATGAGCTGTGGTCAGATGTTTTTATATCGTGAAAATTGAACAGCACATAGTGATGTATCTATCTACCCGGCATCTAATAATCCTCACCAAATCTTCCAAAGAAGTTTATCACCATGACCCTTCAACTGTTCAACATTTCCTCCTATCTCCAAGAGATCGTCATATCTAGCTGACCATGTCCGTCTTCTGCTATTGGTCATGGTCTGGAGATAGGCAAAACAGGCTAACAGGTTTTCATAGTTCATGAATGGAGATACAGATCAAATTAGATTCTTGGTCGCACATTCGTATGTGGTTTCTTGGACGCAATGCTGGCTCTAGATATCAACAACTGCTTCTCTGTTGTCGGATTATTCTCGTAGCAACTGGAAAAAGCAACGCGTCGTGTCCCGCAGTCGGCAGTTCAGATCACCTATTTAGGAGGCGTTTGGTTCTATAAAAAAAATTTAGTCCGTGTCATATCAAATGTTTGGGTATCAATTTGAAGGACTAAACGTAAACTAATTATAAAAATAATTGCAGAATCAGAGGATTATTCACGAGACGAATATATTAAGCCTAATTAAATGTTTAGCAAATATTTACTGTAGCATCACGTTGTTAAATCATGACGTAATTAGGCTTATTGGATTCGTCTCGCCAATAATCCACCGATTATGAATAGGTTTTATAAATAGACTATGTTTAATACTTTAAACTAGCATCTAAACATTTAATATGACGGGGGCTAAAGTTTAGCCCAGAAACCAAACGAGGCTTAATTGCAACAACTGCACAAACTTCAGAGGTACTGCTGCAAGTACAACAACTAGTACAAAGATTAGCACTTTATTACAGTGGCTCAACTGCTCATTAATGGACAGTAAACAAGCTGTTCGGATTTCCGAGCTTCAGTTTACAGCAAATGGCCTGCTTCGATGTGATTTCTGAAGGAAGTACAGCAAGTGGCTGTAGAATATACATCTCTATCGCGACCTCCGATGGCCGGGTAAAACGCTGGTTTTTGCCGACCATAGGGGCTAAAAAACAGATGTTTGGAACAGATCTAATTTGTACAGCAAATTTGGTATAAACAAACAAATGTAAATCATTCATATTTATATATATTGAATGGTCATAATTAAAAAGACGATTTATTATCTCCTTCTAATAGGTGTTGACACTAAATTTGGCTCTAAAAATATAATTAATAGCTGTGGGATATAATTAAAAGAGTAAAAAATCTCATGACAAAATACACACCAAATATGTGCGACCGTTTACCAGTGTAATATATTATACCGAGCAGGTATAACAAATATATAAAAAATATATAATAACGGTGCCCCCCAAGCCACGTGAAATATTAAATATATAAAAAAATAACAAACTCTTCCTAGTAGCACGAAATATTAATAAAAATATTATCATAGCATCTGTGTGACACGAATTATTATATTTCAAATAGTCACAAACAATGTTATATATATATATTTATATTTAAAATATGTAATATATGTCTCGTGGTGTGAGATATTGTATTTATCATTTTGACTCGACGCACGTGTTATATATATATATATATGACTTAATGTCGGTGTATTGCCGAGCAGTCCACCTACGGGGTACCCGAGATGGTATTTAGGATGGCAGGGAAGCGTTGTGTTCTCGAGCTCTATGGTCGACTCGTGACAATACGAGCCAAGAGAGTTTAGACAGATTCAGGTCTTCCGGAGGATAATAGCCATACGTTCTGTTTGTATGTGGATTGATGATTGTCTATGCAACACACTGCGAGAACATATGAAAGCATGTCTCTTATGGGTGCCTCGCTCCCTTTATATAGTCAGATAATAGCTAATGGACTATCTGTTATTCTATCGATCGGTTTAATCCTATTCGTAATTCTCTTGGTAACATATCTCTACGTTGCATCGGTTTAGTTCGAACCGTAGAGGTTAATACTTCAGAGCATTAATACTAGAATCGATTGGTAGGATTGTTAGTACTTCATACGCTTTTCATGATGCATCGTAGTTTCCACGTGTGCTATCGAAGCCAATGCCGATAGGCAATCGTCGATAGCATTAGAACATATCACGTTTGTCTCCTTGTCAATTGCAGGGTAAATTGACTGGCACGCCTACTGACACCTCTAGGTTATTTAGGACCTGCATTAGAGCTAAGCAGACTCTCACAGACCTTCGAGTATGAAGAGATAGAGATACCTGCAATTTCTGTATCAACACGCTTTCTTGGCACGTCTGGTGGGACCACTTCATAAAGTTCAAGACTGTCCCTCTTCATCAGTACCATGACTGGGAAAAAAGCCGAGCATGTCAATAACGTTGTCATCCCAGTTACCATGGAGGTTCTAACCGATGAGTAGAGGGAAGAGGTGCAGTAGACTGTCGCAGATTTCCAAAAGCTATGCTTGGAGTCCTTTAGTATGACTCAGTGCGGGCCGATCCAAAAGACTCAACTGCCGACTCCGGCTCTACAGGGCAAGTCTAGCAATTAGAGCCCATGGAGATCGTTCTAGGACACGGTCAACGAGGCGATTAATCACGCTCTGATTAATCAATCTGGTGTGTTAGTAAACACTCTGCATAGGTTGATCAAGAAAACGGTGGATGAATCCATTGCCAAAGAATTGTCTCAAGGACCGGTCTATCTTCCACAGAGATCATCGGCGTCTATCACTCTGAGCTCGCCTCCACCGATGACAACTCTCCTACCACCAGTGACTAATGGGTTGGAGCGCAACACGGTGCCAAGCTTTGTACCGTGAGCCTCGATATCGATTGGTGCGTAGCCATAAGCATACCAACCACTGGCCAGTGCACCTCCCCTAGGATATCATCACACGGCCTATTACGGGCCTCAATGTCAACAGATAGGTTTTGAAGGTGTTCTGCCCTAGAATAATTATCAACATCAAGAGAGGGCACCGACGCCGGTACAACATTATTCGGCGTCGAAAGAAGATGATTTCGCCTTCAAAATCACAGAGATTATGAGATATCAGTTCGGGCTCAAGCCAAAGGAGCAGAGTTACATGTATCGGCATCCTTATACAGACTGGTTCGATAGAGTGTCGCTACCAAACAGGTACAGAGTCCCGGATTTCTCGAAGTTTTCTGATCAAGACAGTACTTCGACGATTGAGCATATCAGTCGTTTCCTCGCGCAATGAGGAGAGGCATCGGCCGAGGAAGCGCTCGGAGTTAGATTCTTTCCATTGTCCTTGTTGGGATCGGCTTTCTTTTGGTTTTCCTTGCTACCGCCGAATTCAATCAAGGGATGAGCTGATTTGAAGAAGCAATTCCATAAATATTTCTTCACCGGGATTTAGGAGATAATGTTGATAGACCTAACGGCCGTGAAACATCTTGATGAGCCAGTACCAGAATATATTTAACGCTTCTGTGATGTAAGAAGCCGATGTTATAGTCTCAGCCTGACCGACGCTCAGTTGGTCAAATTAGCATTTCAGGGCCTTCTGCCACTGATTAGGGAGAGGTTTTCTTCCCAAGAATTTGACAGCTTGTCGCACCTGGCGCAGAGGGTATCGGCACATGACAGCTGATTTCAAGAGATGCGCAAAGAGAAGACACAAAAGCGAGTAGTACAGGTGTAATTTTACTCATCGAATTTAGAGCAGAAAGACTCCGATGGAGATATCGCTTTGGCCGAATGGGCCAGACTGAAGAAAACGGTAACTTGTCCATGGGTAAAGGCTACTGAGAAGGAACAAAAGAATGACTTTGGTATTAACAAGGCAGATAAGATTTTTGACTTGTTACTAAAGGAGAAGCAGATCCAATTTCTACCGAATCATGTGATTCCATCGGTGGAAGAATTGAAGAAAAGAAAATATTGTAAGTGGCACAATATAGGCTCCCATAACACAAATGAGTGCAAAGTCTTCTGTTAGGAGATCCAGTCCGCTGTTGAATAAGGGAGAATAAAGTTTGTTGAAACAATAAGGCCGATGAAGATAGATGGCAATCATTTCCTGATGAACATGGTGCATATCGGCTTGTCGAGCTTTCATGTTAAAGATAGCCGAACTCTAAGGCACCATATCAAAGCTCATCGGCGTCTTGAGAGGGAGCAACGTGCCATGCCATATTGGCACGATAAAAAGGTTGATTTACATTGGGAGTGCACTTTCTTTCGTTTCTATTGGAAAATAATACGAGACTCCCGTCTATGAAAGATTGCCGAGAATGCACTGAAAGAAATGACCAAGATGATAACAGTTCCGACGATCAACGCCCAAAGAAGCGGATTTCTATAAAAGATCGGCTAGGGTCACCCGAGCAAGAGCTAGAGGTTGTTGATCGATGAGTTTGAAATGAAGACAGAGGGCGAGGAGATCGGAACCCCATACAGAGGCATCGAGAACAGCTGGTGGGAGAATATCAGCAAAGTGTGAGATCATGTGTATGATCACTGATATGTGATGAATAAATTGGTTTGATGTTGATATGTGTTGAACAAATTGATTTTGATTGGTTTGAGTGATCAGGCACTTTGGTCGAGTTGTCGAGCACTCTTGTTGGGCACTCAACACTTAGCACTCGGGAAATTTAGCTCTCGAGGAATTTTAGCCCTCGAGAGATTACAGCACCCAGGAATTTTAGACACGGGATTTTGGATCACTCGGATTTTTGATATTCGAGTTAGATCATATACTTTAAATTGGTTATTTAATAAATTCACTATATTTGTGATTGATTGGACTGATTGAGTCAAGTTAAAAAGAACTTATGCTCGAAAAAGGGTTTCTTGGTTTGTTCATGTGCAGGCATTGCTTGAGGGTGAGTCGTGGTCGATGACAGGATTGGAGCTAGGCTCAGGGAGGAACTGAGGTTCAGAACGGTCGAGGATGTCATGTAGGATGCTCGGGCTAGAGGATGCTGCACGTGAAGAGAGGTTTCCATATGGCGTGCGCGGGATGCGTACGAATATGGAAAGGATGTGAGGTTTCCATATGGCATACGCGGGATGTGTGCCGATATGGAAATGAGGCAAATTCAGAAGGAGTTAGGATTTAAGGATTCGTACGAGATATGGATTCCTTATTGGATTAGGATTCTAAAATTTATTAATTTCATAGCTCATGGTGACAGCCATGAGGGATTATAAATAGACTAGAGGGGAGAGCAAAATATGTATCGAAGAAGAGAGAAAAAAATTAGGGTTTAGCCTTTTGCTCTCTATCTGGGTTTTGTTCGTGATTTGATGAGGGGTGCTTTGGATGCACCTTATAAACACTCTTATACAATAAAGATTCATCTTCAAGTATCAAGGAGTGTGGTATCGTATTCTTTTTTCTTAATGTTCATCGGTTTGCATCGTTTTGGCTAATTATGTGATTTCACTTTTACTTGTGATTTATTCGAATTGATTTATCTAAAACCTCTCTAGGACATTAAGAAAGAGGTCTGAAAAGTTTCGTTGGCAAATTCCTCGTATTTTTAGAGTAATTAAGGTTTTATTTTTTTGGATCGGATCTACTCTATTTTTACGCTACTACAAATCCCAAGGATCATAACTTTAGATTGGGAGATTAGATTTGAGTGAAACAACCCGAGAAAGTTTTGTATTGAAGTCTATTTTCTCGTGTTAAAATTTTAGATCAATCCGAGTTATGGATCAAAAGTTACATTTGTTTTACTGTTCTTTGGTTAGGCTGTTTTCGGCTATCGGGAAACACTCGGGAAATTTGCAGAGCCCTCGAGAAAGTCCTTGAGAAATTTCCTGAGCCCTCGAGAAATTCCCTAAGTCCTCGGGAATTCTTAGGCTAGTCAGGAATCAGTTTTCTGATTTTGTTTTTGGTTGATTTTTTGGGTACTACAACCATTCACCCCCCTCTGGTTGCCATGGTTCGTGTGTTTCGATCTTACACAAAGCGAGTGCTAGATCAAAAAAGAATGACGCCCAAAGAAGAAGGCCGATGCAGAAGAAAAGCCGATGGAGATAAACATGGTTTTCGTATTGCCAGCAAAATACAGGGCACCCCAATCAGATAGTGAAGACGAAGAGGAGTTGGCTGCACAATTACTGCTACAATTGCAACCGATAACCTTCGAGAACTCAAAGGAAGATGAATATCGGTATTTGAGGCCTCTGTATATCAAGAGACATGTTGATGGTAAGCCAATGTCAAAAATGTTGGTCGATGGAGGAGCCATAGTTAATATAATGCCTTACTCCACCTTCCGCAAGCTTGGTAAAGTAAACGAAGATTTAATGAAGATCAACATGGTGCTGAAAGACTTTGGTGGCAACTTATCGGATGCCAAAGGTGCTTTGAACATCGAGCTCATAGTCGGAAGTAAAACACTGCTGACCACCATCTTTGTGATCGACGGGAAAGGATCGTTTCTAGCCTCTTGCTTAGAAGGGATTGGATCCACGCCAATTGCTGCATCCCTTCTACAATGCATCAGAGCTTAATGTAATGGTAGGGCGATCAGGTTGAAGTCATCCAAGCTAATAGATCAGTCACCGTATCAACAACTGATGCACCTGACTTCGAAAAGATGGACTGCCTTTTCGGACGCATCTGGGAAGGGTTTTTTTAAGGGTATTGGATCTTGTCCTCTAGCCGATAAATGAGATGATTCTAGGCTAGGATCCGTGTCTCGAGAAATAGATGACGAGAAGGAAAGCTCGGAAAAGGGTTTACGTCGACCGATGAATTAGAGGAAATAGATATCGGACCAAGTGACAAGCCGAGGCCGACGCACATTAGTGCTAAATTACCTCCTTCTGTAAAAGAAAAACTAGTTGCTCTGTTGAAAGAATACCGGGGTTGTTTTATGTGGGAGTATCATGAGATGCTCGGACTTAGCCGATCGATCGTAGAACATCAGCTCCCAATAAAAATAGGATTTTGGCCGGTAAAACAAACTCAGAGAAGGTTCAAACCAGAGATGTATCCCTACATAAAGGCCGAAATCACGAGACTATATGAGGCAAACTTCATAAAACCATACCGATACGCAGAATGGGTATCAAATATAGTCCCCGTATGGAAGAAAAGTGGCCAACTTAGGGTATGTGTAGACTTTAAAGATCTAAACAAGGCCACACCCAAAGATGAGTGCCCGATGCCTATCACAGATTTGTTAGTCGATGCGGTGTCAGGGCATAAGATTATCAGCTTCATGGATAGAAATATCGGATATAATCAAATATACATGGCAGAACAAGACATTCCAAAAACCGCTTTCAGGTGCCCTGGTGCCATCGGCTTGTTCGAATGGGTCATTATGACTTTTGGGTTAAGGAACGTCGGGGCAACATATCAGAGAGCGATGAATTATATATTTCATGACCTGATCGGTTCACTGGTGGAAATTTACATCGATGATGTTGTCATGAAGTCGCAGGATGATGATGGACATCTAGCCGATCTAAAGAGAGTTCTAGAAAGAGCAAAGAAATATGGCCTTCGCATGAACCCAAAAAAGTGTGCCTTCAGTGTATCGGCTGGAAAATTTTTAGAATTTATGATTCATGAAAGGGGAATTAAGATAAGCCAGAATATTATTTAGGCCATCAAGACGACGGTACCGGCAGAAAACAAGACCGAGCTACTATCATTAATCAGCAAGATTAATTTCGTTCACCAGTTGACATCAAATTTGTCAGGCTGATTGAAACCATTCACGCCTTTGCTAAGGATAAAGGGAGGAGAGGAGTTTGTTTGGACCGATAAACATAAAAAAATCATTTGATGAGATCAAGAAGTACTTGAGCTCTCCTCTGGTTTTAATCCTGCCATGGCCTGGTAAGCCATACAAGTTATATTTATCCGTTGATGACGTGAGCATCGGGTCGGTGTCGATCCAGGAATTGGAAGGAAAAGAACGCGTCATGTTTTATCTAAGTCGACGATTATTGGACGCCAAAACAAGGTACCCCGCAGTGGAAAAATTATGCATGTGTCTTTACTTCTCTAGCACCAAATTGAGGCATTATATACTATCGGCGCAATGCACGATCGTGTGTAAAGCCAATGTCATTAAGTACATGCTATCGGCTCCAATTTTAAAGGGAAGGATTGGCAAATGGTTATTTGCATTAACAAAGTTCGATTTGTAGTATGAATTGGCTAAAGTAGTAAAAGGTCAGGCCATCACTGACTTCATTGTCCAGCATAGCGACAAAGCAGCAAACTATGTGGAGCCGATACCATAGACACTATTCTTTGATGGATCTGTTTGTAGACATGAATGTGGCATTAGGCTGGTAATTATATCGTCTCGAGGGGTAAGCTTCGAATTCGCTTACACGATCAAGCCTTATCGCACCAATAATCAGGCAGAATATGAAGCGGTTCTCAAAGGGCTGAAATTATTATCAGAAATAGAAGACGATGCTATTGAGATTATGGGGGATTCCTTGTTGGTAATTCGGCAACTCTCTAGAGAGTATGACTGTAAAGATGAAAATTTGAGGGCATATTTCGATAAATGTCAGGAATTATTAAAGGGATTCAAGATGGTGTTGCTAACGCATGTATCAAGGAATCAGAACTTAGAAGCCAATGACCTAGTACAAGCCGCATCAGGGTATCAGCCGATGGATAAGCTAGTTGAAGCAGAAATAGCTAATATTGATGCTAAAGACTGGAGGGCCAAAATAGTAAGCTACTTACGGGATCCATTCCAATCGGACTCAAGAAAGCTCCATTACAAAGCACTGAAGTATGCATTACTAGATGAGGAATTATATTATCGGACGATTGATAGGGTTTTATTAAAATGCCTGAACCTGGAGGAGGCCAAAGTCGTGATGTGCGGTACACGAAAGAATTTGTGGAACCCATCAATCGGCCCACAAGATAAAGTGGCTGCTATAACGAACATGTTATTTTTGGCCGACGATGCTCGAGGATTGCTTCAAGTACTACTAGGGATGCCAAGACTACAGAAGTTTAGAAACATACAACAGGCTCCCGCATCGGCTATGAATCAAATCAACAAGCCATGGCCGTTCAGAGGTTGAGGAATAGACATGATCGGACAAATACACCAATCATCCAGCAAGGGACATAAGTTTATACTAGCCACAACCGATTACTTTACCAAGTGGGTAGAGGCGACTACACTGAAGAAGGTGACTTCTTAGGAGGCGATAGAATTCATCAAAGAACATATCATTTACAGGTTTGGGATTCCACAAACAATCACCACCGATCAAGGATCGGTATTTATGTCAGAAGAGTTCTAGCAGTTTGCAGTCGGCATGGGGATCAAGCTGATAAATTCATCGCCTTATTATGCCCAAGCCAACAGCCAAGCTAAAGCCTCAAACAAAAGTCTGATAAAGTTGATCAAGCGCAAGATTGCAGAACAACCCAAGAAGTGACACACGATGCTAGCCGATGCACTATGGGCATATCGGATGGCTTGCCACGGATCAATCCAAGTGCCACATTATTGGCTCTAGATGCCTTGCTCTTCAGAACGAGTTAACGGCTGATGACTACTACAGGCTGATGACCGATGAATTAGAAGATTTGGCGCAGAATCGGCTTCGTGCGCTTAGAAAGGTAGAAGAGAATAAGGCAAAGGTGGCGAGGCATTATAATAAGAAAGTATCGGCCAAGATGTTTGAAGAAAATGATTTAGTCTAGAAACATGTGCTACCGATCGGGACTAAAGATAATAGCTTCGGCAAATGGTCTCCTAATTGGGAGGGTCCCGATCGGATAAGCCAAGTCATACCGGGCAACACCTTCATGTCGAAAACATTAGAAGGAGAAGAATTCATGAAGGCGCTTAGTGGAAAGTACTTGAAGAAATACCACCTGAGTGTCTGGATCGAGACCTTATCGGCTAGTAGGCCAATACGCGCAAAATGAAGACATCATCCAATAGCCGATACCAAGGGTATTGTCTTTAGAAGCAACCAAATAGCTAATATCGAGAGTATCGCCTTTAGCCCAAAATAAAAACAAAACATTGCAGGCAAGCAGAGTTTCACCATAAGCGATTACAAGAGAAAGGTTTAGAGAATCACAGGAGTAGGATATCAAAAGAAAAATATACAACTACTCATGGGTTTTCAAGAAAGGCGATGAGCGCAGCCACAGCCTGGTCATGGACACTGTTGATATTCTCTAGATCCCGACGGTCTTCTTCGTCACTCTCAGGGATCGGCTTCGTATGTTGATATCGACAAAGGGTGCCCTTGGCGTAGTCAGCCAGATCCTATCTTCGGGAGATGATCTCCACCGGTATCTTAGCCAATCCCTTCTTGCGCTGGGCGATGTCAGTACGGACCTCTTCAAGCTGAGAAAGGAGGTCCTCTTCCCTGGATCGAAGTTACGTGATCTCATCGTTAATCTTAGTGGGCTTAGCAATCAGGGCATCGAGATTCTCTTTCTTGGCTAGGATGACGTCTCGATCGGCTAGACCGTGCTGACGCCATTGCCTCCGCTCGGCGCGATCGGCTACCTGTTGCTGAATGCACTGATAGCGTAGCCGAAAGGCTTCGAAATACATACTTGGAGACAAGTCCTCCAACAGGTCCCTAGGAAGCTGATCCTCGATGTTAGCAAGCCTTGCTCTGATCAGCTCCTAGAGGCACCGTAAGACATCAACCAGGACCGCACGAACATCATCATAGATAGGCGCAGCTCTGGCCATAGCACCTTGATCGATCAGAGCATCATTGACCAGGTCCTTGATGTCAAAACGGAACATCTCAATGAACTCCTACACATTAAAAGCATAATGAACATAATGATAAGACATACAACAGAAAGAAGCAAGGGGCTAACCGATGGGAGCCCAGCAGGGTCATCGACGACCGATAGTGCAGTGGCCCGAATGGGACTGCTGGAGGAAGTTCCTGGAAGACCAGAAGAAACAAGTCGATACATCAGGGGATAGTCTACTTATGGATCGACTAATGATAACCCAATGCAGTGACCAATCTTCATCTTATCCCAGTACACGTGGTGGACAACTGATACCCGTAAATACCAATCCCTTCACCTAGGTACCATACTACTAGGCCAGGCATTGAAGTTGTTCTCCCAATTGAACAAATTCCGTGAAGCCACACGAAATGGGATACGATCGGTTTCGTAGTTTATCAACTCGATCGGATCGGCTTCACCATAGGGCCCTAATAACCAGTATGTGGAGGAACTTGTGCCCAGTGGGATCAACAGTCAGTCCCTAGCGTTCTACAGAAGCAAGAAAAAGAAAATGATCTATGGTGCCAAGGCAAATTATGAAGAAGCAAGAAACAAGTACCTTAGGAATCCCGTCGTTCAAAGCAACGGTAGGGGTGCGTGGCGAATCCAGGAACACGAACGGTGGCAAATGTGAACCAGTGAGAATGGCGGCAAATGTGAACCGATCAAGGGACTCGTTTGGCCAAACGTTTAAAGTTGTTATACAAGTTTCAAGGGCTCATTGGCAGAAAGGAAAGAATGATAGCCGATGGGGTAATTTCACAAGAGACAAGGCTTCCTGAAGATATTATATTATTTACAAGAAAAGTGTTACAGAAGGCCAATCACTGGTTTTAAAGTAGTTACAAGGTACTGAGGAAATGCTCCAAGTTAGAAGCTGCATCGGCTTGGTTCCTCTCGAAGCACACGATTGTATCGGTGTCGACTTCATCGCTTCCATCGACCATCCGGAGGGCTTGTTCCTTCTGGGAGCGTTCCTCATTTAGGTTGATCAGATCGGCTCTCTTGAACTAGATCTTGAGCGGCAGATTGTCTAGAAATTTTCTCTGAGTTGCCATACAATTTCAAAGCTGGTTTAGTTTGTTAGTCCAAAGACTTATTTGCTGAAGGATGCAGACTTCCTCTACTTTGAGCCGATCCAGGTATGCCTGGTCTTGATCAGGCAACTTGAGCAGGAATTGAAGGTGTCTTTCAGTGGCATGTACTTTGGCATCGACTGAATCGAAATTCTACTGATGGACCCTTTGCATCACACGATCAGCAAGGCCAACATACGTATGTGGTAAGGTAGGCCGATTGATGATCCCGGGAGAAGGCTCGCAGGAGGTTATCGGCCAAATCCTCGGGAAGCTGGTCGACCACAGTCTAGAGCCAGGCTCACGCTGCCTCGATGTCTTGGAAAAAGAGACCGATCAGATGACGAAGGAGGTCAAGTAAAGCCGATAGGTCACTTGGTATGGAGTCCCGGGGAGAGAAAGCTCTGTCTGATACTTGGGATTCCTAAAAAGATAGAGGATAAGCTGATGGGTTCATAGAAAGTAATAAGCAGAAAAGACTGGGTTACCTGAGGGAATCGGCATACGAACAACTAACTTATGGCCAGCAGGGAGTCATTAGAGCTGTTGTCCCCGCCGGAATAAAAGTTAAGCAGCTGAAGCTGATTCGGGTCATGATCTCCATAGGCGCTGACCATTTGAGTTAGGGTGTTCGAATCCCCAGAATGTGAAGGGTTCGACGAGTTAAGGTTCGGTTCAGTGGGAGCCTAGGATTCAAGAGAAAGAATGAAATGCACAAGAATTCAAAGAGATGAACCAAAGATTGAGTACGCAAAACCAGCAAGCCATAAGAAACTTACCAGATCATGATCGCCGGACGCATTCTACTGAGGAGAACTCATCTTTAATTTCTTGTTCGGCAGTGAGCTCGAGTCATTAGAGGCCATGGCAGAAGAGAAGGATGAGAGTAGAGCAGCTGATGTATAATGAAGATGACCGAGCTTGAAGAAGGAGGTTTATCGGGCAAGCGTTATATATACGCTCGGTGATCTGGCGATTTATTTCTCAAGGAAAGATTTCAAAATACGACATTTCCCATTCCGAACTCGGGGGCATGTGTTGACACCGGAATTTGGACCGGCACGCCATCGGCTTGACAAACTAGGCGGTGAAGCCGACGGGCCACCGATAGAAGTACAAAGGGTGAAGACAGGTTGCGCACAACGTGGGCTGATGCTTCGTGTTAGTTATCATTTAATTAGCAAATAAATAGGTCAGTTAGGATTCTATGTTATCCACAGATAGCGTGTTCACCCGGCTATAAATAGATAAGCTCAGGGTCATTGTAAGGAGTTCACACAACCAACCAATTAATCCTTCGGCACATCGCTAACCTTAGGTACGTAGCATTAGGGCAATTCTCCGTCGGGATCAGGCTACATCGGTTGAGTCCGATCTTTGATCTCGACGGGGATAGCCTGTTTGGTAAACTGATTAGTTTGTTCATAGCTTTCTTGGTTGAGTCCGATACTATGATCAGATTGAGTAGGTTTGCTAGTTATCGGTTTAATGCAATGATTCATCTTCTTGTACTATGCTTTATTGTTCTTATCTATGCGTTTACCAATCATGATGGTTCAATAGATTGTATTAGATTAGCTCGTATGTCGATCGTCAATGGGATGCTATCTAGGTTGGGTCCAATCCATGGCATTGACGGGGATGCATGTGAGCTGGTTTGGTTTGATCTATTGGCCCAACGTTTATCGGAGTTTTAGCTGATGGACTATCTGTTATTCTGTCGATCGGTTTAATCCTATTCGTAATTCTCTTGGTAACATATCTCTACGCTACATCGGTTTAGTTCGAACCGTAGAGGTTAATACTTCGGAGCATTAATACTAGAGCCGATTGATAGGATTGTTAGTACTTCATATGCTTTCCACGATGCATCATGGTTTCCACGCATGCTATTGAAGCCGATGACAATAGGCAATCGCTGATAGCGTTAGAATATCTCACGTTTGCCTCCTTATCAATTGCAGGGTCAAATTGACTAGCATGCCTACTGACATCTCCGGGTTATTTAGGGCTTGCACTAGAGCTAAGCAGACTCTCCTAGACCTTCGAGTGTGAAGATGTAGGGATACCTATGATTTCTACATCAACAATACCACACTCTGGTCTATTTTCTATTTACAAGGATTCTGATATAAGTATATCTATTTATACCGGATTATAGTGTTTGGTTTCTAGATATGGTGCTAATCTTACTTTATTAGAATCAAACCCTTATTTATGGGCTATACTGGACTCTAAAGCTGGCTAGACCCACTCTTGGTCTAGACTGATAAAGCCCATCGAAGGGCACCAGGGGGTCATATCCCTGAAAGCAGCCCTCGAGCTCTTTGTAGCTTGGCTTAAGTCTTCGACTGGATCAAGCTAAGTGGAGCTCATTTGTCTTTAAATATTCTGTCTCCGAATTGACAAACTTTAAAAGCTTCATCTTCTTCAATGTGTGAGGTGCACCGCATAAGTGCATCCTTATCGGTATCCTTATCTCATTACAGAAGCTCATCTTACTAGATATGTATATGAGTGGTAAAATCCTTAATTTTACTCTATGTTATATGAAGAATGAAAAACCACCACATCTTAAACGGGACAAAGCTGAGAGGAGTACAAAGTAAATATTATTGTTTCACATGCCTTATAACTAATGTCTATAGAGTATAGATTGCCATATGGGCCACCCGGCATGACCTAGCCTAAGCCCGAGGTCGGCATGGCCCGATAGGGTCGGGCCCAGCATGGCACGACTTGGCCTTTGGGCCATGTCGTGCTATCACAGATCCTAGGTCTTAGCCTAGGCATGACACGGCTAGGGTCAACATCGTGTCGTGCCAGCCCAAAAGCATGACAATCCGATGGGCTCAGGCCATGAAGGCCTCGATCTAGCCTACTCATTAGATTCTGCACAAAACATATGGGTGGGAATGTGAGGTGCCAGCCACGCCATAGGCGGGAAAAGGGGCGCACAGGTGGGAAGGAAAATGAGGCACCACTTGCCAAGTCACCAGTCATGCCACAAGTGGGAAAAGAGGCACATAGGCAAGAAGGAAAATGAGGTGCTACTCACCATCCACACCATGGGCGGGAAAAGAGGCACACAAGTAGGAAGGAAAATGAGGCATCACTCACCAGCCACGCCATGGGCTGGAAAAGAGGCGCACACGCGGGAAGGAAAACAAGGCGCCACTCACCAGTTGCACCACGGGTGGGAAAATAGGAGGAAACGAGGCGCACGGGCGAGAAAATGAGCGACCTGTCGTGCAGTGCTATTGGCTCGGATGCTATCGGGCTGTGCCGGGTCGGCCTGTTGTGTTGTCGGTGTATTGCCGATCAGTCCACTTACAGGAGTACCTGAGATGGTATTTATCGAGCAGGAAAATGTTGCAATCTAAACACTATGATCGACTTGAGACAAAGTATCTAAGAGATTTATATTGGTTCAGACCTCCGTGAGGATTATAGATTGAATGTAAACTAAGACAACTTAAGAGCATAGAAAGCATGCCTTTGGAAGGGGTCCCTCGCCCCTTTATATAGTGAAGGGGCGAGACCTGCAAAATTAGGACTTCTACCCAAGTCAGTTTTTTAGATATCAGGAACTATGTACCAGACTCTAGTATATCTCCTATTTACAATGATATCTATACTTGTTTATCTTTAACAGCACATCTCGGTGTCCAGCCTCCTAATATGGTGCAAAGCTTCCTTATTAGGATTGAACCCCTCTTCATTGGTCATACTAGACACCAATATTGGCTAGACCCACTCTCAGTCTAGACTACTAAAGCCCATCTTAGGTACCGAGGGTTATATCCCCGACACGTGTCAACCCCTCAGCCTAGGAATGACATGATGCTTTGTGCCAGGCCGGCATGGCCCGGTAGCAGATAGGCCGTGTCGGGCCTTGGCCGTACCAAAATAGTAGTGCCTCCTGCCAACCCAAATAGCCTAGCTTATATGGTCATCTATACTCATGAGGAATACAACACTGTTTATAATCAACGATGGAGCCATCAACGATAAGTTGAAAATATTTGAATTGCCAATTAGCCATATTATATTGTAATTTGTATGTGAAGTTGCGAACTTATAAAATTTATGGTATTGTAAGTTTTCAATTTATCACGGGGAAAAATTTTCTATAGTTTTATTGTTTTCAAATTTTGCTGAAAAATTGACTGGCCAGTTACCGAGCTAGTATTGTGGTAACCGAGCCTGGTACCATAGTTGCCGAGCTGGTACCGCTCTAGTGGTTATCGAGCCTCGTACTATGGTTACCGATCCTCGTACCGCGATTACCATTTTCGCTGAACCAATTTGAATTCAAAATTTGAAATTCAAAATTTGCTCGAATTAGACCAGTTACCGCAGTAACTGCCCGTCTGGGCCTGGGTGGTAACAGGACCCCATTCGAATTGTTAACCCTGGTACCAGCAGTAACAAATGCAACAACTATATTATCCTGCATTTCTTTGTTAAAGCGCATAATCTTTAAATAAAACATGTCATTATCATCGTCATTGTCATAATTACTTATATCTCTTTCTCCTTCACTAGTGGTCATCTAGATGACATGTGACAACAAGAATTAGCACTAGATGACATGTGGCAATGAGAAATTAACAAAACAATAGCAAATTACATATCAAGTTCATAACAAAATATAATACCGAGTAGCACACAATGCATATGTAGATTTAAATGGGTATATTACATGCTTTCACAACATGTATTAAATCTAAGGGTAATATTTTTCTTGCTTCATTTTAAGGCATTGAAACCTTTCATCTGGTGTCTCCAGAGTCATAAACATATCTCTTTCGGACCTCTCAGTGAAAATTTCAGAAGCAACGAAAAATTGTTTTGTTCCAGGTACAACACCATATTCTTTGACTAATGTCATAACTGCTTTGATTGAACATTCTGAGTTATCTTTCCTTCTTGCTAATGCATCATAAGAAGCACCTATTTTCTCATTTCTATCAATAATCTTGTCTAAATATTCCTTCAACCATTCCTTCCCACTTAGCCTAGGTCTTTTTCCCTTCTCATTATCAACAGAACATGCTCTTTTCCTTTTCACACTTGAAGGTTGTACTTCTTCGTAATCCGAGTCTTAATCATCTCCTTCACCGTCACCTTCACATCCACCACCTTCGTCAGGCCCAACATTGTTGGCAGGTAAGATCTTCGGTGAAGCATCCCAATAGTTATTGCCACTATTCCTAATGTCTTCATACACGATCTTCATATAATCTGCATTTTAAAGCCCCAATGTTCAAACTTAGAACATCCAGGAATGTCCTATAAGACAAAATTAAACGTTTAAGACAACAAGATATACAGGAAAATATAATACAATGTAGCATATTTAGGACACTTACCTTTTTGTTTCTTCCATCTTTCATTATCACAGGTAATTGTACTCTTCGCTTTATCCCATCATAATCATGTTTGCTGTAATAAGGCCTTCCATGCAGCATATTCCTGCTTGAATTTATCCGATCTGTTCTTGAACTGTAATTTTGTGTAACGTACCCCTGTCCTTTCTTTAAATTTAGCAATCACATTGTCGTACCCTATTTTGCTCAAACGGGTACTTGAACAATTCCTAATTGTTATTTGTTCAACAAAAATCTCACAAACAATCCTAGTTCTCTTATCAGGCCATTTAATACCACTAGACATCTGTATTATTCCATATCAACTCCGACATCTAGAAAAACCAAACATATTCACTCACAAGTATTTTCGCAATGCAGATAAATTTTACAGCTTAACTCAGTTAGATGTAAATATGTAATAGTAGCACTGAAATATGACCTTTGGTAACTCCAGGAGAAATTTTTACTTTGATCTCCTTTCTAACAAGAACACAAGCGGAGCAGGGCAAATAGAAACCTACAAAAGATCAAAGTTCAAAAGTTAATGAGACAATAACAAAATGCAGTATCAAGTGCAATTTATGTTGACTACAATCTTCTAAATTAGGCCAAAGTACACATGTCTATTGTTTGGAGTGTACTCTGTTTGCTAGTCCAGGAACATTGTTTCCAGCAAAACCTTTTTCTTTTTTGAAGTGAACAAGTTTATACTTATCAGATTAACTACTGAATGCACTAACATAGCAAAATGGATTAAATGTCTTATTTTTTTGGCATTCCATGATAGATGACGCACCAATTTCAGATAAGGTTGTAGTAATCAATGGTTAAACTATACAATTTTCACATAAAAACTAAGCAGCAGCGACATAAATAATAAATGCTCTACATAGTAAAAAAAACTGAAAGTACATGAACCAATTAGCTACTATAATATTCGTAACCATCCTTTCACACCAAGGGAGGCTTTTGGAGCCAGAGGGGCTTTGACGTTTCCAATGCAATCCAGTTGTGATTTTTTTTGAGATAGATAAACAAGTGATATTACAAACATGTGAGTTCATACTGTTCGCTGTCATATTTATACTTTTTTGTTTCAACTAGTATATATCGAATTTAATTCTTCCATGATTGTGGAGTGACATATCACCTGTTGATCTATTCTCACAATTTTTTTCACGTTTGCGGAGCTATATATGCAGATGATCGGTTAAAAATGAGAGCTTTATAGATGATTACATAGAACATGATAAAAAAATGCTTCATAAAATTGGCATATTCCAAACATCTAGCAAAGTGAAAATGGCCAACAGTTTCAATAACCGAAAAAGTGAGAAGCACATAATATCGTTTCCAATATTATTTTGGCATTTTGGACAGTAGTAATAAATACAAATTAATCTTGTTCGATGGAGGAAGAAGCTACCCAGATTAATTATTTGCAGTAATAGTAGTGACCAGTGCAATACCTAGAAGGTCAGGGCACTTGAAACCAAATTTGACGTCGGGGGACAGGGGGCAGCGACGATAGGGCATCGGGGTCCATGAAGGAGGCGCTGGGGAGGATGGCGATGGGGGCGTTGAGGGAGGGGCGATAGGGTGCCGCGATCGGTGAAGAGGTACTGTGGGAGGACGTCGATGGGGCTGTTAGGGGAGGGGCGACGGTGGTGTTAGGGGCGTCGAGGTCGGTGAAGGAGGCACAGGGGGATAATGATGGGGGCATCGAGGGGAGAGGCAGCGATGGTGGCGATGGGGGAGGGAGCGGTGATGGAGGCCTCGGGGGAAGGGGCAGTAGGGAGATGACAGCACACGCATGGCTAGGGTACATGGGAGGAGACGTGGGGCTAAGGGTTACCCCGATGGCAGGTGGGTATTTTTTTTGAAACTCTATGGGTATTTCGCAAAATGGGATGTGAGATTCACTAGAGAAACACACATTTCGCTGATTCTAGTTTGCTTCATAAATGTATAAATTAGTTAGAAGTGATTCACTAGAGAAGCTACTGGCATTTTGATTGTTTGGTACAGATTTTATAAATTCTATACAAAATCAAGGTCTAGATTTTCATAGACTAGTCAGCTACTCAAACAAGCCAACTAACTACTTAAACCAGCTAGCTACTACTTAAACTAGCTAATTGTTTGGTTGCTAGCCACTATTTACCAACAAAAGTTGCCACACTTGTCTAAGTTGAGATTATTAAATTCTTTGCCACACCTTAATAAGTCTAAGAGAATTTTGTCACACTTTTTTAAGTCATTGACATGTAGGACCGAAGAGAATCTTGCCATAGTTTATGACATCAACCAAACACCTACCAATTTGATCAAACTTACCTAACCTTAGGTATGGTAAAGTGTGACTGGGAACCAAACAGCCCCTAAACCTTTCACTCGCCACTCGCAAGCCACTGGAAAACTTGCCACAACCGGAAGCGGTGCTGCTTTGTTCAAAAAACTTCACAGAAAACCGCCCCAACTTTATTTTAATGAGAAAATCGATTATTTGCCATCCTCAATAAGTGACTTCGATTTTTTGCCACTCCCAACATTCATATTAACTTTTTGCCACTCACAACATTGATATCTTGATTTTTTATCATTACATCATTTTAATCTGATTTTAATCCTTTTTCTCTATTAATACAAAGAGAAATTATAAAGCGCATGCACTCTTCTCCAAACACAGCTCCTAGCCAGTAGTATCCTGCCATTTAGCCTTATGCAGTGGCAACGACATGAGAGAGTTGAGTGCCGGCTAAACGAAAGAAGGGTAAGATAGTAATTTCCCTTTGTATTAATAGAATAAAAAGGATTAAAATGATATAATGGCAAAAAATTAAGATGTCAATATTAAATAACAAAAAATCAATATTAATATTGGGAGCGACGAAAAATCGAAACTACTCGTTGGAACGGCAAATAATCAAATTTCTCTATTATAATACAGGGACCCTCTTTTCGACTCTTCCTCGCTCCCCGCGGCGGCGAATTTTGACACGCAGAAAACGGAAAAAACCCTAGCCGGGGGCGAGACCGCGAGAGGAGAGGGAAAAACCACCCAAGAATAGCGAGGCGAGGACGACGCGGGCGCCGCAGGAATGGCGGCGATGCAGAGCTGGCGCAAGGCGTACGGCGCGCTGAAGGACACTACCACCGTCAGCCTCGCCAGCCTCAACTCCGATTTCAAGGTCCGGATCCGGAACTCCAGGGTTTCCTCCCCCCCTAAGTTTGGCCGATTCATGCGAACCCTAGGTTTTTTCTGCTCGGCTGAGTGATGAGGTGGTAGCGCGCGCGGAGGCTTGGATCTGCGTTGGTCTGATTGGATTTTATTCGGCCGTGTGCTTTTTGTAGGATCTGGATGTGGCGATCGTGAAGGCGACTAACCACGTGGAGTGCCCGCCCAAGGAGCGCCACCTGTGCAGTGCGTTGATTCGTTCTCGCACCATATATTTCCGTGTATTACGTTTTTGATTAGTTAGGTATTCCTAGGGTTTTATAATGAGATCATGCCTGAAAGTGTGAGGCCAAGAGCGGAGGGTATTACTTTTTTGGTTAGGCTCGGCATTTGATGGTAATCCATGTGTGTTGTTCTTGCAGAGATTGTTGCAGCGACGAACATCGCTAGGCCTCGGGCAGATGTCGCCTACTGCATCCATGCGCTTTCGCGTCGGCTTGCAAAAACTCGCAATTGGATTGTAAGTGCTAGATTTGCTTGGGATTTTATGTAGTGGATTGTAAGTGCTAGATTCGCTTGGGATTTTATGTAGATTCAGATAAATATCTATTGTGCTTCTGGATACTGCTACACTGTTCGCAGCTTGCTAATTGTCTGGATTATGGTGCATCATAGATGTTTCTATGATGATATTATCGATTGTCCTTCCTATGACTGGTTTAAAAATCTGTAACTTAAATCTTGAAATGCGAGCTAGGCTGATTCAAGTAACTTATACAACATATTTAGTATTAAGTTACATTTGTTGTATCATCTTACCATAGCTTCGAGTGTAACCTGATTGTCATAATTTCTCATAAGCTGTTCAATGGAGTCAAGTTCTGAGTGGATTCTGTTATGAGTTAAATAGTTAATACCTTTAGATTTTGCGTGTTAGTGTTTGTTCTGTTATCCACAAGTGGTCGCAAGGCGCCTCGACGGTAATCTCATTCTAGGTAAAGTGCTTGCTAGGCACTTAACAAGTATTTGATCTGTTATCCATTTTTCTGGCTGTTGCCAAGTCCACAATTCAATTCAACGATGATTTGTTCTCATAGCCATATGATACTATTTCTCAAATAGTCCTGTGTAATTAGCAAAATTAAGTATCATGCTTACAAAACAGAAAGCCCCCAAATTTAACAAAATCTGATTCGTTGGGAGCTTATTTTCCTTACCTGTTTTTTTGCACCATGCAGGTAGCCTTGAAAACACTTCTAGTGATCCATAGAATTATTCGAGAGGGTGATCCTACTTTTCGAGAGGAGCTTCTTAATTTTGCACAGAGGGGGCGGATTTTACAGCTCTCAAACTTCAAGGATGACTCCAGTCCAATTTGTTAGTATTTGTCTATTTGACAGGAAATTCCTGCAGATGCTTATCTCCTCTTTATTTCCCTGTGTCCTAAAATTGGGTACTGTCCAGCTTGGGACTGTTCTGCATGGGTTCGCACATATTGTATGTTTTTGGAGGAAAGATTGGAATGCTTCAGGATCCTGAAGTACGACGTGGAAGCTGAACGTTTGTCCAAACAAGGTCAAGGTCCTGAAAAGGTCTGAAACATTACATCCCAGCTTTGGTACTAGTCTACTAGAACTGATCAGTTTTGAGAATCAGACATCCAACATCTTACATTTCACTATCAGTACTAGCCTACTTGTTCTCTAGCTAATTTTGTTTGATCATCAGGGGCACAGCAGAACCAGAGAATTAGAGTCTCAGGATTTGTTAGAGCAGTTGCCAGCTTTGCAGCAGTTACTATATCGACTTGTTGGATGTCGGGTGATTATCTCCTAACTCTATGCTAAGACGTGTTAGACATGGCAATCTCTCAACTTCAGTCATTTTCTTCAGTATGTATAACATAACATTTCTTGCATTTGACATTGCAGCCGGAAGGAGCTGCAAACAATAACTACTTGGTGCAATATGCTCTAGCTTTGGTAAGCTACATTTTTTTTGAGTTGTAGGATCTCTTTTCTCTATAGCATCTATTACTTGTTTGTTCTGCTTAAAACCAAGATTTGATTTCACCTGGAGGCTATTCTTTTGTAAACTCGTTTGTCAGTATCAGCTCCTTAATCTCTCCTTAATAAAATTTGGTCGGCAGGTTTCTGCTGGCCTGGCAAGTATCATCTCCTTAACTATCTAAATGGCATTGATGAAAGTGGAACAGTTTTGTATTGTTTTGTTAATTTGGTTGGCAGCCTTGCAGTTAGCATAGATGCCCTTTTAGATATTCTTTTAGACACTATTGCATAATGTTAATTGCCCTTATCCATCCATCCTTTGCCAATGACAAGAACTTCCTCTGGTACTTTTATTTAACTATTATTGAAGGCCTGAAGCTGAAGCATGTGAATAGCATCCATATTCCATATATCATTAATGTTGATCATAAACTGCCTTGTGTAGAAATTTGCGATTGTATACATCCTTTATTTTCCTGAGATTTTTTAACCAATAATTTGTTTGTTTTTACTTTTGTATTCCTATTTTTTGCATTATCGAAATAAAAGAAAATATCCTGCAGTATTACCAACTAAAAAAGTCCTGTGTTTGACCTGAACACCAGTATCCAATTTGTTGATTGGGCTGATGGATGAATGACTTAAGGTTAAGGAGTGTGGCCTGTTTTTCCACAGGTGCTAAAAGAGAGCTTCAAAATATACTGTGCGATAAATGATGGAATTATTAACCTTGTTGATAAGGTAAAATGCACTCTTCCATAGACAATATACTGCTGTACAGTGATCAACAATCTGCACAAGTTTCTTCTTTTTTTGTTTGTACAGTTTTTTGAGATGCCAAGGCATGAAGCACTTAAAGCCCTTGAAATTTACAGGAGGGCAGGTTTACAGGTAACTCCAGAGTGCAGAAGATTATATCGTGGAGTATATGTTGATTCTGCAAAGAACAGTAATGGTATATTTTCCTCATTCTTGCCTGGTTTGGCTATTTGGTGCAGGCCGGGAGCCTATCTGACTTCTATGAAAATTGCCGGGGTCTAGAACTTGCGAGAAATTTCCAATTTCCCACTCTGAGGGAGGTGTGGACTTGCACTTGTCGAATTATTCACTTTTACTGTTGTTTCCTCGAGAAAACATCTTATTTGTTTTTTGTTCTCAGCCACCACAAACATTTCTCGTCACTATGGAGGAGTATGTGAAGGAGGCTCCACGTATAGTTCCAGTGGGAGAACCATTGGTCAGTAGACTCAATACTTGGGTGATACCATTTGACATATTACTTAGTTTGGTGTATATGCACATTTATTTCTATTGACTATATAAATCATCTTGTCTCCATTTTGGAGTTTAGAGAATGTTGGTTGGTATAGTGGCAAGCACGTTGCTTTGTTTTATTTTGTTATTTTCATTTTTCAGTGATTACGATGCCTAATCTGGACATTAGATTCATTCACAGTGAACATTTTTTGTTTCTGCTTGTTAACCTAACAGCTTCTGTCTCATGCATTGTGTTAATTATAATAAATTAAGCAGTTCTGGTAGCTATGACAGAATAATTAGATAGTTTAATGGTGCTTCGTAGTGATTGGAATTGTCTACTGTGTACATGTGTACCTCTCTAAAATGTCGTAGGACCAAAAGGGAAATGATTTTTTTTTTAATTTCAGCATGATCCATTATGCAGTACATCTTACATTATATATGTAAACTACAATGGTATGTTGGGAAATTAGAGAGAACAAAAATGAGGAATGCAATACCAGTTCTTGTAATTTAATCCGTATACACTGTTTTGGAGTAAAGTTCCCTCTGATTTGCCCCCCTGCAATATTTTATTGATCGCTATAAAATTTGAATGTTCTTGCAGGAATTCCCTGAGAGGCTTCTTCTTACATACAAACCTGAAGAATCAGAGGAAGCTTTTCTGCCCGATCCTGTTGAAGAGGAAAAATCACCAGTTGAAGAACCAGTTCCAGTACCACCTGTTACTGAAGCTGTTTCACCTCCTCCCAAGACTGAGGTGGCAGATACTGGTGATCTACTGGTGAGTAAAGAATACTATTGTTCAATGCTTTGATTTTGTTGATCTAAATCTTATTTTCTTGATAGGGATTAAATGATCCGATTCCTGGTGTATCAGCAATAGAGGAAAGCAATGCTATGGCGTTGGCCATTGTTCCAACAGGTAATTTCTTATGAACTCATAATTGAATTCTTAGGGACTTTCAAGGAAGTTAGGTCAACTAATTTATTGCTTCTTCTTTCTCTTTATTTTGGCATCTGTATTAGATGCTGATGCTTCAACATCCAACATTGCTACATGGCAAGATAAAGGATTTGATCCAACTGGGTGGGAACTTGCCCTTGTTACCACTCCAAGCAACACAAATTCATCTGTTGCAGATAGTCAACTGGTTGGTTTCTTTACTCTTGTTATTTTATGTTATGATGTTTTTATCTTGTGGGCTTGTGGTTGGTGCTGGCAGCCAGTGATGGCACGAATGTAGCACTGGCATTTCATTATGTTAATATGACACGCCACATCCACATCCTCCTGACCTCCTGTTACTGAATGAATACATTTGGATTTGTGTCAGTCAAAAGACTGTTGCAACAAGCAAGTAGGGAAATAGTTGGGAGGATAACAACCTTTGTTATTTTTTTTTTTCTGATGTGATATAGGCAAGCTGAGTTGTGCAGTAGGCCAACATTGCTCACTATATGCACCAGATTCACCATGAACTGGAGGATTCATTAGGGCTAAGTAATTACATATGCGACTGTTGACAGGGCATGTAGTTGCTTTTGGACCAGGGATTCATGTTTTTAGTTGGTGCTTGTGCCCTGTAATTTCGCTGTGCTAAGCCCCATAAATTACAGTGATCCGTGTCCTGAAATGCCTGCATTACGAGAGTAAATTAGGGCAGGCATAGCTCGTCTATTATATGCAAAATTTAATGGCAGGATTACGTTTTTCTACTTTATTATCCCTGTTCATGGCAGGCTTTCAACTTTCTACTTTATAATCACATAGGACTATAGGAGTCTGAAGACAAGTAGGCTCGTTATAAGGTTGGACTTGTCTGATAATCATCAGTGGCAACCTTGTCATCTGAGGACTCCTGGAAATTTCGTGTCGTACCTTTTCATGGTTGTGTGGCCCCTTAATACTCCTCTGTGATCCATAATTAATCATGATCTATGAAACTAAAATGCTATACAGTTATTTTTGTTTTGGTGCTTTACATAGAATCAAATGGAACTTTTCCTGTTCTCTAAGAACTACTTTGTGTACATGGATTGTGTGCGCTAATTTGTTTCTCTGCTCTAGCCCATCTATGGCAATTGTGATTACCAAATTGGATTATTGTTTACAGGGTGGTGGGTTTGACAAGCTCATCTTGGACGGCCTTTATGATCAAGGGGACTACAGACAGAGACAGCAACATCAGTTATATGGTTCGTCAGCTCCCAACCCATTCATGTCAAATGATCCTTTCGCGATGTCGAACCTAGTTGCTCCCCCGCCATTGGTTCAAATGGCTGCCATGTCTCAACATCAGCAGATACCAACTATGATTCAAGTGAATCCCTTTGGACCACCTATTCAGCCACAGCACGTGAGCATGGTCCCTACAACAAACCCGTTTTTGGATGCTGGTTTTGGGCCATTCCCACTGGCAAATAATGCGCATCAGCAAGCCAACCCATTTGGTGGCACTCAACTTCTGTAGGTTGCATAGAACATGAGCATATTGTATGTCCCAGCAAATGCGATTTTTGTGTGATTATATTATGCATTGTGCCTGGCCTTTCTTGTATGTCACTCGTGTAACTGATTTTGTGTATTGGCTTCGTCACACGGGGCTGACAAACGACCCTCGATGTAAAGAAATTAGTGCCATATGTAGCATCAGTCATATGTCTAAATGTGTGATATGGTTATAAACAAAACCGAAGGGCAATTAGGGTTAGAAAATGGGGTCGGGCCTCGTGAGCTGGCTCTGGCTTGGCTTGGAGAGCCACTGAGCTGAACCCAAGCTGTCTCTTTGGCTTGGCAATTGGGTGATGTGAGCTTGAGCTGACTCATGAGTGGCTTGTTGGCTTGGCCATAACTCGGTTGCTTCGCCTCTCGTTTGGTTGTAGGATGAAAACGGATCGGATACGGACGAATATTGGTGATATTATGTTTTTTTATGTTTTTTTATTTGGATTTAGATTCGGATATTTTTGATATAGATACGGAAATGGATATAGATATGGAAATGGATATTATTGGATACGAATAGAGAGCTACGAATAGAGAGCTGATACGAATACGATTACGGATATTTATTAGAAAAAGATAACACATGTTTTCTAATTTTTCTAGTTTTATGAATTCTAAATCTTTTAAAAGATTACATTTCTATTTAAAATTCTAGTGAAAATGATAGATTTTTAACCTTAAAATACCCCATTTCTAAACATTTAATTTTAATTTTTCTCTCTTCTTTTTTCTCCTTTTCCTCTTTCTTTCCTCTTCGCTCTTCCCTTTTTCCTCTTTCCTCTTTCCTCTTTCTTTACATCAGGGGTAGGGGTGGCAGCTAGGGG
>KE371008.1:658453-670518 GCA_000418225.1 Zizania latifolia
TTGGAGCTGGTTCTGATATATTAGACTTGGGTTTAACTATGTCGGAGATGTCCTCATCAATAATTCTTAAGTGTAGAAATAAGCCAAAGAACTTGTGAGCAACAGCTAGCAGCAGCAACATATTCAGCTTTAGAAGTGGGTTGTGCAACAGAAGATTATTTTCTAGATGACTAAGCAACAAGTGATGTTTACAAGAAATGACATATACCACTAGTACTCTTTCTATCAATACTACAACCTCCAAAATCAGCATAAAAAAAAGCTCTTAACCTAACGCTTGAAGAAGTAGAATATCATAGGCCAAATTCTTGAGTAAACTTGAGATACCTGAGTATACGCTTGACAGCTTGACGATGTGAAGCACGAGGAGAAGCTTGAAATCAAACATACAGACAAACAGAAAATTGAATGCCCGGCCTCGATGCAATGAGATACAAAAGTGAGCCGATTATGTTGTGATATTCTTTTTGATCAATAGGCTCACCATCCTCATCAGGATCCAAAGTAGAAGTAGCTCCCATCGATGTAGAAATCGGCTTGTAATTTTCTATGTCAAAACGCCAAAGAAGATCCTTGACATACTTACTCTGACGAATAAAAGTGACATCTTTTGTTTGCTTGATTTGTAATCCCAAGAAGTATGTCAACTCGCCCATCATTCTCATCTCAAACTCTCCGCACATATTCTTAGAAAACTTCGAAACCAAAGAGTGAGATGAACAACCAAAGATAATATTATCCACATAAATTTAGATAAAAAGTTGATCGTTTCCTTGCTTGAAAAGAAACAAAGTTTTATCAACTTTTCCTATAAAAAACCTTTTTTAAGCAGAAAAGTTTTCAACCTATCATACCAGGCTCGAGGAGATTATTTCAATCCATATAAAGCTTTAGACAACTTGAAAATATGATTTGAGAATTTTAGATTTTCAAAACCAGGTGGTTGCTTAACATAAACTTTCTCATTGATGAAACCATTAAGAAAATCACTTTTAACATCCATTCGAAACAATCTAAAACATTTAGATGTAGCAAAGGCTGAAAGGAGTCTAATGGCTTCAATTCTAGCAACAGGAGCAAAAGTTTCACTAAAATCTAAATCTTCCACCTGAGCGAATCCTTGAGCAACAAGCCTAGCTTTGTTTCTAACAATTAAACTATCCTCATTCTGTTTATTTCAAAAAACCCATTTGGTTCCAATAATATTATGTCCTTGAGGAGGTTCAACCAAATTCCAGACTTTATTGCATTCAAAGTTTTCAAGTTCTTCATGTATGGCATTGATCCACGATTCATCAGTTAGAGCATGAGAAATATCTTTGGATTCAAAAGAAGCAACAAAAACTGAATGAGTATGAGAGTCAGGAGACGCACACCTAGAGCGAGTGACACGCTCATAGAGATTACCGATTATTTGTTCAGGAGGGTGTTGATGTTGAATGTGCAAAGAAGCAGAAACATCTCGAGAAGTATTTTGTATAACATCTTCGAGGGACGAAGTGATCTCTTGAGGAACATTCGAAGTTATCGAGACTTCATCTCCTTGTTGTCGGTATTGCTCCGAGAGTTGGTTGGACTTGACCCGAACGTTGGTCTGACCACCAACCGCATCAATGTCTTCATCATATCTTTCTTCCACAAAGATGCTCTCATCCTCCTCCTGAATCTATACACCTGTACCTGTAATATCAGGTCTAGTACCAGGACTAGCCTCATCAAAAGTGACTTCACAAGTCTCCATAATTTTGTTAGTGTCTAGCACAAGTACACGGTAGCCACGAGTATGAGCAGGGTAACTAAGAAAAATGCCATCTTGAGATCTTGCTTCAAATTTGTCCACATTTCCTGATTTTAACACAAAGTATTTGCACCTAAAAACTCTCAAGTGAGAAACACTAGGTCTATGTCCAAAACGAAGCTCATAAGAAGTTTTACGCAGCTTTGATCGCAAGAAAACTTTGTTTGAAATATAGTAAGCTGCAGAAATCACTTCACCCCAAAACTTCCTAGGAGTCTGATGTTCATCAAGCATAGTTCTAGCCATCTCAACCAAAGTTCTATTCTTTCTTTCAACAATACCATTCTGTTGTGGAACTCTTGGTGAGGAAAACTGATGTTCAATGCCTTTTCAGCGCAAAAGTACTTAAAAGATGAATTCTTAAATTCAGTACCATTGTCACTTTGAATTGCTCTAAGTGCTCCCGGGAGTTTAACAGAAAGTCTAAAAACCAAGTTTCAAAAAAGACCAAAAGCTTCACCCTTAGATGCCACGAAGAAAACCTAAGAGTATCGAGAGAAATCGTCAACAATGTCAAGAACATATCACTTTCTCCCAATAGATTGAACTCGAGCTGGTCCAACAGTATCCATGTGTAAAAGTTGACCAGGTGCAGTTGTCATAACTAAGGTAATAGGAGCATGTGAGGTAGAACCTATTTTGGCATGACGACAAGAAGAGCAAACCAAATCACCAACACCTTTAAGTTTCGGCAAACCACGAATAAGATCCAAACCACTAACACGAGTAAGATGATCAAAACCAATATGGCCAAGTCTACGATGACAGAAGAATAAATCTTTAGAATCATTAGCAACTAGACATTTAATCTTAGAAGATAAAGGTGAATTAAAATCAGCTTTAAAAACTCTTCCAAAACGTGAAATCTCATACACAAGATCACCGGAGGCATCAAAAACTTTACAACCTGATTTTTTAAAGCACACCATAAGATTCTCATCAATCATTTATGATACAGAAAGCAAGTTATATTTTAGATTGTCAAAAAGAGCTACATCTTTGAACATAAATTTGTCACTTGCCTTGACTGTACCTTTTGCAATGACGATGCTAGTAGAAGCATCCCCAAAAGTCATTGATTCAGACCGGGATGCGCGTGTGAGAGAGGAGAACCAATTCTTGTCACCAGACATATGGCGTGAACACCTGGAGTCTACTAGCCATATGTTCTCCTTCCTTGCTCTCGAGGCCTACACAACAACAAATGTCGAGGCCTCAGTACTGGGGTTAGATAAAAAAAATTAGGAATCCAGTACCGAGACACTCGACGAGAAACGCCAGTAGGCAAAGATCCTCGAGCAAAACTAGTGTCACTTTTACCTCTTACCAAAACAAGGGGCTATCGATCAAACCATCGATTTACCCGAGGTCCGTCCATCGACTGAGGTCAGCCCGATGGCCTCAAACGTTGTGGCCCGATTGCTCTACTTGATTCCACAAATGACTGTTGCCACTTATGTTTAGCAAATGATTTTTTCCTGTTCTTTTTTTGTTGTCTTGCAAGTCTAAAATAGAACTGAACCAAATGTCCATCTTTTCCACGATGGGTACAATTATACTTCATCGGTTTAGTTGTTTCAGATGCAGATTGCACTTGATATCGCTAAGTTTGACAATGTTCTAGCAGATTTAAAAACAGTTTGCTTTGGTTCAGGTTTAACCTCAATCTTACCTCCTTGAAGAGCTTTAATTGAGTAGGTTGATGAGAAGTAAAATAAGCACGAACATCAAAACCTAATCTTCTATGATTTGTGCTTACTTTAGATTATCCAATAACATGTTGAGGTTCTTGTTACCGGTTGAAAAACGTTGCAACGATCTTTGTAGATAATAACTTTTTTTGTCAAGGCAACATAATTTTTACAAACATTAGCAATGCTCTTTTGTTTGTGACAGTTTGAACAAGACAACGTTTCATGAGTACGCAAGTCATTTTGCAAAAGTTCAACTCTACTATAAGCATCTTTCAGTATCAACTCAAGTAATGAGCATTTTGAATAAGAATTTGAATCATGTTTCACAAGGTTTGAGCTCTTTATATTCTTAAGTTGTTTGAGTTTTCTACAATATAAAGCATTTACTAAGGAACTAGCATACAAAGTAACTTTCATCTTTTTCAAATAGTTCTTGGTAACAAATAATTCATCAATAACTCGAGAAAGCATGATAGTACCAATAGCAAAACAAGATTTATTCTTGGTAATTTTATCATTGAGCTTATAGAGTAGAAGCATGAACATCTCTTAATGCAATAATTTCAGATTTTAAAGAATCCATGATCTGGATGAATCATCATCAGGAATAAAAGACTTGAGCCTATCAATTTCAGAATTGAGTGATTCAACAACGAGTACATGTTTCTTAGCTTTCTTATTGCATTTTCTCAGTTTAGTATCAAGACAAACAACAGCACGAGCTAAATCATCATAAGTATGTTTTACCTCATTTTCGTCAGTATAAAGTTCATCCTCGCTAGAGCCTACTATGTCACGTGCCATGAGACATATTCTAGTTAGGTCATTCTTCTTGCCTTTGCCTTCATCTTGACTTCCATCGCTCATTGAGTCCACATCACTCATATCAACTTAATCGAGGGCGGCAAGGACTCGATGCACCATCTTCTTGTGGTTGCGGTTCTTCATCTTACCTTGTTTGGATGGATGCTTGCTGTCCTTTTTATCTTCTTTTGATGATTTCTTGAGCTTAGGACAATTCACACGAATATGATTGGTCTCACTACATTCAAAGCACCGAACAGAACCACCTCTTCTGTTTCTCACATTGTTCAAAGCTTTGGTGACCTTTATGAAAAGCAAGGCCAAGTCATCATCTGCAAACTGTTCAAATTATTCATTAGACAAGGCATTTAAAGCAGATAAAGAAATTTTCGAAGATGATATAAGAGAAGAAGACTCATTAGAAGGTGAAGAAATCAATGCCATTGATTTAGGAGAGATCTTGTGTGAAAAGACATTCAATTCATGAGTTTTTAATTTTGAATAAAGAGTGTCCAAACTGAGAGTAGTCATGTCTACCGACTCTTTAATTGATGTAACTTTCATATCCCAAACCAACATATCAAGCCCACTAAGCAAATGTCTAGCAATTTCAGAATCAGTATAATTAATAGCATAAGAAGAATCAACTGAACGAAGATTGCTAAGAATTTTGTTAAAGCGAGCAAAATACTCATCTAATGTTTTACCGGGGTTCATCTCAAATTTCATGTACTCTTTTTTGTACACGTCTTTGCACACTTCCTTGATTGTGGAGGAGCCTTAATGATATGCACAAAGAGTCCACATCTCATGCGCAGAAGAAAAATAAGAAATACGATCAAAATCAGAATGCCCAACACCATTGATAATCAAGTTTCGAGCCTTGTAATTTGCTTCAAAAGCAGCCTTGTTATTGTCATTAACTTGATTATCAGAAGGTGGATCATATGGTTTTGAAACCTTTTTCCAAATATCAAAACCCTGTGACGTGATATAAGCCTCCATCTTTGTCTTCCAAAACTGAAAATCAACTCCGTCAAAAATATAAGGATTAGTTAAAAACCTCTCGGATGCCATGGTGATTGTTTAAATCGGTTAAGATCAAAACAAAATAGAAAGCAAGCTCTGATATCAACTGTGAGATCGAAATATGCTAACCACAGCAACCAGAGGGGGTGAATGGTTGCAGCACTCCAAAAACAACCCTAAAAACAAATTCATAAAGCTAATTCCAGACCAATCAGCAAAATCTCTGACCAGAATAAAATTCCTAAGGACTCAGGAAACTTTCTAAGGAATTCTCGAATTTCCTGAGGGATTTCTCGAGAGCTCAGCAAATTTCCCGAGAGCACTCCCGAGAGCTTCCCGAGGGCAGAAAACAGCCTAACCAAGGTACGGTAAAACGAGCGTAACTTTAAAACCATAATTCGGATTGATCTAAAATTTTAACATAAGAAACTAGACTTCAATACAAAACTTTCTCGGGAGATTTCACTCAAATCTGAGTTACCAATCAAAAGTTATGATCCCTGAGATTTACAGTAGCGTAAAAACAGAGCAGATCCGTACTGAAAATCAAAACTTTAATTACTCATAAAATACGAGGAATTAACTAATAAAACTTTGTAGATCTCTTTCTTAATGTCCTAGCAAGGTTTTGGATGAATCAATTCTAATAAAATCATAAGTAAAAGTGAAATCATAGAATAAGCCAAAACGATACAAACCGATGAATATTACCATACTCCTTGATGCTTGAAGATGATTCTTTATTGTATAAGAGTATTTACAAGGTGCAATCCAAAGCATCCCTCACCAAATCACATACAAAGCCCTAGATGAAGAGCAAAAGACTAAACCCTAATTTTTATTTTGTTCCTCGTACATCTTCGATACCCTGTTTGCTCTCCGCTCTAGTCTATTTATAATCCCATCATGGCTGCCACCATGAGCCACGAAGTTAACAACTTTTGGAATCCTAATCCAATTAGGAATCCATATCCCTTACGAATTCAACAAATCATAACTCCTTCCGAATTTACCTCATTTTCATATCTGCACACATCCCATGTATGCTATATGGAAACCTCGCATCCTTTCTACATTCGTACACATCCCCGCGTATGATATATAGAAACCTCATCTTCACATGCCGCATCCTCTAGCCCGAGCGTTCCGCATGACATCTTTGACCATTCTAAACCTCAGCTCCTCCTCGAGCCTAGCTCTAATCCTGTCATCGACCACGACTCACCCTCAAGCAATGTCTACACATGAATAAATCAAAAATCCTTTTTCGAGCACAAGTTCTTTTTAACTTGACTCAATCAGTCCAATCAATTCTTTCCAACCTAACTAAAACATTCCAATCAATTATAAACATTGTGTATTTATGGAATAAATAATTTAAAGCATATGATCTAACTCGAACATCAAAAATCCGAATGATCCAAAATCCCGAGTGCTGAAAATTCTCGGATGCTGAAATATCTCGAGGGCTGTATTTCTCGAGTGCTAAGTTTTCTCGAGTGCTAAGTGCTCGACAATTCGAACAAAATGCTCGACCACTCAAATAAATCAAAATCAATTTGTTCAACATCAAACCAATTTGTTTATCACTTATCAATGATCATACACATAATCTGATAGAAGACTTATGGCAAGGTTTGCCTCATCGGTGATAGCAGCGTATTAACCAATCTAGTTTCTTTGGTAGCCTGACACTTGGATTTGCCTCCCAAGGGCTTGGATTTGCAGCCTGACACTTCACAAGCATTCCCTGAAGATTCCGATATCTTCCACAAGCGCCTTGAGGACTTTTTGGCGAAAATGTCAGCGGAACTACCTCAGTCGATCCTGCCGACCCCACCTAAGGTACAAAAACGTAAATAAACTAAGATCAATCATGTGGCCAATCGGAGGAGTGCTAGATTAGCTGCGAAAAACCCTGAGGGTAAAGGACCTTCCGCCCTGGCCCTTAAAGTGCTAACAAAAAACTTGGGTTGGATGACACTTCTGAGGGCTCCAATGCTAAAAAATTGGCCTCTCTTTTTCAGGTGCCGCTGAGCCATATGGTCATCCATGCCATCCAGGAGTTGGTGACTCTGGGAGGAGGCCAAGACGTGCTGTCGGCGAATACCATGCATGGCGCCTCCACCTCCGTCCAGCAACAAGAGGCCTAAGGGCCGCAGCACACAAGCATCTGTGGCGACTTTTGTTCACTGCCGCATGGGTTGCTACCTTGACAGAATTGCCAGATGCTTGTTAGTAGTGCTTTTGTGTAGTAAGAAAACCAATACAACATCCCATTTTGGCTCCAGTAAGTGCAGGCAATGCTGGTCGGCAGGCATTGTAGGAAAGGATGTTGCTTTTGCCTAGAATTATGTCTGTTGAACGAATGAAACTATTATGTTGGAATGTTAGGGGCCTGAATGCCCAGGCAAAACAATGGGCCATAAATCAATATATTAGCTCCTTTTCTTCCTCGATTGTGTGACTCCAGGAAACCAAAATGGCACTAGTTGATTGTCAAGTCGTTAGCAATGTACTGGACAACAGATTTGCATACTCTTTTGTTTTCCTTCCTGCGACAAACACTAGTGGAGGGATCTTGATAGCAGTGGACGAGAACCTATTCAAAATTAACGTGATCAACGTAGGATCCTACTCATTATCTACAGAAATACACAACAACTGGGATAACTCCTCCTAGTTTTTAATGGGGGTATACGGCCAATAGGGAGACAATACTAAGCTAGCTTTCCTTCGGGAGCTTGAAAACCTTCAACCAGCAGTTCTTGGCAAATGGCTCCTTTTAGGTGACTTCAACCTTGTTCTCAAGGTGGAGGACAAAAACAAGGGCTACGTCAATAGAGGGCTAATTAATATCTTCCGCCAAACAATTAATAATCTGTCACTCAAGCCGCTAAAATTGCATGGACGCCGTTTTACTTAGAGCAATAACACCTTGAGCCCGACTCTCACAAAGATTGATATCTTTGCATCCACCAACTGGATTGCAGCGCACCCTTGCTCCTTTTTAAGCGCCATGTCATCTTCAATTTCAGACCACACACCGCTGTTTCTCACAAATTTACCACAACCTACAAGGCCTAGACTCTTCAGGTTCGAAAAATATTGGCTATCAATGGAAGACTTCGCGGAGGTTGTGGCTCAGTCCTGGCAAACGCCAATTCTTTCACTTGCAAACCCCATTTTGGCCTTCCATTCTAAGCTGAAAAGGCTGGCTTCATCTCTACAAAGGTGGAATTCCAACAAAATTGGCAACATAAAATTGCGCTTTCATGTGGCAATAGAAGTAATCGTGCTCTTCGACAAAGCACGGGAACTTAGGGATCTTAGTCCAGAAGAGAAAGAGCTCCTTACTCAGCTGCGCTCACATCTTCTTGGGCTGGTGGCGATCCAAAGAGTCATGGCACGGCAACGTTCTAGAGTGACCTGGCTCAAACATGGAGACGCTAGTACAAAGTTTTTCCACCTCAAAATGAACAGTCGACGAACGATCAACTTCATACCTCTTCTAGAAGATCAAGGGGTGATCTACTCAGATCACCGGACCAAAGCCAAAATCCTTGAGCAATTCTTCTCTTCCAAGATTGGTCCACCCTCACCACGGCCATGCTCCCTTTCATGGGACAATCTTTACCCCAATAGACAAGACTTCCTGAATCTAGAAGAGCCGGTGACAATGGAAGAATTGCAAAGCGTAATACAGGCCTTGCCGAATGACAAAGCACTGGGTCCGGACGGCTTCATAAACAATTTTTACAAAAGATGCTGGGGGGTCATAAAAAGTGATCCGTGGGAAGCAGTAAACCATTTCTTAGAAGAAGGCTCTGACCATTTTCATATGTTAAACTCAGCCCACATCATCTTATTGCCCAAACAAACAAACCCGACTTCTCCCTGCAATTATAGGCCGATAAATCTCATTCACGGTTTCTCAAAAATCATCACAAAGCTTCTAGCGACGAGACTGGCCCCCACCTCGACTCCCTCATCAATCATAACCAATCCGCTTTCATCAGGAGCAGAGGCCTGCATGACAATTTCTTGATGGTTCAAGGTTGTCTTCATAAGCTGAAACAGTAGAAAGTGCCTCCACTCTTCATCAAGCTAGATATTACGAAGGCGTTCGATTCCATAAGTTGGCCATATCTCCTGGAAGTCCTAAACCACACGGGCTTCGGCCCACGATGGGCAAGGTGGATTTGCCAAATCTTCAAATCGACTTCCTCAGTCAATAATCCTAAATGGCCAGTCGAGTAACCTGTTCTTCCATGGGCAAGGGGTCAGACAAGGAGATTTGCTATCACTGATGCTATTTCTGCTAGCAATCGACCCACTGCAAAAACTAATCGCCATTGCTGAAAGCAGTCAACTCCTTGTGCCCTTGGGCAACAGCAGCTTGCTGAGGAGAGCCTTCTTTTATGCCGATGACGTGGGATTCTTCATTAATCCCTGCCCTCATGAATTAAACTGCGTGAAGGAAATTCTTAACGTGTTTGGCAAGGCCTCAGGGCTACGAATCAACTTTGAGAAAATAGAATGTTTTCCTATATGCTGTGAAGGCATTGATCTTGAACTTATCAAAGCAATTTTCCTGGCTAAGCAATCTTCCTTTCCTTGCAGATATCTAGGACTCCCTCTTCACTGCAACAAAGTAAGGAAATCTCTCTTCCAGCTAGGGATGAAAACGGATCGGATACGAACGGATATTAGTGATATCATATCCTTTTTCATATTTTTTTCGGATACGGATAGTCCGGATACGGATGCGGAAATGGATATTATTGGATACGAATACGGAGTGAATACAGAGTAGATACGAATACAGTTATGGATATTTATCAGAAAAAATTGTCTAGTAGATAATAAACATTCTCCAAATTTAGAATTTTTTTGAATTCCAAAATCTTTTAAAAGATCCCATTTCTTTTTAAAATCCTAAAGAAAATATAACATTCACTACAGAAAAATAACTCTTTGCCGAGTGTCTAGCTCTTTGTCGAGTGTATTTTTTCAGGCACTTAGCAAAGAGGGTTATTCGCCAAGTGCCGGCCAAATACACTTGGCGAATAAAAAACACTCGACGAAAAACAAAAATACACTCGGCAAAAATTAAAAAAATCAGTACTAATGAACGTCACGATGACGTGTTTGGGCAGGCAAAATTTTTTTCCGGGTTTGCCAAGAAAAAACAATCGGCAAACCCAAAAGAGTCATCATTTTGTGTGAAAGAATGTTTCAAGCCTATGTGATATTTACAACTTAGTTTAAGCTTAAAAAATTTTCTACACTTAAAATACAACATATCCTATTCCATGTAAAATTTTGAATTTTTCTATATCCATTTGCTACTTTTAATTCATTAAGTATGTTTCTAGGATTTAAATTGAAATAGGTGAAATTTGAACTGCAAGTACTTCAAATAATGAACCAAAATTTATAGAAAAATCATATTTATGTTTTTGAGTCCTTTTTTAGTTCTTATCCACTAAATTGAAAGAAATTTTGAAAAATCTAAGTTATGACACTCGATCGACAACGTGGAGCTTAATGATTTTTTAATTATAAAAAATCGAATGAAATCTAAAAAACATGAGACCTGTTATGGTGTTATGATATGATACATAGATGCTATGATAAAAATTCAAAAATGTTTTGAGAAAGTTGTCACGTATGATGTTAAGAAAGCTGGAGATTCTCCGAGGACGAATTAGGATTTAAAGAAGGAATTGGTTGGGTTTAAAAGCAAATCGACGGTTAAATCTTCGTTTGAACTTAAAAATATTTCTACGATAAAAAATGCAACATAGTTTATCTCATGTAAAAAGTTGGTATTTTTCTGGGTCACTTTACTATTTTTAATTCGTTAAGTGTGTTTTTAGGATTTATATTGAAATAGGTCAAATTTGAACTGCAAGTGCATGAAATAATGAACCAAAATTTATAGAAAAATCATATAAATATTTTTGAATCTATTTGTAGGCCATATCCACTAAATGAAAAGAAATTTTAAAAAATCTAGGTTGCGACACTCGATTGGCAACGTGGAGCTTAATGGTTTTTTAATTCTAAAAAAATCAAGTGAAACCTGAAAAACACGAGACATGCTATGTGTTATGATATGATATATAGATGTTATGATAAAAAGTTAAAAATATTTTGAGAAAGTTGTCACGTAGGATGTTAAGAAAGCCGGAGATTCTTCGAGGACAAATTAGGATTTAAAAAAGGAATGGATTGGGTTTGAAAACAAATCATCGGTTAAATACTCATTTGAATTTAAAACTTTTTCTACAATCCAAATACAGCGTATCTTATCCCATTAAAAAATTTGGCATTTTCCTAAGTCAGTTAAATATTTTTAGTTAATTAATTGTGTTTCTAGCATTTAAATTAAAACAAGTCAAATTTGAACTGCATGTGCATGAAATAACAAACCTATAATATTAAGGAAAATAAAAATATAGATTGTATGCTACAAACCGAGTAATCTTAGAAAATCTCTAAATTTCAAAAAAAACTTCTTTTGTTTTTTCTCTTTTTTCTTTTCTTTCTTTCTTTTTTCTCTTTCTTCTACCTTTCCTCCATCCCTCTTTCCTCTTCTTCCTTTCCCTTTCATTTTTCATCTGCACGGCATGGTGGCAACGTGGCTGCACGGCGCGGCTGGCGTGGCATGGCATGGAGCTCGAGCGAGGAGGCAGGGTGGGGTGCAGCGCGACAGTCGTGCGAGGCCGAGTGGG
>KE371008.1:705270-719616 GCA_000418225.1 Zizania latifolia
GCCTCCCACGCCGAAGCTGGACGCCACTGCTGTCCCCCGCGCCGGAGCTGGACGACGCCGCTGCCGCCCTCCGCGCCAGAGCTGGACGACACCGCTGTCGCCCCCCATGCCGCCACCCTAGCCGGGGCAGGCCACTGCCACCCAAGGAGCGATGGCGAGGATGGATTTTACGCATCTGGTACAGCGGCAGCGGGGTTCGGTGCCATTCCTAGGCAGCCAGTCCGAATGAACAGGTAATGTCTGATGATACTTGTCCCTCTCTGTATTGAACTGCATACCACAGTTCTTAAGCACCTATGTGATGCTAATAATGTTTGAGAAATAAAAATACATGTATAGCTACACTGTGAATTTGGCTCATTTGTGAAAAGAAATAGCAAAACATCGAACATTTCAACCAATATGTACCCATAGGTATGAATGTGTAGTCTGCTATCCTCTTCTTTTCAATAGCTCGAACAACCATATAGTTAAACTGAATCATCAGAATATTGGATTATGATCTAACAATGTAGCAAAAAAATCACTCAGTGTTTTTAGATATGAAAGGCTATCTAGCAAACATATATGTGAAGGCTAGTGCTTACAATTTTCAAGCAATTTCATAATTATGAAGTACATATATGTGCATTTTGATAATTCTAATTGACTGATACTCAGTGAGTTTTACTTGAGAGATGGGGACTTAGCATTCTGTTGATAGGGAAATTTTAATCAACAGTGTTGTTACTTAGATTCTAGTATCAATATTACCTCCATATATTGAGCTAGTCCTTATATTGACTTCTATTCAATTTTCTGACATCAGGTAACTAAACCCATTCTAGAGTTATGAGCAGATGAAGGTGGAGATGCGATTGCTTGTTGCCATGCTAGTGCTACTTGTAGTTTGTGATGCTTAGCTGGATTTGTAGAGGAATTTCCAGTTGCATCAAGTTATCTTATGCCTCATGTGTCCGTTCATTCTGAAGACGATATTTTTCTTATAGCATTGTTCATCGCACAGCTTGTTTCGTTGCCATATTTCTCGGACTACACAATCAAAATCAAGATATGAGCGCTGTTTTTTTACTGAAAAGATATGAGTATAGATTCATCAGCCAAAACTAAATGAATCTTTTGAGATGATTTTGTGTACATGCTGATGACACACTGTTGAATGCTGCAGTTATAGAAACATCTAATGAAAAAAATATCATCTTATTACAAGGACCTACAATGCGGTTAAATTCCTATATCATCTTATCACAAGGACCTACAATGCGGTTGAATTCCCATATATTGTATCTTCCCTTGGAACATTCAGAGTAATATGAATTATTTATGTTTACAAAAACAAAACATTATTATTACGGTATAATTACTTTAAGGTATGTCAATAAATAAAGCATATAACAACTTAAGGGTAAAATAGTATATTTTTACTAAATTCCATTATTTCTGAATCTGGATTCGCTCTACAAGCCAAACAGGTGCAGGTACTCAATAATGGAGCAGCAACTCTATTCTAGATCTGATTCTAAGTGGATTCCGTAGAGTGGAGCTGATTTTTAGGGAGTGGAGTAGTTCCAAACAGGCTCTTATTTGACATTTTCTGGCTTTCATGTGTCTGAAGAAAGGCTCATCTCACTGCGGATGTGATTCTCCAGTTGCTCCCTGCGAGCTTCGAGCCGTTTATTTTGAACTTTCATATGAACTGGATGGTGAAAAGCATGGCTGAATTACATGAGATGCTAAAGACTGCTGAGAAAAGCATTAAAAAAGCTCTAGTCATGTGATGATGGTTCAGAAGGATAGCAAGAAGAGAAAACGCAAGGGCAAGACTAAAGCTTCAGATGAAATCTTGAGCTCTAAGCCTAAACCTGTTGGAAAGTCTAAGGTTGGTCCTGCTACTTCTTACACTTGCCACCACTATCATAAGATTGGTTATTGGCAGAGGAATTGCAAGTTATACTTGGAAGAACTCAAGAAGAAGAAGGGAAATAAGACTTCCACTTCAAATATAAATGTTAGTGAAATTAATCTTGCTGCTCGTCCAAGCGATTCATGGGTATTTGATACCGGATCAACGATTCACACATGTAAATCGTTGCAGGGACTGAATAGGACAAGGAAATGTGCAAGAGGCGAATTGGATGTGCGCGTCGGCAATGTTGCAAGGGTTGCTGCGTTGGCCATCGACGTCTATTCTTTGTCGCTACCATCAGGATTAGTTTTGGAATTGAATAATTGTTATTACATTCCTGCCTTGGGTAGAAACATTATCTTTTCTTTATGTTTGGAGGAAGATGGTTATGAATTCATAATAAAGAACAAGTGTTATTCAATATTTTTGAATGGTATTCTCTATGGTACTTGTCCATTGATGAATGGATTATACATTCTGAATTTTGAGGATACACATATTTATAATATTAATACGAAGAAGCCTCAGCTTAATGATTTAAATCCTACTTATGTTTGGCATTATCGTCTAGGTCATATAAATGAGAAGCGTATGCAGAAGCTTCACAAAGATGGGCTTCTAGAGTCATTTGATTTTGAATCATTTGATTCATGCGAGTCTTGTTTACTTGGCAAAATGACTAAGATGCCTTTCACTGGTTAAAGTGAGAGGGCGAATGAATTGTTGGCCCTTGTACATACAGATGTATGTGGACCAATGAGTTCTACAGCCAGAGGAAGTTTTCAGTACTTCATTACTTTTACCGATGACTTTAGTAGATCCGGTTACATCTACTTAATGAGGCATAAGTCAAAATCATTTGAAAGTTCAAGGAGTTCCAGAATAAGGTACAAAATCATGTAGGCAAGATAATTAAATTTCTGCGATTGGATCATGGAGGTGAATATTTGAGCTATGGGTTTAATGATCATCTAAAGCAATGTGGAATTATTCCACAGCTGACTCCACCGGGCAAGCCTCAATGGAATGGGGTGTCCGAGCGGAGGAACCGAACTTTGTTAGACATTGTCCGGTTAATGATGAGTCAATCTGATCTTCCATTGTCCTTCTGGGGATACGCTCTAGAAACTGCTGCTTTCACATTGAACAGGGTGCCATCTAAATCTGTAGAGAGGACGCCATATGAGATATGGACTGGGAAGAATCCCAGGTTGTCTTTTCTAAAGATATGGAGTTATGAGGCCTATATAAAACGTTTGACGTCTGATAAGCTCACTCCTAAATCTGATAAATGCTTCTTTGTGGAATATCCTAGGGAAACCAAAGGATATTACTTCTATAACCAGGAAGAAGGCAAAGTGTTTTTCGCCCGGGATGATGTCTTTTTTGAGAAAGAGTTTCTCTCGAAAGGAGTTAGTGGGAGCATGATGCGACTCGAAGAAGTTCGGGAACCACTCGAAAATATTTCAGCTCCTATTGAACCACAACTCGATATGCAAGATGTTGCAGAACCTGTTGTCGAGACATCAGCCCCACGTCGGTCGGAAAGGGTTAGTCGTGCACCCGAGCAGTTTGTGTTTCTAACCACGAGGCAGCACGACATATTATTGTTGGACAATGATAAACCTAAGACCTACTCGGAAGCAGTGATGAGACCAGACTCTGAGAAATAGCTTGGAGCCATAAGATCCGAGTTAGAATCTATGCGAGAGAATTAAGTTTGGAACTTAGTCGATCCACCTGATGGTGTCAAAACTATCGAGTGTAAATGGATTTTTAAGAAAATGATAGACGTTGATGGAATTGTTCACATCTATAAGGCACGATTGGTGGCGAAAGGTTTTAGGCAAATTTAAGGTGTTGATTATGATGAAACATTTTCGCCCGTCGCAATTCTAAAGTCTATCCGGATCATCCTAGCAATTGCCGCATATTATGACTATAAGATATGGCAAATGGATGTCAAACCGGCTTTCCTTAATGGAAACCTAAGCGAGGATGTGTACATGACATAGCCTGAAGGTTTTGTTGATCCGAAAAATGCTAGGAAAATTTGCAAGCTTCAAAAGTGTATTTATGGGCTGAAGCAAGTTACTCGGAGTTGGAATCTTCGTTTCGATGAAGTGATCAAAGGGTTTAGTTTTATCAAGAATGAAGAAGAGCCTTGTGTTTACAAAAAGGCTAGTGGGAGCGCACTTGTATTTCTGGTCTTATGTGTAGATGACATATTGTTGATCAGAAATGATATTCCAATGCTCGATGCTGTTAAATCTTCGTTGCAAAAAAGTTTCTCAATAAAAAATCTTAGAGAGGCATCATACATATTGGGCATAAAGATCTATAGAGATAGATCGAGAAGGCTAATTAGATTAAGCCAAAGCACGTACATTGACAAGGTATTAAAATGGTTCAATATGTAGGATTCTAAGAAAGGTTTCTTATCGATGTCACATGGTATTACTCTCAGCAAGAGTTAGTGTCCTTCGACACCTGATGAGCTAAAGAAGATGAGTGTGATCCCGTATGCTTCCGCAATCGGGTCTATCATGTATGTCATGCTTTGTATACGCCCAGATGTCTCCTATACTCTAAGTATTACGAGCAGATACCAATCAAACCTGAGTGAATGTCATTGGACGATAGTAAAGAGTATTCTCAAGTACTTGAGAAGAACTAAGGATATGTTCCTAGTCTACGGAGGTGCGGAGGAGCTCGTTGTACATGGTTACACCGACGCTAGCTTCCAAACCGATAAGGACGATTTGAGATCACAATCTCAATTTGTGTTCTGCCTTAATGGAGGCGCAGTGAGTTGGAAGAGTTCCAAGCAAGAAACGGTTACAGATTTAACAATGGAGGCCAAGTACATTACAGTTTCTAAAGCTGCAAAAGAGGCTGTTTGGATCAGAAAATTTGTTTCTGAGCTAGGTGTTGTCACTAGTGCGTCCAGTCCAGTGGACCTCTATTGTGATAATAGTGGTGCCATTGCGCAAGCCAAGGAGCCTAAGTTGCACCATAAGTCCAAGTACATACTACGATGCTGTCAACTCATCCGAGAGATCATAGATAGAGGTGATGTAAAGATATGTAAGGTGCACATAGATTTGAACATTGCCGATCTATTGACGAAACCTCTCTCACAGCCTAAGCATAAGGTGCACTTGAGCTCTATGGGTATTAGATACTTGTGTGATAGAGTCTAGTGTATGTAAGAGGAGTCTTGTCTATGCTCATGTATTTTGGATAATTGGTTATCTTATTCCTTGAATAATTATCTTTTACATTGATCAGCAAGTATATGACTTGTTTGTGAAACTTTTGTTTTATAATGACGTTATTCTAAATGATCCAAAATCTCATATCATCATGTGGGACAGTGATGATTTATAGATTAGCACATATGACTGATTGATGATCATGTTTCACGGATCATAGATTTTGGGATATCAAATCAGTGATGTGGACACATGTTAGAGAACATGGTGTTGGATAGATCCACCTTGAGATACTACTAGGATTGTTATTCTTGATGTGCCATTAGTTGTCATCTCAAATGGTGTACCTGCAGAATCCTTTGACCTGAGATTGTCATTGATTCCAGAATGTGTAGTAACACACTTAGGAGCTTCTAAACGCTATTCCGTAACTGGGTAGTTATAAAGGTTGCTTTCGGGTATGTTATGAAACATGTCTTGGGATGTGAGCGATTAAGATGGAATTTACCTCTCCTAAATAATGGGAGAGACGTCTCTAGGCCCCTTGAGATAGTTGGATTGAGAAAGTACATGGCCATGTCACTATAATTAAAGAGTTAATCATGATTAATCTACTACTTGATCGAGTGAAGTGTCGAGCTATCACAAGGGTGGCACGAATCTTGCCTTGAGCTTGATTGATGTCGTGTGGTAAAGGGATTGGTGTGTGAGTATATCAAGGTTCAGTTGATATGATCTTTTGTATGCATTCGGGAGTCAGTATGTACTGCTAGGTAATGCTATTGACCTACGATCCAGAAAAGATTTCCGGGTAGCGGCCGTTTACATATGAACCTATCGGGTCACATGCTTAAGGGGATGGGATTTAAAGCTTGCAAGAATTGACTCTTGTGCAAGTGGGAGATTGATGAAAATATGTCCAAGAGAATTCTAGGGAACCAGAAGTTCTGGCTTGAGGCCGGAAGTTCCGGCTTGAGGCCGAAAGTTTCGGGTTCTAGAGCAACCGGAAGTTCTGGTGGGACCGGAAGTTCCAGGCCAGCCCCAGTTTTGGTTTCTAGAGGAACCAGAAGTTTATGTTGGACCGAAAGTTTTGGGCCTGCTTGAAAGGTGAATTCTGGATGAACCGGAAGTTCCAGGTGGAACAAAAACTTCCAAGTCAAAATAAATTTGATACAGAATGATATTTTTGAAAGTACTGGTTGGACCGGAAGTTCTAGTCCGAAAGTTCCGGTTGGACCAGAAGTTCCGGGCAAAAATAAATTCATACAGAATGTTATTTTCGGAAGTTCCGAGCCTGGATCAGAACTTTCGGGCCAGACGAATAGATTAGATCGGTTGGGCTTTAATACTGATTAAAGATCTATGAGAGGGCACTATATAAGGAGAGGAGGGGCTAGGACGAAAAAGCTGTTGCAATCGCTGATGTTGCTTTCATTCCTACCCTAACCCTAGCCACCATCTCTCTCCTAGCTGCACCTGCTGTGGCAGTATCTCCCCTAATCTCCCGCGTGGTACTAGCATACCGGCGTGTGGTGATCCTGTCTCTGTACTGTAGATACCGTGGAGGCACCGTTGCTACTGCGGTGCTGATCTTCTCGTGAAAATCGCAAGGATACATCGACTTCGCCACCGACGACCGGACAGAGCTGGGCGGAGTTGATCGAGGACGCGTTTCCCCAACTCTCCTTCCGCTGCCCTAGCGCGACTAGCGATAACGATCCATGATCCTATTACTCGCATGGTTCCTGGGTTGAACGGGGTAGAAAAAGTTTTGTTTTTGCTATTGTAGCCTACCTGTTCCCCAACAGATATAACTTGGATGAGATAAGCCTAAATTTAGTGGGACCCACTTGTCAAATATATTTTTTAACAAAGATATAATTATATGAAATCTTATTTTATAAATTAAATTGTAATGAATACAATGATGTAATTAGATCATAAATTGAATAAATGATTTAAGAGAAAAAATCATTTGAATATTTATAAACGAAAAATTAAATGCATTCCAACTAATCAGGAGATGACACATCATCTCATCCAATATTAGATGGACTCGTCCAGATATTTTTTTTGAATTCCTCTATCCAGCATATTAAAGGAATATTCCTCTTGGTAGCCATCATATCCACTGTTACCCTCCAACCAAATAGCTGACTAGATGGGATAGCCCTATCCCATCTAGGGATATCCATCGAACCAAACGGACCCGTATTGGACGGCGTTGCCGATCACTCAGAGGAGCAAACCAAGCGCATCCGTGTGGTGGTGGTGGGTGTTAGACAATGGGCTACGGCGGCTACCATTGGCGGTGATGGAGGGCTTAGCTGTCGCCTCCTCGACATGTCGTCGGAGAGCGGAATCACTGGGCCATATGGCCGAGGTGACGTCGGAGGTAGCCGTGGCTTCCTCGACACGCCGTTGGAGTGCGAAGTCACCTGGGGATGCGGGTGAGGTGATGATGGTGTATACGGGTGCTTCCCCGAGACACCGTTGGTGATTGGAATCTCCGGCCCGTACGGGCGAGGTGATGGCTGAGGTGGTTGTGGCTTCCTAACACCACGTTGGAACGTGGATTCACCGGGGGATGTGGGCGAGGTGACAACAAAGTGTACGGCTGCTTCCCTGACACGTCGTCGAAGATGTGCTTCCCCGAGTCAGCTGGTTGTGCTGGCGTCGGGGTGTATCCCCCCGCCTGTCGACACCTCCTGGCACATCGAACGTCGGCTAAGGAGCTACCACACCGTCGCTCAGCAACATTAGCTGCACTTGCAGGTGGCCAGCTGTGCTTGGAGCAGCGTAGCGAGAAGGAGGATGGGAAGCAGCAGCGGCTTGGAGCGAGACGAACCATCCCTGGCAGGAAGCCGGAGAGATCTGATAATTTATCACTCTCAAGAAGTGGCTTTGTATTTTGGTCATTCTGATCCATATTCATTGATATAAATGGTTCTACATATCATTATCAAGAATTACATCATAATCAAGAGGATCATCTCGAAAGTGGTAAACGATAATTTTTTTTCTTATATAGTCATGTACTAGAAGATTACGGCGTTTATACAGGTCTTCTCTAGTGGCCATAACCGAGTCAACCGTACCTACCTAATTCAACAAAAAAATATGTCTTCCTCCTGGCTCCTCTACCTACTTACTAGTGCTGATACATAGGTGCCACCTAGATACTCCTAGGCGCTACTGACTAACGCCTAGCTAGCGTCTTCTTGAATACTGCTTTTAAATACCTATGCATGTATGGGTATGGGAAAGAATTCATACCCGTGAGCATGTACAGGTATGGGTACAAGTATGTGTATGAGTTTCTTTAGTCCGATACGGGTACAGGCAGACAATACACAAATTTTTTACCTGTTATTATCCCTATCACCGCTGTCTCCAATTATGCGATCTCGTGAAATTGTATTGAGTAATTTCAATTTGTAGAATTGATCCGCGCTTGAAGGTGTCGATCAGTCAAGGGCTTGTTGTGCTTCATCAAGCTAGCCACCTATTCTAAGCAGTAGCAGATCCAGTATCACCGTAAACTTTTCAACTAGCAATTACAGCTTCTAGTATGACAGTTAGGTAATTAGGCATACTAGACTATTGTCATCAATATTAAACTAGATAAGAATACTTAGACTAACTAGTAAGACATATATTGTCCTATAACAATAATACATATGCAGTATCAAGAGCAAGAAAGTTAAACACAAATGTTTACACTGTGCATTTCATGAAGTCTACTAAATACTTACAGACACCAAAAATATGTCAGAGCCTGGTAAGATCCCCTGTCAATTTGTTGAAACTTACACCTCTGCTACGGAGTATAAACTGCATAAGATGGATCCATGCAACCATTGGAAGATTAGATGTTTATACTTATGCAGTTAGTTAGTCCTTGTTCAAGCTGTTCTTGCTTAATCTTTCTCTTTTCTTTGGAAAATTGCATAAGCATGTTGATAGCCAGCTAGCAAAGGTGTAGGCGTGTAGCACAAGATATGCAGATGTAAATGCCTGACAGTAATAATCACCGCCATGTTGTTGCTAACAAGAGGCATGAGTAATGCATCTCATCTTCAGACCTTGCAATCTCATGGATAGCAGAAGATGCATTGTAATGGAGGAGAGACAACTATTATCTGTTGCACAATCCACTGAACGACAATTCAGTTCTATACCTCTATGGTCAGTTACACCTATATAAGTAGACTACAGTTTGGCAAATCCTACAAAAAATTGCTGATGCTATTTAGCAATAGTCACATGACATCGCATGCATGCCCCTCTCAGACATGCACCCGATATGGAAATGTGGTGAGTAAAATTTCACTCCGACTCGTGTCCTACCATTTATGCTTCATCCAACGGTGCCCAGACACAAGTGTGCGCTGGGGCGGCCTCACCAACGATGAGGAGGAGGACGACGAATCTCCTTCACAGCCTTACACCCGCCTCCCCTCCATCGCTAAGGCACCTTGCTTCGATCACAACACCTCAGTTCTCGTTTGCGTGATCGATTAATTGGCAAGGGGATGGACTATTTTTTCTGTCAAGAAACACGGTTACCTGTGTAGTCCAGAGCTTTGTGACAAAGAACAAGAACACAATAGATAAGGAAAAAGCCATACTTCTTTATGGATCTAAATAGATGTGTCCAACAAATCGAAAATTCGGTTTCCTTAAATATCGGGATTTTTTCGGTTTCCCAACATTTCCATCTAATCTGCCCCAAGCAAATCACACTCTCGCTCCTCTTCCTTTTGTCCACTCTCACTGACACTTTCGAGATTTGATTTTTTTTTAAATATTTTTTTTATAAAAATTATATTTATGGGTGTGTCTTTTCCAACGATCGACGGGGTCGTACTCGACTGTTGGCCTATTGCTTGGCTAATTGCATTTCATTCTTTTGGGGCAAACCTGCTGCTGTTGCGTGATCACTTGGAAACTGGAATGCCCTGAGCGACTGAGCCTGAGGTAGCTTAATTCACTGCGTGCATATCGGGCAACCCTGCCGCTTCTCTCGTTGTTACCATGGCTTGTGCCGCATTACAACTTAGAAGATATTTTTTAGCCTTGTTACTAGTTCTTTGCGTGATATCGTTGTCATCCGCGTTTGGCTAGCCGCGTACGTGTCTCACCTGAGCCATCGGAGAAAGACACCCGGGCTTTCTGCCGTTAGCCGCATCGATGCCAACGCGTACAAGGACAATCTATAAGATGAGACGAGACCTTGGCCACCGCCTCTGCTCGCAAAAAACTTCTCATGTAGACATCCCCATTCACATCACAGATTCACAAGTTCAGAGCTCTGAACCTGAGCAGGCTATACAGCGGTCAGCGCGTGTCTGTGTCCGTGGCGTTGCGACACTGACGGGTGGGCCCCCTCGCGCCTGTCCACGTTGACCACACCGCATCACCGATTCACCGTCCACGACTCCCTCCTCCCAATTCTCTTTCCCCCAAGTCTCCTCCTTCCTGGAGGCTCCCGGTCGAGAGGAACAGGATCGATTCTTTTGCCCTCCCAATTCTCTCTGGTGTTCTCCTCCTCCTCCCCGGTGGCCTTCCAGAACCTTCCAGAATCGACCTCGGTACCAGACTCCGTCGAGTTCTCATTTCTCCTGTTGTGATCGGATTGGCGGGCTCTGGTATTTGCAGGTGTGGGCGAGATCCAGGATCTTCCTGCCATGGTGAAGGACAGCGCTTACTATGACACCTTGGGGGTTAGCGTGGGCGCTTCCCCCGCCGAGATCAAGAAGGCCTATTACCTCAAGGTGATCCCTTTTGCGCCCTGTTTTTTTTTTTTTTTTTTTTAAAAATCGTGTTGTCTTCTGTGTAGATAGCCATTGAGCTCATCTTCATCTGACAAAATGCTGTTTTTATCTTTTTCTAGGCGAAGCTGGTGCACCCGGACAAAAATCCTGGGAACCCCGATGCGGCACACAAATTTCAGGTAGTTTTGTGCTGGTATTTTTTGGTATTTCAATGTGAAAAAGCAAGATTATCTGTTCAGAAAAAACATATTTTTTTATTAGAATTGGAATAGTTAATTGCAAGGGTTAAAGCTATGGTAGAGCTAAAATATGGATTAGCCAAAATTTTTGTTTCAATTTCCAAGATCAGATTTTTGCAATGCAGCACCTGTTGTTACTCGTTAAGAGGCATAATTTTATTGACAAAGATTGCTACAATGTTCAGTATGAGCATACACTGTGTTATGTGGATGGAATGTTGGTTGTTTGGTGTATGTGTGTGTTGAACTTATTTGTGTCCATTTCTGTATTAATTACATATTTGGTATCAAGTACCACTTAAATAATTTTCTGTTACGAATTATTGAATTACATAGCTTACTTTTAACAGGAACTCGGGGAGGCCTACCAAGTTCTAAGTGATCCTGCAAAAAGGGAGGCTTATGATAAGCATGGAAAGGAGGGACTTCCTCAGTAAGTCATGAATATGTTTGATATTTGGTAAAAAATGTGCGTTCTTCTCAAAGGAGAAAAGAGGGCAACTAAAAAATTTAAACACTCATTTTTGGAACACAATATTTTCAGTTGAGATGTCATTAACAGTTTTATGCAAGTGTAGACAAGTTATGCATTGTGCTGCACCCTGTATGTTGGCTTCTTTTGCAGTTAACATGGCATTTCAGGGATAACATGGTGGATCCTGCTGCTGTGTTCGGGATGCTTTTTGGAAGCGACTATTTTGAAGATTATGTTGGCCAGCTTGCACTGGCATCCATAGCATCAGTGGAAGTTAAGGAAAACTTGAACAGTCAAGAAGCAAGAACAAAGGTTCAAGAGAAAATAAAAGTATGTTACTGTCGAATTTACGTACTGTCTTGCTTAATTAATTTCATTGAAGTTCATTTCACTTAGGCTCTAGCATGCTTATACACAAATTTAAAACTAAAGCTTCTATGTCACAGGAGTTACAAAGAGAAAGGGAGCAAAAGCTTACTCAGAGCCTAAAGGATAGACTTCAACCATTTGTGGATGGGAGGAAGGATGAATTTGTAAAATGGGCAAATGGAGAAGCTCAGAGTTTATCCCAAGCAGGTACATCATGTGAATGTGTAGTTGTGTACTGCTTTTATTCAAGCAGGCCAATTGCGTCCTGCAGTCAATTTTATTTTTTTTGATAAACCAGTTACTTTCATCAGTAGATTGACAAATTGGATATAATTTCATCCACAGAGATGTAAATTTTGTGGCTCTTAAATTAAAAAGAAACTGTATAGAGTTTGTTGTTGCAAGTCCCGTTATTTATTCTATTCTTACCTTGAATATCCTACCATTGGCGTATCAAACAAATATTTCAGCTTTTGGCGAGGCTATGCTCCACACTATTGGCTATATTTATGTGCGACAAGCAGCAAGAGAACTTGGAAAGAGTAAATTGTATATGGGTGTACCCTTCATAGCTGAGTGGGTAAGAGACAAGGGCCACTGTATCAAATCACAGGTTAATGCAGCTTCAGGTACGTTCTGAGACACTGTTTTATTTTTGGTGCAATATGTGAGTCAAGTACTCCTTGGTAATTAGCTCCTGTTACAGGTGCTATCACTCTGATACAGCTACAAGAAGGAATGAAAAAGATGGAGGAAAGTGAAAATAAGGAGGAGCAGTTGATGAGGAGTTTCGAGGAGAAAAAAGATGCCATGCTTAGTTCCCTATGGAAAATTAATGTGATCGATATTGAGTCGACACTTTTACATGTTTGCCAAGCTGTAAGTCTTTCTGCATCGTTGCTGTCCATTCAAGGCTTGCACTGTACCATGCAATTATGCAGTACACATGTTGAAGGAGAAACAAATAGAACCATATGAGTTACTTTTGTGTAATCTTCAACCCTGCAGGTTCTGAAAGACACCAACGCCTCAAAAGATGTTCTGAAGTTGCGAGCAAGAGCGTTGAAAAAGCTTGGGACAATATTCCAGGAAAGTTTATGTTAGCCTTCTCCCTATCTCATTTACCATGTTGGACATTAATTCAGTGCCTACGGAAATACCACGAGAATTATGATTCGTCAGATCTGGAAGTTTGTCCTTTGTCTTTCCATAGTCATCATCACCAAATTAGACCACTCTTTGTGCAGCAGTGCATCACACCAACAACCAAAACGAACCATGTGAAATGTTTCAACATATTGATCATTAGTCAAGTTCTGTGCATGCAGAATAGTTAATTAATTATGCATAAAAGGCTTCTAAGTAACTAGTTCTGGTATGAGTTATGCATATACCGATATTCTTGTCTGTCTCATATATCATACTAAAACAACAGTCGTGTAGATTAATCCAAATTTTATACTTGTTTTCCCTTTCAGTCTCTCCTGTGCAATCATGTATTCTTGGTTTATAATGTCTTATATCTAGTGTGGTTGGTAGCTATGCTTATTAACAGAATACATTATATTCACATCCGCTGTTGTTCAACGTAAAATCAGGGCGCGAAATCCCTTTACCAGCGTGAGAACAGCTTACGGGTGGAAACCAGCCCAAAGCAATCAGCAACACCATCGCACTGAAAATAGAAAAACACCTGGCTGATGCCGTTCAGGAGCCGTGTGGATGTCTCTTGTTTGTTCATGTAAAGATTTACACGACGAACCCTGCTTAATTTGATCTTCGTTTTCTTTCTGTAAAAAAAATGTGAATGCTGTCGTGGGTGCTGAAGCTGAACACGAGGCATCACCGTGATTTTGTGGGTGATCTGCACACTAGCTTGGGCACTGTACATCAACCTTATCTGTTATATGATTTGCCATTTTGGTCTTTCAAGTTGGATCCCTCATTTGAGATCCAGGGCATTCCCTTTTGTTGCTGACAGACATTACCCATGCCATGCCCACTCTTCTTTTCAGTGAAATGGCACGTGTAATTGTAACTCGATAGGGCTTCCTAAATTACTAGACAGTACAATTTCTAAAAAAAATCGATGTAAAAAACATTTTAAACCTGTTTATCAGCCTTTTAGTATTAAATTTATTTGCTTGAACCCTTATAATTATCAAAAATTTAGTTTTATCCGTAATCTATCATCAATCAACCATTTCTTTTGGCTCCTGATGATACTCGCATTACATTACATGAGTATATATGATTTTTTTAAATAATACATTTTTTATTCAAAATTTTAAATCTGGTACGTGGATTTCAGAATTTTCAAAATTAGTCTTCTGTCGGTAATTGATGTGCCGATCTAGGCCGATCG
>KE371008.1:725381-747511 GCA_000418225.1 Zizania latifolia
TCATCTCATGTATATTTACTTCTTAATTTTAAGTTCGATCCAAATATTTATAAAAATATATTAATGTTGAGTATATTTGTCTGTGTGTTTTACTGAGCAATCTACCGATAGGAGTACCTGCGCGGTGATGATTGAATATAGGGAAGCGTTGCAATCTAAACAATATAATCGACTCGAGACAAAAGAGTTAAAGAGATTTATACTAATTCAGGCCTCTGTGAGTATAATAACCCTACATCTAATGTTTTGGTAAATTATAGATTTGATGTAAACTAAGACAGTCTAAAAGCATATGAAATCATGTCTTTGGAGGGTCTCTCTCGTCCCCTTTATATAGTCAAGGGATGAGGCGTATATAATTAGGACTTCTACCCGAGTCGGTTTCCTAAATATTAGAAATTATGTACCGGACTTTGATCTATCTCCTATTTATAAGGATATATGTAAATATTTATGTCTAATTTGAAATCTTGGTGTCTGACATCTTATTTTAGCGCTAAGCTCCTTTATCGGAATCAAACTTCTTTTCATGGGCCATATCGGATGTTCAAGTTACCTAAGCCTATTCTCGGTCTGGATTATTAAAGTCTATCTCGCGATACGGGGGTCATATGACAATATTGTTATAAAAAAATCAAGTCTAAACTCAAACTATATAGCGAGAAAAAAAATCAAATTTAGTGATGAACAATGTCTTTTTCCTCTCAACATGTGGATCAGGTTTAGACCTAAAATTCTAAAATCAAATTTAGTGATGAACAATGTCTTTTTCCTCTTGGATCAGGTTTAGACCTAAAATTTTGTGAAGTGATGTATATGTATATATTATACAAATGTTATTAAATATTTCGAGATTTTTCATAACTATTTATATAATATTTAAAAATAAGAGACGTTCTCTCGAGGATAAAAAAACTTTCTCTAAGTTGTGTACCTCGCCAAAACTCCATCTACTCCTAAATCACCTTGATGACAGTGCTGTCCTGCTACGTACGTGGTGGCACGCCCTACCGAAACAGACCTTTCTGTCGCGGCCATGAGAATTCCACGACAAGGCAATGGCAATGACGCCTTCTTCTTCATCGATCAGACCAATAGACCGTGCATGGACGACGCATGGATGGATCAGGTTATTTAATTTTGGGAGTATTTTGCGAGAGTTATACTAGCTTTATTCTAAAATATAATACATATAATTTTTATACGTTTTACAATAGATAATATTGACCATTAAGTTATTTTCACTATATATTATAAATGGAGCCTTTACGGTACTAATTACCTTTTCAGTAGGTAATACATTAAATTAATTTGAGTACTTGATTAATTATAATTAAAATAATTAAATAAAATAAAAATTTTATTAATCGGTTGTATCCGGTTACCATCTCACTCAATCTCATCCTGCACCCTGGCCGGCCACGCCGCGTAGGAAGCTCTTGGTCTCATCGCCTTGGTTGGAGAAGATGGAGTCGACCTCTCCGTCTCGCCCTGCACCCTAGCCGGTCCTGCCCCACGCCCCAGCTGGCCCCACCCCGTGCCTAGCGCCTGGCGCCGCCCAGCGCCGCCTAGCGCCGCCCGCACCCAACCACGCACCGAGCCCCACGCCCCAGCCGCGTCACGCAGGAAGCTTATGGTCTTGTCGCCGTGGTTGGAGAAGATAGAGTCGACCTCGCCGTCCACGCCCCACGCCTCGACCGGCGCCGCCCCACGCCCTAGTCGGCGCCGCAACGTCAGTCGGCGCCGCCACATCCATCGCCGCCCCACGCCGCGCCGTCCTATCCCACCAGCGCCGCACCACGCGTAGAAGGGAAGGGAGCATGACGAAGGAAAAAGGAAGGAGAGAAAGAAAGAAAGGGGAGAAAGAAAGAGAAAAAGGAAGAGAAATAAAAAAGGAAAATATAAGATGACCCATTATCTTCTAGTAATAAGTTATCTTATTTAAATCATGGCTGTTATATCTAAAATAATTAACGGTCCTTATTTATTTAGTTGTACCGTAAAATTCTCCTTATAAATAACTATTAAGATAATAATATATAAAGGTAGTTTGATATATTAGTATAATTATATATGACATGAATAATACTAAACTATTTTAATTTTACCCATATATTTTAGAATGTTGGTAGCATTAGGGGTGGCAACTAGGGGTGGCAATACACCCGGCGGGGCTGGGGACAGGTTCAAATTTTCACCCGCGAGTCCATCGGGTTGGGGCCCCGCATAAGATTGGGTCCGGGTTCAGGTCGATTATTTAACCCGTAGGTCTCTGTGGGTCCCCAGCCCAATAAGAAAAAAGCTCAGTATATATAGGCCCAATGTAAGATGATAAAAAAAACCCTAACCCTTCACCAGTTTAACCACTCTATACTCTGTAGCAGTCTCCCACTCTCCCGTGTCGCGTACTCTCGTGACCCCATGACGGCGGCTAAGAGCTTGCCTTGCGTCTAGATCTGGAGGCTGGAGGCCTAGAGCCGTGGAGCGGTCGAGCCTCGAGCGGAGACTTAGAGAGTGGAGAGGGCCGAGGGGACTACGGGCTGCACGCCTGCATCGGCGGTCCGACGCCGTTGCACCACAGCCCACAGGTCCCACTACCCCAACGCCGGCCACCGAGCCTCACCGGAGTCATCGTCGTTCTCATCTGCTTGCGCCACCGTTCCCATCTGCCGTGCCACCATTCCCATCTGCTTGGTCCACCGAGCCGCCGTCCTCAAGGACCTCAACCCGCGCACGGCGGCGGTGGCCGCCGACCGGCCCTAGGCGCGGCCACGCGGCAGCCATCCCCAGGCAGCGTCCCCAGGCATGCAGGCACGGCCGCCTGGCACTGGCGGTCTGGCACACTGCACAGCCTAGGCAACGTCCCCAGGCAGGCACAACACTGGCAGACCAGCGCACTGCATCCCCAGTAAGCACTATACATCCCTTCTATACATTTAATTTGTTTCTTTTCTTTTTAGTTTTCACATTCGGTCATTTACTATTGTCTAATGTTATTTTCAGAATGTTGAATTTGAATCGAGCTGCCACCGGTTCATCCGAAGTTGCAAACTCCGTTTCAAAACCTGCTCAACCCCAACATCCAGAACCTGAGGGTAATGTTGATTCACAATCACAAGATGCACCTATACAACATGAGAATAAGAGGCTTAAGTCTGTAGTTTGGCAAAATTTTACTAGAAAGATAGTAGGAGGAAAATAGAAGGCTGAATGTATATGGTGTCACAATATGCTTAGAGTAGAATCTAGGAATGGTACTAAACACTTGCTTGATCATGTTAAAATTTGCAAGTCCAGATAGGCTAGAAAAGGTCTAACACAATCTATTTTGAGAATGACAAAAGATTCAGAAGGAAGAATTAAGGTAGAAAACTATGTATTTGATGAAGAAGTCGCTAAAAAAAGAACTAGCACTAATGATATGCCTCCATGAGTACCCTCTTTGTATAGTTGATCATACTGGATTTCGAAAGTTTTGTGCTGGATTACAACCAATGTTCAACGTAGTCTCGAGAAACATAATTAGGAAAGATATACTAAATTTGATGGAGGTCAACAAAGTGGCTATGATGAATTTTTTTCACAAAATGCAAAGTCGTGTTGCTATCACAACTGATATGTGGACAACAAATCATCAAAAGAAAGGCTACATGACAGTGACATCACATTTTATCGATGATGAGTGGAAGCTTAAGAGTTTTCTTTTGAGGTATCCCCTCTAACTTGTTATGTATTGCAATTCGTTTAATTATTATACATAGTAGTAATGTGATATTTTAATTTTGTAGGTTTATTTATGTACCATCCCCACATATCGGTGAAGTGATAAGTGATGTTCTTCATGAGGTTTTAGTTGATTGGAACATTGATAGGAGACTATCTACAATTACAATTGATAATTGCAGCACCAATGACAATCTAATTGAGAAGATACTAGATAAGTTGTCTCATGACACTCTTTTGTTGGATGGAAAATTATTGCATATGCGTTGTTGTGCACATATATTGAATCTTATTGTGAAAGATGGAATGAGTATTATGGAGAAGAACATTGAGAAGATTCGTGATAGTGTTGGATATTGATCAGCCACACCTAAGAGACATGAGAAATTTGAAAAAACTGCATCTCAAATGAACATCACATATAAGAAAAGATTAGCTCTTGATTGTAAAACTAGATGGAATTCCACTTATATTATGCTTCACACTGCATTGTTATATCAAGATGTATTTACAAAACTTGCATCCCGTGATAAGTTGTTTGCTCCTTTTTATCCATTTAAAGATGATTGGAAGTTTGGTAAGAAGCTTTGTGATAGACTAAAGTTATTCTTTGATGTAACTAAGGTTTTTTCGGGTAGTCATTATACCACAGCAAATATGTTTTTTCCCAAAATATGTGGTATTTATTTGGCTATGAGAAAGTGGGCAGCTAGTGATGATGTTGTAATAGAGAATATGTCAAAATTGATGATAATCAAATTTGAGAAGTATTGGAAAAAAGTGCATGGTCTTATGGCAATTGCTACTATTCTTGATCCTAGATATAAACTCCATCTATTACGGGCTCCCTTTATGTCTATTTATGAAGTGGTTGATGCAGAAAAAGAGGTTAGAGAAGTTAGGGATATGTTATATAGCTTGGTGTTACAATACCAATAAAATGAGGAGATTGTTGCAACTTCTAATGGGTCTAAAGGAGATACCAACAGTGCTATTAAATCAGATGAAGTTTTTGATATATTTGATCAATATATGTCTTCACAACCGATTGTCACTTCTTCACAACTCCGCACCGTGTTAGATTTATATTTGGATGAGGCTCCGTTGCCTAGAACCCAAGACTTTGATGTTATGAATTGGTGGAAAATAGGAGGGATTAGGTATCCTACTTTACAAAAGATTGCTCGGAATATCATGGCGATACCTGTAACAACGATAGCATCTGAGTCAGCCTTTAGTACAAGTGGCAGAGTGATCAGTCCAAATCGTAGTCAACTTACCCCTCAACTTGTAGAAGCACTTATGTGTTTGCAAGCGTGGGGTCGTGCCGATATGTTAGGTATGTTTGTTAGTTATGACACTTCTATTTTTGTATTCTTTTCATTTATGATCTATGACTACTTAATTCTATTTGTATGCTAATATTAATAGGTGAACTTGGTCACTCGTCAAATGCATCGAAGACTGTTCTTGAGGATGAACAGGAACCGATATTCTTATTTATTGTTGCTATTCTAAATTTGTCTACTAGATTACCTAACTTTTTATTTTCCATTTTTGGTTTTTAATTCAGGATGATACTCAACCTCCTGTTGAGAGTTGAGACTTAGTAAAGGGGGCCGGTGATGAACATGTTATTATTTATGTAGTTATGTTGTACTGTTTTTTATCAAAAATCACACTAAATTATTAAGTGAAATCTAAATTTCTGCTGCATATTAAATTATTTGCTGCATATGTGCACTTTAAGAGTTGTAGGTCATCATCGGTGCTCTTGGACTTGAAGAATCAAGAGTTTAGGTGTTGATCATCAAATGACTGCAAATCTGAAATTAGATCTTGCTTTTGTTAATTGCTAGATAGGTTAGAATGTTAGATGTGAAATATTAAGGTGTTGGGTACTAACTAGGCAACTGACATATAATATTTTGGTTGTTGCATATGAAGATGTTCAGTACATATTTTGGAAAACTTGGAGAGCTCGTTGGATAGTATTGAGACTAGAATGAATGGATGAAACTAGATTGTAATTGCATGGATGAAAGTCATGAAACTGGATGTTGGATACTTGGATGTTTGGTTTGTGAATCTGTGATGGCTTGAAAATTGAAATGGGTTCTTGAGATATTGTTGACTTGTGTTTATGCTTTAATATTGATGAAATTTGCTTGTTGAAATATTGAAAAGTGTAAACATGATGATTTATGATGATGTTTAATTTAAATTTTGCTACATTTGTGATCTGTAAATTGTGTCATTTGTGTACTTTAAAATTTCAAAATGGGTCCACGAGAATTCTCGTCGGGTTTGTGGGGGACCCGGTGGGTCCGTGTTTGGGTGAGAAAATTCACCCGCGGGGCTAACGGAGCCGGGTCCTACCGAGTTTAGGTTCAGATTCGGTATTAACCAACTCGAACCCACCCCGCCCGGTTGCCACCCCTAGCTGCAGCTCGTGCTCCGAAGCAAGGCATCTGCGTTGTGTTGTCCGCTGCGAGTCGGCGACGGGCGCTGCAGATCCGCTGTGCACACGGGAAACAAAAAATAAAAGGCCTAAAAACTGCAAAACACTAAGTATGCGTTGGTGTAGTGGATAACAAGCAGAATTCTACCTTGAAGTTCAAGGTTCGATCCTCAGCGACACACATTGCTTGTTTTTGGTATTTTTCACACAGCCACAACATGATGGGCCGGCCTTCCCTGCCGTGGAGCATTGGTTTCTCCTTTTTCTTTTTTTTTTATATTTCATTTTTAATATCAAACTTTAGTTTTCTGTATAATCTATATTAAAAATAATATATATAAGGGATAAAGAAGCAACAAAATGGTATACATATATGTTATCATGCTTGATCGATGTTTGCATGTATGCATTAAATAGTTTATAGACAGTCAAACTGATAAACTATTGTACAAGCTGTCTATTTAGTTGTCTATATGTGATTGACAAAATTTATAGACAGTACTCTGTCTATGAATTGTACAGGTCCTAAAGTGACGAAGCGACGAGTTCAATAACCACTAAACTAAATTAATTCCGACGGTAATGAAACCGTTAAGCACGATGATCGAGTATTCGAGTGACCTGTACTCAGCCGGTTTTGCCGATCCTGACCATACCATGCCGTACTAGTGTTAGCTAATCATGCAAATATGCATTTCCGCTGGTATTAGCAGTAGCAATATGCTACCTAGAAGTGACAATACACCCAGCGAGACCGGGGACTGCTACAGAGTATAGAGTGGTTGAACTGGTGAAGGCGCCTATATATACTGGGCTTTTTTCTTATTGGACCGGGAACCCACGGGTTAAATAATCGACCTGAATCTGGACCCGATCTTATGTGGGCCCCGATCCGATGGACCCGCGGGTGAAAATTTGAACCCGTCCCTGGCCCCATAGGGGCAGGTCCCTAGAGGGTGCCCAGCCCCACCAGGTGTATTGTCACCCCTAATTGCAGCCGTCGACAAACGAGACGACGACGCTGTTCTCTTTCATAGTTAATGATCATCACGTCAGGATTTTTTGCTGTGATGGCATCCTAGAGACGATGAAACAACTCCCGTTGTACATGTACTTAGTAAGGTTATCGTGTTTAACGATTTAATTACCGTTGAAATTAATTTGGTTTAGTGGTTATTGAATTAGTTTATGATAACTAAATCGGCTACCGTGGCGTGGTTTTCGATGAATCTGATGATAGCGTGGCTGGTACCGTTTTTGAAGCCTCTCTCCGCTTTCGTGGAACGCAAAACAGGGGAAAGGCTAATGCGTGACAGCAACCTGTGCGAGTTAAAGTCTATAATAATTAATTAGTTAATTAATTAATTATGTCATGAGAGAGCAAAACAGAAAGTACTCATGCTTCCAGTGACGTGCAGAGATTAGTAGGACAAAGGTGTTGTTTGGTTGGTTCAGGGTAAAGTAAATGTTAATAGAATCAACTACAGTGCTAAGTGATAACAATATATCATATTACTAGATTTGTTTAATTAACAAGTTGTTAACACCAGAAATTGGACTGACGGAGCGTTGAGGCCGTCTGCTGTCGGATTCGCAGGCTAGGCCGATGGACTGCCAAAAGCACTCAACAGACAAAGTTGAAGCATCTACGGGATGGGCTCAAATTTAGTTGGGCCTGATTTATCTTCAATAATTATTAGATTAAAGTTAGTTTAGATTCTATTTTCTGATTTTATCGAGTTGTGTACAGGTTGTTTCTTTTCCCCGGCTATAAATAGCTGCACCCGGGGACCCCGTAAACCATCTCAGGATCAATCTATTCAATTCTAGTTTTCGGCGCAACGCCACCTTTTAGGAGTAGAGGTAATGTAGTTTTTCTTATCGATTTCCTGTCTCGAGTTGGGCTGCATCGGTTTAGTTCAATCTCCAGCAAGAAACAAGTCTTGTCCGGTGATTTTCTGTCTTGAGTGGAGCTACATCGGTTTAGTTCGATCTCTAACAAGAAACATGTTTCATCACATGACAAATGCATCTATTTAGCCAAGACTTTCTCGATTCAGTCCAATATTTTGGTTGAGTTCATGCGTCTGCTAGTTATCCCGATGTATCAGATCTATCTAAGGCTGCATTTGAAAGTGTATCTTGATGCATCTAGGCTCCTAATTTGTTTGGTGTATTATTGACAATAGTGATCAAATATTACTGACATTGTTGCTAAGATGAGTGCAGGAATTAAAATTAAAAGTGGCATTGTAGCTCTATCGATCTTGAAGAAATCGACCTATTAGTTTTACTTAGGCTTAAAGTGTGCTTATTACGTACATTTTATATTTTTTTGAGTCTAGGTATACCGTACTATCAAGAGGGACGCGTTGATAGTTGATCCAAAACTAAGTGCTCAAATCAAAATCTTTCGTTAAAAGTTTTGGAATTTTTCTAAGTTAGTTTTTGCTTTCCAGAAATGCCAGATTGTTCGGGTTTAAGCCGGACTATCCAAAATCTGCCTTCTGTTTAATTTTATTTACATGTCGGACTGGTCGGATTCTAGCCGGACAATCCAAAAACATGCTTCTGTTCGATTTATTTTTCAAGCCGGATTGTTCGGACTCTGACTGGACTATCCAGAAACATGCTTCTGTTTCAATTATTTTTCGAGCCGGATCGTCCGAACTCTGACTAGACTATCCGGAAATATGCTTCTGTTTCAATTATTTTTTGAGCTGGATCATCTGGACTTTGATCGGACTATCCAAAAACCTGTTTTTGTTGGAATTATTTTTAAAGCCGGAACGATTCAAAAATTGCTCTCTGTTTGATTTTTATTCCGTGGCCCGGACCGTCCAAACCTTGGTCCGTCTGTCCAAAAACTCTCTTCTGTTAGGACTTATTTTTAGCCCGGAATATTCAGACTTTGACCAGACTGTTCGAAACACTCGTTCTGTTGCGATTTTATCTGGTCCGGATCATCTGGTTAAGCCCAGACTGTCCAGATGAACAGTGCACGATTTTTTACCCTAACGGATAGATTTGGTATAGAGGTAGAAACACCCTTCCCCTCCATAATAAGGGAGAGGTGATTGCAACCCTAGACACCCTGCTATTTTCTTTTTCATTATTCCTTGTGTGTTCTCTTTGGATCTTGAGGGAAGAATAGTGATTTCTCCACACAATCTCCACGGGTTCTCTTTCGATCAATCTCTTGAGAGTTGTGTGGGTGTGTGCTTAGAGTTATTCATTATTTCTTGAGCACACGGTATCAGATCACGTCAATGAGTCTATTACTCTTGGAGATCGAGGTCTCCTAGACGGCTAGACGTCAATCCGCGAGCACCCAAAGCGTGTGGGTGACCGGATATGTTTGTACAAGCTTCACCTCGGCTTCAAAGAGGTAATGGAGTAAAAACTAAGGCTTACGGAGGTAAGTGCTTGGTGAGGATTAGGGTTGGAAGAGACTCGGCCACTTAGGGTTTCTTCAATAGAGACGTAGGATCAGAGAATCCGAACTTCAAGAAAAAATCATTGTGTCCATTATTGTTCTTGCTAGTTTCGTTTACTGTTGATCTATCTATTTGCTAGCAAATTCAAGTGTTGTTGTATTCATTGGGCAGATTATTTTCCGCGTTAGTTATCGTTTCAGATCTATTTTGTCCAGACCATCCGGTTACACCTGGACAGTCCGGACCTCGGATGGTTTTAATATTGTCTGGCTCCCGGAGTATCCGACTAAAGTCCGGATAGTCCGAGTCCTGGATATTTAAACTAACAATGTTTTGTTGAGAATTTCAGATTGCTTATTCACCCCCTCTCTAGGGAACTTTTAATTGGTATTAGAGCAGGCTTTTATCAAAGGCTTAACCGCTTGAAGAGTAAAGATGTATGAAGAGTCAAATTCTACCGACACCGACAAGAATAGTGTTGGAGAAAAGAAATGCACAACATATCCTTTTGACTACTCCAAATTAAATTTTAGTAATAATTATCTCTCTGTGCCAACTGGCGTGCATCTTACTTCGATGGTACACACCATACGGCATGAAAACATAAGTTGAAATTGCACCTAATCTCTATGCAGCCAAACATTTAAAAGATTGTATGTACATGTGTAGACGTGGATGACTCGAATGGGGATGATCATCAATTTACCGCTGATGAAGAACAAGCCATCCATCGCAATTCTCAAGCAGCGAGTGTTCTACTTACCGCGTTGAGCCCAAAAGAGTTCAATAAAGTTGATGGGCTTGAAGAAGCTAAAGAGATATGTCGTTGTGTACGAAGCGACAATGCACACGGGGTTATCCACAATATGGATTTGATTAGGCTAAGGGGAGAGGTGTGGACGAAACTTGATGGTTATCTCACACAAAGAGACAGAGACATAATCTTTTAGACAGGTTCGAGCCTTCCGGAGGATAATAACCCTAGTCCTGTGTGTGGAGTATGAGCTTTCAGGCATGAAATAGCCTTAAGAGTGTAAAAACTTCTATCTAAAAACTTGCCTTTTCAGGCTTCCTCCGATCCCTTTATATGAGAGAGATCGGGGGTTACAAATGGTGATTAAGTGCCCTGTTAATGACCAATTAAAAGGATAAATGGTCGGTTCGTGGGCAATAACTCCCAAGATTATAGTGCTGATAACTGTCGTATTATGGAAATAAATGACAGCCTGGCGACCGTCCGAGTGACGGTGATCAGGAGGGATTTCTCGAGTGTTAGACTCAGGAATCCCTCAGATCCCCGACCACTAGCCTCTTGGAGGATATTGACCGTTGACTGGTGGGTTAAAATCACTCGGAAGGTAGCTCAGGATCATATCCCCGATAATAGCCCTCGAGCTCTTTGCGGTGCGCAGATGTAGTTGAGCAGTCGAAAAGGGCTTCAATATTTTGATCTTGATGAATTTCTCTCGGTCAGGGGACCGCTCAGGTGCACCTGCCGGGTGCAGCCCCCGAGGCTGGAGTTTCTTGAATAAAATAAGCTCTAGTCTCAAAAATATTTCAAATCTGTGTAACCGCTGTATTGGCGTCCGACGAAGCCGACTTATAGATAGGTCCATCAAGTGGTCTTTGGTAAAAATGTGTCAGTCGGAGCAGTCCGGCGCAATGGAATGCTAGTGGGCCCCATCTAGCGAAAAGATGTCTGCTTGCACAGGGTGACGTGTGTCAGATTTGATAGTTTCGATGGGACCAATGCAACTTCCAAGGCTGCCTCTCGGACGCGAGTTCAAATTAATGAACTACAAGCGTCGGTTCGCTCCTCAGGATCTGCCTTTAGATCTGTAATCAACGGTTATGAGGCAAAATCTAAGGCATATCAACAGACGCGGTTAATGCCTAAGATTGCTTCGAGACACGTTCCGAGGCAATCTTGGAGCTTCGGGGATTTGGACGGTTGTGTGAAGAATTTATAAATAGCTTACTAAAAGCCATTTTATCCTTCCGCACGCTTTAAGCTTTAAGCTTTCGTCTCCCTCCTTGAGCCCAAACCCTCGCTGGTGCCTCGCAACCCTATTCGGCATTGCGGTTGCATCGTTTGCTACCGCAAGGCAAGAAGACTGTTTAACCTCAAACCTCTAGCACCACACCTCGACATCTCCATGGCGGCGCTCGACCCGCAAGTAGAGGTTGACCGCTCAGTGGAGTGGCAGCCGTCCAAGGCGACGAAGCGCGTGGTGGCGCTGCTGGAGAAGCAGGGCAAACTCCCATCGAGCGTGTTATCGGCGTGGCGCTCGGCAGGCGGGGAGGTGTTCCCGACCCCGAACACCCACGAACTTGTGGTGTTCGAGTATTTTCTTTCTCGTGGGTTTGGCTTGCTGGCCCACCCTTTCTTTCGCGGCATCCTCCACCATTTTGACATCTCTCTTTGCAATGTTAACCCCAATTCCATCTTGCATCTCGTTATTTTTGTCCATCTTTGCGAAGCTTATCTCGGGATTGAACCGCATTTCAATCTCTTCCGTCATTATTTCTGCCTGCGGCCGAACGCGAAGAAGAAAGTGGTCGGTGGTTGTGATCTGCAGTTGCGGGATGGGAAGGCGGCAGAGTACATCCCGTGCCGCTCCCGACCTCCAACAAGGGGTGGCATTTTGGTTGGTTCTACATGGCCAACCACGAGCCAGCCCTCTCACCGGAGATCGACCGAGTGCCGCTGCCGGCACTCACTTGGTTCGACCGCTGCCAGCGGGAGGAACAGGATCAAGTAGATGAGTTGGTGGAGCTGATCAAGAAGCTCCGAGCCAAAGACATATCAGACGTCCATGTGGCGTTCAATTTCATCACCCACCGAGTTCAGCCGTTGAAGTTGAGGACCCACCCAGTGTTTGAGTACTCGGGTCATGCGGACTTGACCAGGGAGTCAGTCGAGCACCTATCGGCTGATGACGGGAAGAAGCGAGTGAAGCTCATCTTCATCGGTCAGCTGGATCTTCACCCTGACACGCAGCACAGGGCCTACAGGCTGCAGTATCCCTGACCGTCGGTATGGATTTTTTGCTGCTTTCATTTCTTGAATTTCTTTGATAATGTCACCTGCCGGGCGCTAACTATTAGACTATGCAGGGCCGAGAGGCATTTTGCTCTCTAACACCCTTGCCCGAGCAACCCCGGGGGGTCGGGCAAAAAAATGTCGACCAGCACGCCGGGCCGACTGGAGAAAAGAGGAAGGGCAAAGAAATGTGCCCTTCTACGGCGAAGAAGGCGAAGGTGATGACCACAGCAGCAGCATCCTAGGGGACACCGAAGGTGCCATCGTCCTTCCCTAGAGAGGCGGGCGCCGACTCAGAAACGTCTAGGGTGGCTCCGGCAACTGGCGGCGCTGTGGTGTCGTCTTCTTCTATGTTGACACCACCACCACCATCAGCTAGATCGTCCTTAGGAGCAGGGCCCAGTCGGTGAAAGAAACTAGCATTTAGGCGGTCGACGTGGTAAGTTTTTCTGCAATTGTCTTGAATCAAGTAATTAGATTGAATTCAAAACTGATTTCTTGTGCTGTTCTTGACAGCACTCCGTCGTCCCTATTCGACCAGGATGCGGCGGGCTTTGGCGCCACAGCCCCCACCACTGACGTAGTGGTGTTTACTGGGGGGCTGACCAGCGAGTGGCCTCAGCAAGCGGCACGGGGAAGTCGGGTGCTCCAACCACCAACGAGCCTAGCGTGGCTGCACCTGTACCGGAGCAGCCAGCAACAATACCGAGTGCCAGCGTGCCTCCCACAACACAGCCAAGTGTTGTGGACTCGAGGTAGCGGCACCTGGTGGCCCTTTGCCGATAGTGGAGGTCGAGGAGCCGGTAGAGAACGTGGAAAGGCCCTTGGCGGAGCCTGGCGTGGCCGACCACATGGAGGTCAAGGTTCCGGTCGAGAGGGTGCCTCAACTGGCCTCTGGCGTGGCGACTAGTGCCCCGACCAGGCCGGTCGGGAGTGGAGTGGCTGAGTACCTCGACGCACTCGGCCGGGTTGGTCAAGAGACCACCGTAAGTATCCCTACAATCATTAGTTTAATGTACATAATTTATATGCATACTAACTTGTTTTGTTTTTGTGCAGCGTCTCGTCAACCAGCTGACCGACTGGCTTAAACGGAGAGATGCTGATCTGAAGAGGTCAGAGGAGGACAACAAAATCCTCTGAGGTCAGTTGGAGATCCGCTCCAATGGTAAGTGCTTGGTTACCCATTACTGTCTTTTTTGTTTGTCATTACTTTTCTAACCAATGCTGATATAACAGAATGGTTGGCAGCGGAGGAGCGGATGGAGACGGCTGCTGGCTGGGCAGACCGATCGGCCACTTCAGCCAAAGCGGCTTTGGCTGAGAGGGATGAAGCCCTTGCCAGAGCAACGCAGGCAAAGGCCAAGGCGACTGAGGCAGAGACCAGGGCAACGGAGGCAGAGACCAGGATCGCCGAGCTTGAGAAGAAGCTCAAAGCGTCTGAAGCGACCGCTACCAAGTGGTCAGGTGAGTACAAAAGTACGAATCACCATCTTGGACTCTTTTAGTGTTGTTTGTTGATAAAACTTTTTCTAATATGATGCTATATTTGCAGAGCTTCATCGACGAGTGGGCGCTCAATTCACTGATCTCGAGCTGCGTTGGAGTTATACTCATGCACAGTGAGATGAGTACCAAGCAGGTGCGGAGAGTCTCCTCAAGATGATTGAGGGCGAGCCCGTCAACACTTTGTGGTTAGTGGAGCACTTCAGGGAACGGCTCCAAGGGTCGGCAACACGTCTGCGGGAGCAAACCCGGGACTTCATCCAGACGGCGGTCACCCACGCGCTCGGGATCGTCCGAGCGTTGTATCCAACTGCTCGTATGGATCACATCCAAGCAGGGTGGCAGGCGACCATCGAGGAGTCCGACGTGGAGCGCATCTATGCGGAGGTGGAGGGGACGACGAGCGTCCTTGTTGCTGATCTGTAAATGTATCCAGCTGATCCTGCCGAGTAGATGGTAGGGTAGAAAACATGCAATTGTACATATACTTTTTAATGTAATGAGACAATGCTTCTTTTTATTAAACGTGTTCTATGTCCGACCACTTGGGGTGCATTTTTGACTGTTTGATTTAGCTTAGATCCGTAGCGTAGGGAAACTTGAGCCGCATGCACGCGGTTTGGAACCGTTGGCGTCACATATAGTCAAAAAATATCACTCAAAAGCAATCGGATAAATCATAGAACAACAAGCTGAGCCCCTGAGTAATTAGAAGTGTAGCTTATCTCAGCCAAAGCAGATCATGAATACAAAGTTAAGATAAAACTCCAAAAACTCGGGAGTCGGGCGAAAAGACATAAAAGAAGGCAATCGAAATAAAAAGCTGAACATTTTTACTTATCCAAAATAGGGACTTAGCTTATTCAAGGATAAAAGCGTCGCATATACTCAATATTCTGAGAATTTGCAATCTTCTGACCATCTTCACGCATCAGGCGGTATGAACCTGGTAGGGTAACTTCGGAGATGATATAAGGTCTCCCCCATGGAGCTGATAGCTTATGGGCGCCGACCGCTGATTGTACTCGGCGAAGGACTAAGTCTCCAACTTGAAAAAACCGTCCATGCATATTACGGTCATGGTACCTTCACAAGCTTTGCTGGTACCGGTCAGATTGTATGGCTGCATTTAAACGAGCTTCTTCAAGACTGTCAATATCTTCTTCTCTTGTCCGCTCGGCTACGCCTTCTTCATAATGCTGAATCTTGGAGGACTCATGCAACATGTTCACTGGTAAAATGGCCTCCGATCCATATATGAGGAAGAAAGGAGTCCAACCAGTAGCTCGGCTTGGCTGAGTCCGAAGACCCCAAAGAACAGCAGGCAATTCTTTCATCCATCGACTGCCATATTTGTTAAGGGGATTAAAAATTCTGGCTTTCAGTCCTTGAAGTATCATACCATTAGCCCGCTCAACCTGTCCATTTGCTCTTGGATGTGCAACAGAAGCATATTTGACTTCAATACACTAGTCTTCGCAGAATTCCCAAAAATCATTGCCGGTAAATTGAGTCCCAAGATCTGTGATAATCTGATGAGGGACACCATATCGGTATATTATGCCTTGAATGAACTCTACGGCTTTTTTGGTGGTTCTTGTCCTTTAGGGCATCACTTCAATCCACTTGGTGAATTTGTCAATAGCAACAAACAGGCGGTCATAACCCTGGGGTGCCTTTGGAAAAGGTCCTACCATATCAAGCCCCCAACATACAAACGACCATGAAGCCAGGATGGTTTGGAGAGCTTGGGCAGGGAGATGATGTTGTTTGGCAAAGAATTGACAGCCTTGGCAGCTACGAACTAGTAGCTTGGCATCTTCATTAGCAGTCGGCCAGTAAAAACCCTACCTGAAGGCCTTGCCGACCAACGTCCGAGCGCCAGCATGATTCCCACAAATGCCTGAGTGTATCTCTTTGAGGATTTCTGAACCTTCCTTTTTGCTAACACACTTCATTAGTACTCGGGTTGAAGCTGCCCTTTTATATAACTCAGATCCCACCACGACATACTCCTTGCTTCTTCTGGAAAGGCGAATGGCTGCATCTTTATCTTCAGGAGCCTTGGCAGCGAGGATGAAATCAATGAATGGTTGTCGCCAATCTTCTTCAATATCAGTGATGACTAGGACGGATAGAGCTCGATCAGCCTCTGAAGTTTGAATTTCATCAACTTTAATTGATGGCTTCGGGAGTTCTTAGAGGAAAACACCACTCGGCATAGGGGCTCTTGACGAGCCGAGCTTAGCCAAGAAGTCAGCAGCCGAGTTCTCGTCCCGGGGGACATGATGGAACTCAAGGCCACTAAACTTTCCTTCTAACTTGCGGATTTCCTGGCAGTAAGCGTCCATCTTTTCGCTGGCGCAAGACCAATCCTTGTTGACTTGGCTGATAACTAGTTTAGAATCTCCATATACCATTAATCTTTGAATCCCAAGAGAAATGGCGATGCGCAAACCATTGAGGAGTGCCTCGTACTCGACTGCATTATTAGACGTCATAAATAATAGTTAAAGGACATATTTCAATTTTTCACCTTGAGGAGATATGAGAAGGATCCCTACTCCTGCTCCATCAATGCTGAGCGAGCCGTCGAAGTATATGATCCAATGCTCTTGAAATTCGGTGACTGGTAGGAGTTGTATTTCAGTCCACTCAGCAACGAAGTCGGTGAGGGATTGAGACTTGACGGCGGTACGGGTCTTAAAATCAAGGGTGTACTCACTAAGCTCGACGGCCCACTTCACGATCCGACCAGTCGCATCCTTATTTTGGAAAATATCACCTAGTGAAAATTCTATGATAACCTCCCCCAAATGGGCCTAGAAATAATGCTTGAGCTTCTGAACAGTGATAAGGATGACATATAGGAGCTTCTGGACCTGAGGATACCAGACTTTGGAAGGTCCAAGCACCTCGGATATGAAATATACCGGCCTTTGAACCGGATAGGCGTGTCCTTCCTCGAAGCGCTTGACAACCATAGTGGTGCTGACCACATGGGTCGTGGCGGTGATGTAGAGGAGGAGTGTTTCACCAGAGGTCGGAGCAACCAGGGTCGGTGGAGAAGATAAAAACTTCTTGAGGTTGGCGAATGCCTGATCAGCCTCTGGTGTTCACGTAAAATCGCCTTGTTTTTTTAGCAACTTGAAGAAAGGCATCCCACGCTCACCCAATCGGAAAATGAACCGACCTACTGAGGTCATGCGGCCTGTAAGGCGCTGAATATGCTTAACGCTGTTGGGCTTGGCCATGTTCAATATTGCAGAAATCTTCTCTGGATTTGCTTCAATTCCCCTACTACTGATGATGAACCCGAGTAGCTTTCCTGTCGGCACCCCGAACACATATTTTTCCGGGTTGAGCCACCATCGGAACTTGCAGAGGTTGTCTACTGTCTCTTGGAGGTCAGGAATGAGATCTTATGGCCTTCTGGATTTGATGACGACATCATCCACATAAGTTTCAACATTGCGACCGATCTGATCAGCTAGGCAACGCTGAATAGCACGTTGGTATGTAGGCCCCACGTTCTTTAGCCCAAAAGGCATTGATGTGTAGCAATATGCGCCGAATGGGGTGATGAACGATGTCTTCTCTTGATCTTCTTCCTTCAGGCTGATCTAATGATAACCCGAGTAGCAATCTAGAAAACATGGGAGAGAACTGCCGGCAGTGGAATCAACCACTTGGTCGATGCGCGGTAGTGGGAATGAATCTTTAGGACATCGCTTGTTGAGATCGGTGTAGTCAATGCGCATTCTCCATTTTCCATTCTTCTTTTTTACAAGGACTGGGTTGGCTACCCAGTCGGGATGATACATCTCTTTTATAAACCCTGCCGCTAACAGGCGGGTGACTTCTTCTTTGATGGCCTCCTTGTGATCTTGAGCAAATCGACGCATCTTCTGCTTGACCGGCTTGGTGGTCGGGTAAACATGGAGTTCGTGCTCGATCAGCTCCTAAGGTACGCCAGGCATGTCGGATGGCTGCCAGGCGAATATATCAGTGTTGGAGTGAAGGAAGCTGATAGCACGCTTTCCTATTTAGGATCTAGTGTTGTCCCAATCAGCGCCATCTTGGAGTGGTCGACGTCCAAAAGCTGAATACTTTTATACTCAGCCGGCGAGGGCGTCAAGCTTGACGTAGATGGCATGGATGTCGGGAGCTCCATGTTTGTGGTCGACGTCGTCTTGGCCGCCTGGACGATTTCCTCCATCCGGACAGAGATGTCCGTGGCCTCACCCAAGGCAAGGCTATCACGCTTACATGCGTGCGAGGTGGCAACATCCCCTTTATGGAAAGGGCCCGACCTGGTCTAGGAATTTTTAGGACCAGATATGCGTAGTGGGGTACCATCATGAATTTGGTGAGAGACGGCCGCCCAAGCACGGCATGATAAGCGGTCTCAAAGTCGAAGACGTAGAACTTCACGTGCTCGGTCCTGTAATTATCCTGAGTGCCGAATGTCACCAGTAGGGTGAGGGTGCCGAGTGGAATGGCGGCCTTCCCGAGGACAATCCCGTAAAAGGGTGTGTCCGTCTTCTGGAGAGCGGATTCGTCAATACCGAGCGCAGCCAATGTTCCTTTAAGCAGAACATCAAGGCCGCTACCACCGTCGATTAGCACCCTTTTGAGGCGCACTTTGAGGATCACCGGGTCGACAACCAGTGGGAATCGTCCCGGCTTGGGGACGTCCGTTCACTGATCGTTGCGGCTGAAGGAGATCGGGACCTCCGACCACCGTAAGCGCTCGGTTAGCTTAGTGCTGATAGTGTTGATGCGGCGGGTCAACAGCTTTTGTTGGCGCTTGGATTCGGAGGCGATCGCTCCACCGAAAATCATGGAGACCGTCCGTGCGGGCTCCTGAAAGTCGTTTTCCGCCGGAGATGCTTCGGCGTCTTCATTGTCCTTCTTGGACTTCTTCTTTTTATCATCCCAACGACGCTTGTCTTGTCGGGGATTTGCTTCGACCTCCTCCTTCCTCATCTGGTTCTGCAACTGATAACATCGACGGGTGGTGTGGTTGCTGTTAGGATGAATAATGCAGGGTTTGTCTAATACTTCCTGCAATGCCGAGTTCTCTCGACCTTTTGGTCTCGAGTTTTTCTCGGGTAGCCATGATCTTTTTACCCTTCCTTTTTTGTTCCTATGATGGGAAGAGGACTCGGGCTTGTCGCGATTTTCACGTCGAGGCGAACGACGATGATCCTTTTTCTTCTTCACCTTCTCCTTGTCGGACTCTTGAGCTTTTGGGTGCAGCTGTTCCCTCAAGGCTTCCTCGGCACTGACGAATTGTTCGGCTATGGTGATCATCTCGCCGGGATCTGATGGCTCTTTCATCACCAAATGGCGGAACAATTCCTAAAGTTTCCGTAAGCCATCTTGAAAGATGGTCATCACGTCGGCGTTGGAGATGCTAGCGATGGTGTTCCGGCGCTCAGAGAAGCGACGGATGTAGTCCCTCAGGGACTCATCGTCTCTTTGGTGTACTTGGCGCAGGTCATGCCGAGAGGCCAGCCTTTGCCAAGTTCCTTGGTAGTTGGCGATGAAGACATCGCACAACTCTCCCCAGGAGTCAATAGAGTTCTTTGGGAGTCCGGCCAGCTGATAGCGGCCGATGACAACACTACGGGGAGGTAGTTAGCCATGACATCTTGGTCCCCCCGGCTACGCGAATGGCTGTGTAGTACAGCCGTAGCCATTGGGAAGGGTCGGTCTTGCCGTCATATGGCACAACTCCGGTCGGGCTGAAGTTGCGTGGCCACACCACTCGATGAAGACACTCGGAGAAGGCTGGAAAGCCGTCATGGCATGAAATATCGGTGTTGGTTCGGCTAACCCCTGGCGTACCATAACTCCGATCAAATTGATCTCGACGACGGAGCTCACGGCGCTCGCGTTCTCCGTGATCACGAGAAATGGTGTTATGCGCATCCCACGCTTGGTTGATGTAGTCCTGGGCATCGCCCGAGTAAGAACTCCCATGACGCTCGCTTGAACGTGAACGTGTCGACCGCCGGGGCGATCGGGGAGGTGATCTACGGTCCAGAGACCATGATCTGGCCGGCGAACGTTCAGACCGTCGGGACGGTCGAGACGATGATCTACGGTCTGGAGACCGAGATCTAACTGGCGAATGCCTCAGTCGTGGAGACGGCCTTGGCATTTGTGACCTCGTAGGTGGCGCCACCTCAACAATTTGAGCAGCGACAGCCAGGGTCATCGCCCGAGCCCTCTGAAGCTCGGGTGAATCGGGAAGGGCAGCTAGGACCCTCTCAATGGCGAGAAGATTCGCGGTCGGCGTGCGGTACACGGCATGACCCTCAAAATCCATGGTGTAGGCGTCAGAGGCACCTTGTCACGAGGTCCCGGCTACTGCACGGGCTCTCGCAAGGCGTTCCGATCAAGCAGCATTGCGCTCGCGTCGATTACGCCGGTGAGTATTAGACTCGGCGAAGTTGGAGGGCTCATCGTCGGAGATAGCCCCCATCATCATCATGATGACGTTTGGTGAACATGCTGGCTTGATCGGTACAGCCTGGTGGTGAGATCGCTTGGGGACGACCTTGGTGAATTGGCGCCGCTGGACCGTGCGCCCTTCGAGACCAGCAAAAATGACGTAGTCGGCGGGTGAGTCGGTGGCGAGGCGTGGTCGCTCGGACGTCCGGGGGACCACGGCGATTGTCCTAGATGGAGCTGAGCGCTCACACATCCTAGGAACCGATGATCACACCGCTAGAGTGCGTGAAGCTTTCGCCCTCAACGGGGCAGCAGTAGTTAGCACCAGTTGGCGCATGCAGTCACCAACGAAAGTTAAACTTCTGAAGGTAACCATAGCACCAACAGGAACCTAGGTACTAACCTTGCAAATAACAGCCATCAAGCAGTCAAAAAATACAACCCGTACCCCTACCTGGCGCGCCAACTGTCGTTGTGTACGAAGCGACAATGCACACGGGGTTACCCGCAGTATGGATTTGATTAGGCTAAGGGGAGAGGTGTGGACGAAACTTGATGGTTATATCACACAAAGAGACGGAGACAGAATCTTTTAGACAGGTTCGGGCCTCCCGGAGGATAATAACCCTAATCCTGTGTGTGGAGTATAAGCTTTCAGGCGTGAAATAGCCTTAAGCGTGTAAAAACTTCTGTCTAAAAACTTGCCTTTTGAGGCTTCCTCCGATCCCTTTATATGAGAGAGATCGAGGGTTACAAATAGTGATTAAGTGTCCTATTAATGACCAATTAAAAGTATAAACGGTCGGTTCGTGGGCAATAACTCCCAAGATTATACTGCTGATAACTGTCGTATTATGGAAATAAATGACAGCCTGGCGACTGTCCGAGTGCCGGTGATCGGGAGGGATTTCCCGAGTGCTGGACTCGGGAATCCCTCAGATCCCCGACCACTAGCCTCCTGGAGGATATTGACCGTTGAGTGGTCGGGTTAAAACCACTCGGGAGGTAGCTCGAGATCATATCCCCGACAAGATATGGGAGACTTTGCAAGTTGCTCATGAAGAAACCTCTTCCGTCAAAGAATCGAAGATAGAGCTTCTTAAAGAAAAGCTCGGAAGACTTGTCATGGAGGATAATGAAACTCCACAAGAGATGTATGATCATCTCATGGTTCTTGTCAACAAAATCAAGGGTCTTGGAAGTGAAGAGATGACCGATCACTTTGTCGTGAAGAGATTGCTTCAGGCTATAGCGCCAAGGAATCCTACCTTGGTGACTTTAATCTGTGAACGAAAAGAATTCAAGAAAATGATTCCAAGTGACGTACTAAGGAGGATAATTGCACATGAGTGTAGGACCGAATCTAGCGACCAGAGGGGGGGTGAATGGGCGCAAAACAGAAGATTAGGTCAAAATAAAATTCTGGACAGAAGGTCCAAATCGGAAGTTCCGATTTGGAGCCGGAAGTTCCGATGTACCGGAAGTTCCGGTCAGAGCC
>KE371008.1:784278-797210 GCA_000418225.1 Zizania latifolia
TCAGCTCCACGCACCCGGATTGGACCGGTACGCCTTCGCGACCCCTCTGTCCGACCGACGTCCGTCCGTGTACCTGAGTCACGTGCGAACTCCATCACGGTCGAGTCTCTTCATCTCTACATTCCTTCATCACTTCTTCTTTTCCCCGTTGACAATCACTCATCATCCCCATGGTATACACCATGGCTCCTCAGAAGTCCCTCTCGGTGTGGTCACCATTCGGTCCCAATGGTCTTTTTGAGTCAATGTACCATACAATGTTCCACTTGAGGGCGAAGAGTAGTAGGACATAATGTCCATTCAAGTGGTGTGTGCCCATTAAAAATTGTTCTCTTGTGGTGCAATCGCGAGTACCTTACGTATGTATTTGACGCATGACTCCCTATCACTCTCGATGGTTGCCATTGCTAATAGCTGTGGGTCAAGAAATTTGAATGGTCGCTTCTTGCATTCTTGCCACATTAGCCTGCAGATATAAAAGAGTAGTTAATACCACATAATAACGTGTCGACTTTAATTGAAAGACTAGGTTAAGTGACTTACAATGCCCAGCACCGTAACAAGCTTATGTCGAGAGCGTCCAAGTTAAACAGATCATATAGATCCTCGAAGCAAAGCAAAAAATAGTTGTCGCTGGTCCAAAAATTTTATTGCTTGTACGTTACAATAACTGAAAATTTATAGTTGTTGCAGCCAGTTAGGTAGAATGCATGGAGGTCCATTAAGGCTTGCCCACCCTTCCTTAGCTGATCTTGAGGGAGCAAAGCCTTCCCAGCTTGGTACATAGGGTGTGCCTGAGTCTAGGCTAACACCACATTAGGCTTCGCAATATTTTTGGACTTTCTGCCAGTGGTCTTCTTTATTTTGGTCTTCTTGGGCGGTGGCACAGTGTCGGTATTTTTACCTTGCTCGATAGGTGCAGGACGTTGAGCAGCAGGCGCAGCAAGAGGTTGAGCAGTTGGAGGTTGAGCAACAAGTGGTTGAGCTGCAGGAGGTTGAGTACCAGGAGGTTGAGCACGAGCCTGGCTTGCAGGAGTCTCGGCATCGACGAAAATATCCACTCGTTTCCATGTGCATCGTGCAGAGTGATGATTTCGTCATTCGGAAGAATAGGCAATGCGATGTCTTCCACGTTGGGGTACACAAAATAAATAGACACCACTGCAAATCCCTCCTTTATCAGCAAGTTGTGCAGCTCGTGCTGATATGGGTAGACCATACCCCTTGCCACCTCAATCTGAAACCCCCCCAGGCTTTATGATAAGCTTGCACGTGGTTGATTCAGTTAGCCGGTCAATCGTGTCTTCCAAACCACTACAAGATTGTGGGGTCACTTCTGGTTATTGCTGCTCGACATCTCTTGATGCACAGCTGCTCTCTCTGACACAAGCAGGGCTATCTAATGTAGCTTGATCTGGAAGGATGTACCCTTTAGAGCTAAGCTTCTCGTGATATCTGCATATAAATCCTTCTTGATTTTCGCAGAGAGCGCTTCCACATCGATTCCCCCGGACCTTCTTCACTTCTTGTATATGTCAGCATTGTCTGGAAAACCTTGCTTCCAGCCTTGCGAGCTAGAGATGCCCCGCACGCGACCAGGGTGCTTTAGGTTGCCAAGAGCACTTATTAGCTCATCCTACTCCCGCACGGCAGTGAATAATCCTTGTGACACCTGCACGGCCAGATCTCTGACCTTCTGAGCTACTGACGTTGCTTCGCTCGAGGTTCACATTACTTCACTGCTCTCTGTTAGTCTCCCCCGAGCCCTTAGAAAAGATTACGCTTTGCCGGGAAACTGTTGCCACGGATTTTCTTTGCCCTTAGTGGCCATCTTGGCATCTTCAGCCAACCACTTATCTTTCATCCCCACGTAGCCAGTTGTACCAAGGTTGTAGGGTAGCTTATTCCTAGCCCTGAGCTCTTTCTTGGCAGAGCTTTCTGCCTTAAACTCAGCTGAGCTCTCATGTTGACAAATTGCGCCCAGTTCTCTTTTTTTAGGTACGGGTACTTTGTGAATGGCTCGAGGTATTTGGCAACGAAGTTTGAGACAAGGTTGCTTTTATGAGACCTTCATAGCTTGGATATCATCTTCATCGCAGTCGTTACAATTGCTGCCTTTGTTTTCTCGGGAAACTCGAGGAAATTGTTGATCCCATTGTTGAAGAGTGCAGTCTTCTGCTCTCGACTGAGATCGTCGAACTTCCTCAGGGTCAATGGAACCCTCTCCTGTGCAATAAGTCCTGCAAGCTTCCCCAGCCACTGCAAGGCCGCTTTATTTGTTGGTAGGCTATCACTGTCGACCGCCTTGATGATTATCTTGTCTGTTAGCCACTTTGCTTGCGTCCTTGGCATCTTGATTGCTAGCTTGACCTCGTCGGTGGAGCTAGAAGACCCGACAGAGGAACGGGTAGACATCTAAACATTAAGAGAAGGAAGACCTTATTGTTTCATTACAAAAAATGTACGAACGTACGACGCTAGACTTTGGGCACTAATTGGCAAGGATAGATCCTAAATCCCATCCGATGATGTGCGGCCCACGTAGCTAGGCCCCGTGGTCCCGTATGGTTCCAGAGAGAATTTCGGTCGCATCTCCCCACTGTTCTCCAAATACACGTCTTGACTTGGGGTCGAGAGGGTTGTGTATCTAGAGAACAACAGGGAGACACCACCGAAACTCTCTCTAGAACCGTACGGGACCACGTGGTCCAGCTATGCGGGCCGCACATCCTCGGACTGTCCAAAGTACGTGGATAATTTGGGAGCGTCTTCCTATAAATATGACTAGTTGCCCGGTCATATTTATAATCCAACACTCCCGAAGGGGAGACGACGTAATCGGTTACGTCACTCTAACTCGTTTTTCAAAATGTGTTTAGAATGAGGTAAGAAACAAGATACTCTTGAAAAACCAACTGAAATAATAAAAATACTCTGATTAGGATGAAATAGAAATGTAACAAAGAACATTAATTTAAAAAGTGAAATAAAAATTATGTAATGAGTATAATGTTAACGAACGGAGGTACATACAACTGAAACAATTTCTCTTAGATGATTTTGTAAACTAAAATTTAATAACCATATGAATGTAACCTAATATACGTTGAACATGATTGCTCCCAGATGTCGTGCTACCAACTTAATGGCCTCCTCGCCACTAGGCTACAATTTAATTCATAGGTGTGTGTGACAACCAATTCATAAAAGAATATTTCTACATTGCATGTAATGAAACTATGAAAGACACATAATGAAAGAACATTACATGAATAAAATGTAAGAACAATAATATTAGCACATAATGAGATATCATTGCATAAATAAATTTGTGAAAACCAAGAAATGAACCTTAATTGTTACCCACATCCTCATATTTCACAAATAGCATCATCTTCATTAAGCAAATTTAGTAAAAATTATCCACAAAGCAGCATTTCCACAAATTATCCACATTGCAACATTTTCACCAATTTTCCACAAAGCAACATTTCCACAAAATATCAACACATTCACCAAGTCACAGACCATAGCCATGCTAGAGGAGGAGGAGGACCTTAGGAGGAGGAGGAGGTGGATGCAACCAAGTTGGCGGCGAGTAGGGTCGGCCACCCTCGACCGAACGGAGGCACGCGCGATGGAACGGACGGTGGAACGGAGGCCACATAGGACTGAACTGATGGCCGGGATGGAACGGAGCACGGTGGGGCCGGCGAGGAGCACGAAGGCGACGGCGACGGTGAGAGGCAAAGGTTAGGGTTGCGTGAATTGAAAGTGTCCCGATTCACTTCGAGACCCACCTATTAATAAGCGAGAGTCATCAGTGACGGGGGTAACTACCGCCCATCACTAATGACTCCCTGCCCACCCGTCACGGATGATCACCTATAAAAGTGACCGCACAAGTGTTGTGCTACTGTTCGACGACACCATGGATCAGTTTGTGTGGAATGAAGTCTGGTCCGATGCTTCCACACGTCGGTGGATGCGTCGAGCCAGGCAACATCCACCACAAGCCTCCATGGCCAAGAAAGAAGAGAAATAGGAATAGAAAGAAGAGAAGATTAGGTATTTAGTGTTCTGAAGTCGAAATGTAGGCAGCTAGGGTATTTAAAGGGGCTGCACTAGTGGCAATTAATGTACCATCTACTTATCTTCATTAATTGCATGTAGTTATGTGTATGGCCAAATTATTAGTGACGGGCGGAACGTAACGCCCGTCACTATTGTTTAGTCATTAGTGACGGGCGAGCAGAACCACCTGTTACTAATGACAAGTAGTGACGGGCGGTAATTACCACCCGTCACTAATGACGTAGCAATAGTGACGGGTATTGTGTGCCGCCTGTCACTGATAATTTGGCAACATTGTCCAGATTTCAAGTTATGTCACAGATATGACTTGTCAGAAAAATTCATTACACATATATTACATACCCAAATCAGTAAGACTTGTACAAACCACCCACATCTCAGTATTTCAACTTCCATTCCACATAGATTACACAACTTAGTATAAGTACATCTTACACTTAAAAGACAAACGTGCACGAAATTATAATGAATAGTGATCATCGCAACACAATACTTCTTGTATATATACAATTTAACCTTTACACCTTCTGTTTTCTTACTTTCTTAACGTATAATCCTTCAGAATAGTCGGAGCGCAGGTACGGAGTCTTCTCGTCCGGTTTAACCTGTGGCATAATTAAGGTGGCGAAAGGAGGTATCTCATCAAACTGATTGTACTCGTCCTCATCAACAATATTTTCAACACCCACAATCCGTCTTTTTCCAGCTAGGACAACTTGAAGTTTCTTATTTGTCATATCAGGCACATAGAATACTTGAGCAACTTGTTTAGCGAGCACGAAAGGTTCTTCTTTATAGCCAACCTAAGTTAGATTTACTCTTGTAAATCCGTACTTATCGACCGTAATGCCTTTTGTTCCATTAACCTAGCGGCATCGAAACAGAGGTACCTTGAATCCTAGGTAGTTAAGTTCCCAAATCTCCTCTATCTTACCATAATATGTGCTCTTTATATTGTTGTTGTCGTAAGCATCTATACGAACACCACTGTTCTGGTTTGTGCTCTTGCTATCTTCATTAACTGTGTAGAATGTATAAACATTTATATGATAATCTTGATATGTTGTAACAGTGTATATAGGGCCTGCTGCTAGCTGCCTGATCAATTCGCTCACTAGGGTTTTTGATCGTGCAATCCGATCTCAAAACTAGCTGTTGAACCTTTTCATGTGTTGTTTTGCGATCCAAGCTTCGGTACGAGACGGGTTCTCTGCAGAAAGGATGTGATTGTGCTCAACAATGTATGGTGACACTTCGCTCGATTCTTGTAACACGAGGAAATGAGCTTGGTCATATGCCTTTGGATTCAGAGCGAGTGTTTACTTGCCTAGGATTCCTTGACCTGCTAGTCTACCCTCAAGGCGAGAGTGAGGCACACCAATTGGGTTATTTGGGTCTGTGTACTCGACACACCACTCTACTACCTCCTCGCTAGAGTAACCCTGTGTGATGCAACCCTCAGGTGAAGAACGGTTCCTAATATACTTCTTTAGAACACCCATGTATCTCTCGTACGGATACATCTGATGCAAGAAAATAGGTTCAAGAAAAAAAATTGACGAGATGTGAGGTGAGATGTACCATAATATCAAAGAATGATGGAGGAAAGTACATCTCAAGAAGGGAGAGAGTCAAGAATTGTTTTTTCTCTAGTTCTTCTAGCGTTGTTGGGTCGAGTACTTTCTGTCCAATTGCATTGAAGAAAAAACACAGACTCATTATAGCCTCTCTTACCCCCACCGGTAACACATTTCTTATTCTGACAGCAATCATCTGAGTCAGCATCACATGACAATCGTGAGTCTTCATTCCACTAACCATCTTAAGCTCCTTCAGGTTGACAAGTTTGCTGATATTCAATGAGTAACCTGATGGAACTTTAATGCTATGCAAGAATTAACAAAACTCATTCATCTCCTTCCTAGAAAGGGTGATGCAAGATGGAGGCAAGAATTTTTCTCTATCTGTCTACTGTGAATATAGCTCTGGTCGTAAATCCATTTTCTCAAGATCCGTTCTAGCATTCTTATGATCTTTTGTTTTGCCTGACATATTTAGCATTATTTCGAGGAGACTGTCACACGTTTTTCTCGACATGCATTATATCGATGGAATGGCGAACATCGAGGTATTTCCAATATTCAAGCTCTCACAAAATTGACTTCTTGTTCCACATTCCATCACAACTGTTGGAAGGACATTTTCGCTTGCCGAGTACAACATTTATGTCCTTTACCTGGTCATATACCTCTCGCCTATGAAATGCCTAGGGGGCCCTTCTTTCTCTAAGGTGCCATCAAACTACAGCTTCATTCTTCTATATGGGTATTTCATTGGAAGAAAATGTTGATGGCGCATGTATACCGTTTTCTTAGAATGGTTCAACTATGTGCTCGATGTTTCCTCCAAGCACTTGGGGCAAGATTCACATTTCCTTTTGCTTTGTCTAGATAAGTTACGATGAGTCGGTAGGTCATTTATTGTGACAAACAACATAGCGTGTAGCTAGAAGTACTACCGGATGTACTCGTCCCAAACCTCAACACCTACATGCCAGAGTTTTCAGATCATCCACCAAGGATCTGAGGTACACGTCATTGTCGTTGCCAGGTTGTTTAGGACCAGAGATCAAGATCGATAACATAATATATTTACGCTTCTTACAAAGCAAAGGTGGAAGGTTGTATATAGACAGTAACACTGGCCACGTGCTATGCATACTGCTCATGTTACCAAATGGGTTCATGCCATCCGTACTCATGGCAAATCTAATATTCCTGCAATCGTTAGCAAACCATCGAAATGTGGTGTTAATTGTTCTCTATTGAGCAGAATCTGCTAGGTGTCGTATCATCGAGTCGTTCTTACGGCCCTCTTTGTGCCACCTCAGTCATTTAGACTCGTTGGTATTTGCAAACATCCGCTTCAGACGGGGGATTATAGGGAAATACCATATCACCTTCTTCGAAACTTTCCTTCTGTTGCACCCATCATTCAGTTCATCATTGTCTTTTCTATTCTTGAATCGATGTGTCTCACATGTTGGACATCTATCAAGGTCTGCATACTCTCCACGAAACAGAACACAATCATTCCTACATACATGTATTTTATGTATGTCTAACCCTAGAGGACATACGATCTTCTTAGCACCATACACGATGGTAGACACCTTATTCTCTTCTGGCACCAGGTCCCTCAGCAAATTCAGTAATGCTTTAAAACTCACATCGGACCATCTATATGTCGCCTTCATTTGTAGCAATGTCAGGACAGTGTATAAGACCGTGTGCTTCTCTTTGCAGCTAGGATAGATCGGTGTTTTTGAGTCTTGAACAAGTTTTTAGAATTGGGCAAACTCTCCTTTAGAATATACAACTTGTTCCTCCACATCACGCATCATCTGATCAACATTGTCTATTATATCAGTATACTTATCTTTATTAATTCCTAAAATATCATTGTCGCTCATGTAATCTGTATCACCGGCCCCACCTTCATTTTTACTAGCAATCTGATCTACTTCGCCATCATTTTCTCCTTCTTCGCCATGCTTGTTCCATATATGATATCCCTTCTTGAATCCACGTCTTAGCAAATAATCGTAGACATATTCTGAATTTGAAAACTTCTTCTCGTTCTTACAGTCATAGCATGGACACCACATTGCAGTTTTTCCATTAGCTTCCATGTCTGCTCTAGCAATACTCATGAAAGACTTCACCCCACTAAAGTATTCATTACAAGTACGACAATCAAGATACATCCAGCTCCTTGTTGTTAGCATCTACAAATTATTAAAAAATTAAACAACCATCATATATATCCAAGTATATGACTTGTCGTAATTAAAGCATGCTTAACTTTGGGCACTAATAGGCAAGGATAGATCTTAAATCCCATCCGGGGATGTGCGGCCCGTGTAGCTGGGCCCCGTGGTCCCGTATGGTTTAGAGAGAATTTCAGCAGCATCTCCCCGCTGTTCTCCAAATACACGTCTCGACATGAGGTCGAGAGGGTTGTGTATCTAGAGAACAACAAGGAGACACCACTGAAACTCTCTCTGAAACCGTACGAGACCACATGGTCCAGCTACACGGGCCGCACATCCTCTGACTGTCCAAAGTGAGTGGACAATTCGGGAGTGTCTTCCTATAAATATGACCAGTTACTCGGTCATATTTATAATCCAACACTCCCGAACGGGAGACGACGTAATCGGTTGCACGACTCTAATAATTATTTCACTTTGTTGAACAAAAATACGATAGGTGGATTAAAATTAGAGAAAAAATATACCTTCTGTAGGACGTTGGTGCTAGCTGTGGTGGGGGGTGGTGCACCGGAGTACGTAACAGCGTGGGTCGCCATCACAGGCGCGCGCGTGCAGCTGCAATGTGGTCGTCGGCCGGTGGCTGGGGACTTAACTGCAGCCGGTCGACAGTTATGGGACAAGGGTGGAAGTCGACGGCAGTTGGGAGCAATAAGTGCGGAGCTTTGTGTCTGAGGTCCTTAAATACTTGTCATCACTAACGCTTATCTCTAAAAAGACGTCACTAACTTGGCCTTAGGGTTGCGGGCACTTTAATGACGCGGGTAAAACAACACGCGTCACTAAAGGTCACATCCTCTAGTGACGGGTGGTACTGCGACCCGTCACTAATGGGGGTGCCCCTCTTTAGTGATGGGTGGCAATATAACCTGTCACTATAGGGGACCTCTTTAGTGATGGGTCATACTGTAAACCGTCACTAAGGGGAGTGCCCTATCTTTAGTGACGGGTCAGACTTAGACCCGTCACTAATAATACAGTATTACTGACACGTGTAAGACAGTCCGTCACTACAACTGTATTACTGACGTGTGTCTTTGATCCGTCAGTAAAGCTCCGTCACTAAAAACCATTCCTGTGGTGTGTGATTTTTGCGTCAACACAAGTGTAATATATTTTATTTACGTTACAGTGTTAGTGTTTGGCACGCACAAGAGGAGGCTATTTGAGATATAACGATAAGGATTTCCGTTGCATTTGGGATATAATCGTTTTTCTTTAGGCTCAGTAACAATTGCCCCCGTATCCGATTACAGTCCAGCCCAGACAAATATGAGTAACATTTTTTGTTAACCCTATAATCTGATACGGTCTAAACTTAGGCCAACCAAACACCTTCAATGTGTAAGAGGAGAGGATTATTTTTTTACAAAAAATAACCTTATATTGCACAATGTTCTCGTGTGTATCATATCTTAATATTAGTGCTCCTTCCTTTAGAATGGAGTGTTTTCAAACGAATTTTGAAGGATTTAGTTTAATTTCCGTAAAAATCCTATAAATTTCTGTCTTCCTGCGGTGCTTATTCTAATCAGCCAGAAACAATATACAGGAAAAAGGAGAAAAAATAACTAAAAACAGTGTGAGTAGAAGACTAGAGAAAATTAACATGTAGTACGTGCACCATGATTCTTTTATCCTGTGTAAAATATACGGGAGTAGTGGGTAATTTAAGAAGGTAACAATTAAGGAAAGCTGAAAAAAAAATCAGAAGTACTCCAGGTTGAAGTCGAAGTGAGCCAAGCTCTGCTCTTGGCATGGCAGGGAGAGCTTGTGCTCCAGCGAGGAGTCGTCTTCCACATGCCCACCTCCATAGCCAGTACTGTGCCGCTGCTGGTGGTGCTGCTGCTCCATGTCGGCGAAGGGCTCTGCCCTGGCGGCGGAGGCACCGCCCGAGGCCCAGTGCAGCACCTCGCTGTCGAGCACATCGCTCACCTCGGCGCAGGTCCAGTTGCTGCTGTTGCTGGAGCACTCGCCATAGCCCATGACGGCCCAGCCTCACACACACAACACGCGCGCGCTCAGTAGGACAAGGACACAAGAACACTCAAACACAGAAGACACGAGAGAATTTGTGGCACCGCACACCGGTGCACTTTGCACTTGTATTGTCACTAAACACAGCACTATCCTGTTTACACACACTGTATCACCCCCAGTGCACAGGCTTAGTATTTAAGCACTCACACACGTACGCACGTCACCGTCCCTGGCTGCACGTCCTCTGGCCGCACACCGCACGTCTTCCGGCCGTGAGGACCGGGCAAAAGCTAACAGCCTTGACCAGCCTCTATGCACGCGTCGTCCAAACTTCATGCGGCCACCAGGCCATCACGCACTCATGCATGCACGTCTCCACCACTTGCATGCTCCTCTAATCACTCCACTAGTGACTCCACTAGCTAACTGAGAACACACATGCTGCATGACTCAGCATAAACAGGCAGAAACTCACTGCTCGGCTAGACACTGCTCACTGACACAAACACGTCGATCCACACAACTGGACCGACCACAAACTAGCACACACTAAGAAGTAAAACATCAAGATTATGTCTGACAATCACCCCCTAAACTTGCTGGTTTTATTTGTGCACCTCCTCATTAATCATCGAAGCAGCATCGGCTCATCATCAACATCTGCAATGGCAAGCTGCGCCATTGTCTTGGTCGCCTTCTTCACTTCATCACACTCATCAGCAAAGTGACCAAACTCACCACATTTGTGGCAATTAATTTTTGACTTATCGAACTTGCCACGGTACTTCTTCTTCTCTTCAGCAACCTCGGCCTCCCACTCGGCACACGTTAGTCGTGGTTCAGCATGTGCAACTAGCAGCTGTGGTTCTCCTTCCTTGTCACGCCGACGCTCTGCCATGGATGCTTCATATGCCTTCAAGCGTCCAATGGTCTCCGCCACGGTCATCTTCGTCACATCGCCCCATTGCTCGATGGTGCTAACGATGTGTTGAAATTTGTCGGGGACGGTATGCAGAAGCTTCTCCACCACGGTGGTCTCCTCCACCTTGGTACCAAGTGCACGAATTTTGTTAACAACTGTAGTGAGCTTGAGAGAGTACTCACCGATCCTCTCTGCATCCTCCATGTACATCCTCTCAAGTTCCCTCTTGAGAGTTTGCACATTCGCTTTTCGAACCCGATCTTCTCCAATATGCATCTCCTTGAGTGCGTCCCAAGCCTCCCTTGCCGTCTCCTTTTTGGCTATGGCTAGCACCATAGCCTTCGACACAGCTTGGACGATGGCGGCGAGAGCCATTTGGTCCTTCTTGTCGTCGACCGCTTCATCGCCCTCCACTGCCGTCTACACACCTTATGCGCGCATGAAGATTTTCATCTTCACCGCTCACACCCCGTAGTTGTTTTCCGCTAGCATGGGGTAATGGAGAGTCACCCCCATTTCCTTCACTTGTTGCACGATCGACTCATGGCCACCGTTGATTCCATTGCCACCACTGCCGCCGCTACGATGGCCTGGCGGCGTGTACACAAAACCATCGAGAGATATCGTCACAAACACACAAACCTAGCTCTGATACCAAGTGACGGTCCAACCTCACACACACAACACGCGCGCGCTCAGTAGGACAAGGACACAAGAACACTCAAACACAGAAGACACAAGAGAATTTGTGGCAACGCACACCGGTGCACTTTGCACTTGTATTGTCACTAAACACAGCACTATCCTGTTTACACACACTGTATCACTCCCAGTGCACAGGCTTAGTATTTAAGCACTCACACACGTACGCACGTCACCGTCCCTGGCTGCACGTCCTCTGGCCGCACACCGCACGTCTTCCGGCCGTGAGGACCGGGCAAAAGCTAACAGCCTTGACCAGCCTCTATGCACGCGTCGTCCAAACTTCATGCGGCCACCAGGCCATCACGCACTCATGCATGCACGTCTCCACCACTTGCATGCTCCTCTAATCACTCCACTAGTGACTCCACTATCTAACTGAGCACACACATGCTGCATGACTCAGCACAAACCGGCAGAAACTCACTGCTCGACTAGACACTGCTCAGTGACACAAACACGTCGATCCACACAATTCGACCGACCACAAACTAGCACACACTAAGAAGTAAAACATCAAGATTATGTCTAACAGCCCAGATTCTCCGACACGTCGAGCACGCTGCTGTAGTCGGCAACGAACACGGCGTCTGCGTCCTTGCCATCGAAGTGGCCGTGCAGCCCCGCCATGTAAGGCGCGCCCAGGTCAAAGCCGACGCCGAAGTCGCTCACGGGGAACGGGGCGAACACCGACTGCTTCGTGGCGAGGCCGTCACCGGCAGCGGCGTGGGGCTTCTGATCTAGGTGCATTTCCGGCGACGAAGACGCGGCGGCAGAGATGTGCTTGTGCGTGGTGGGGTCGAGGCCGCGTTGCCGGAGCTTCTTCTAGAGGCAGCTGTTCCAGAAGTTCTTGATCTCGTTGTCCGTCCTCCTCGGCAAGTGCGACGCGATCTGCGACCACCTGGACCATTTCCCGAAATCTTTGAACCCTCTCCTCCTCCTCCATGGCGGCATGGCCGCATCGCAACTCGCAAGTTCTGATGATTAACTCATTGCAGAATTGCAGGTAAAAAACTGACATGTTCCCGAGGATCTCGTGGAGCGCGACGATGAGGTCCTCCTCCTGCTGCGAGAAGCTGCCTCGCTTCAGGTCTGGCCGGAGGTAGTTGATCCACCGCAGCCGGCAGCTCTTGCCGCAGCGTTGCAGCCCTGCACGCGAACACGAAGCAAACCAAATCAGCAATGGCGAATTGGCGATCGATTCGTGTGATCGAGCATTCGAGCATGCTCGCCGCATTTGCGTACTTGCCTACGAGCTTGGGGACAGAGCTCCAGCGGCCGATGCCATGTCGGATGATGTGATTGTACTATTAACAGCAGATCTCTCGAGAGGAGAAGGGGACCGAGTCCCTCTCCTCCCTGCATGCACAACGGTCATGTGCGTGCGTCCCGGGTCTCCCG
>KE371008.1:798152-808908 GCA_000418225.1 Zizania latifolia
GCCCAAGCCCACGTTAGTTCTACGGGCGCTGCGCAGTTTCGCAGCCCGGGCCTAGGTTGCGGCCGACGCGCGTGAGTGCGCGCACGGAGCCCTGGGCCGGCGCTGTAATTCTGTGACTGGGCCGAAGTTTGGGCTGAAATGTGTTTTTTAATTTCATGGATTTATAGAATTGGTTTTTCTGTTTTCCATTTCCTCAAAATTCAGAAATTAGCCTGAAAAATTAAGAAAAATAAGTTTAGCTGCGGGAAAATTTTAGTAAAATTTGTATTTAGTCAGTAGCACTATTTTGAAATTTTGAGAAATTTTATAAGCATTTTCATGGTATTTTCTAATTAATTTTGTCCAACGACATTTTTACTTAGAAAATAATGCATTTAGAATTTAATTAAGTTTTTAAATTTAGAATATTTTGCTACTGTTTTTAGTCCTCTAAGAGTTAAGTTTAAGTCTTCCGCTGTGTTATTTCACACTAATTTAATTTTTATTCATGTTCATCCTCCATTTTAGTATTATTTATTTATTTTTCTGAATGAATTTGAACCAACGGGAAAATTTAAATTGGAAAAATTAATAATTAAGCTGCTGTAGTAATTTTATCTCCTGACCAACGTTGGTGATAAAATTACTATGACTAAGACAATTAGTTCTATTTCTGCCCAACGGTGATATAGAATTAATTTTTCTTTAAGTATGTCACATGATTAAATTCTGACCAACGTTGAATTTTTCATATACTATTATATTGTGTCTGCTATTAACATTTTATGATTGTTCCTATTCAGGCCACGTACTAAGTCAGCTCTCCATTGAGCCTCTCAACAGTAAGAACTATAGCTCATGGAGAGAGTGTTGAGATGGTGCTTGTGCTATGGGACATTGATCTTGCTTTACAGCAAGATTGTCCTACTGAGCCAGCTGAGCCCGTTATTCAGGATAGCGAAAGCCAACTACCCGACAGCGGGATTTTGCAAATGTAAGAATGAAGTATGACCTCGAACGCACTAAGTAGAATCAGTCCAACAGAAAATGTCTCATGGTCATTAAGAACTCCATCATGGAGCCCGTCAGGGGATCTATCCCAACTTGTGATACTGTCACAGAGTATCTCAAGAGAGTGGAAAGTCAGTATACTGGCTCTTCTAAGTCATATGCTAGCTCCATCATTAAGAAACTCATCACAGAGAAATACTATGGTGGAGGCATTAGAGAACATATACTGAGAATGAGTAAGATGGCTTCTAAGTTGAAGCCCATGGACATGGAGCTGAAGGATGGTTTTGTCATCCATTTGATCATGACATCGCTCAACAAGGATTTTGAGCACTTTGTTATTAACTATAATTCTCAGCCAGAGCGCTGGAATTTAGAAAAGTTGATCTCCAACTGCATTCAAGAAGAGGAGAGAATCAAGGAGTTACGGGGGATTCTGTTCACCATGTACAGCAGAACAAGGGGAAGAAAGACTATTCTCCTAAGAAGCACTACAAGAGTCACTCAAATGACTCTAAGCAGAAAGGAACATGATATCCCCAAGGGCACATGTAGACACTACAAGAAGGAGGGACACCACATGAAGAATTGTGTGGAGTTCTTTAAATGGATGAGCAAGAATGATAAGGATATCATTACATCAATAGATGAATATCTGTATTTAGATTATTCTACTACTTCATGGTGGATTGACTTAGGTGCAACTATTTATGTTACTAACTCTTTATAGGGATTCGCTACGATGAGAACGCTAGAAAGAAGAGAAAGAACAATTAGAGTAACGAATGGCATCGAGACAGAAGTGGAGGCTATTGGAGAACTCCCATTAGAACTTAGAGATGGCTTTACCATTTTTCTGCACGATATACTTTTTGTACCTTCTATGAGAAGGAACCTTATTTCAGTTTTATGTTTAGTGAATAATGGTTATGATTGTCATTTCAGTGACAAACAGTGTTCTATTATTTTTAATAATAAAGTTGTGGGTCTTGCCTTCGAGCATGACAAACTTTATTTACTTTTTCTGAATGACTCTGTGAATGTCATAAGTTCCCAAAATGTCTCGTCTAAGAATAAGCTCAAAAGAATAGACGACGTATCTTCGAAATTATGGCACTGTTGTTTAGGACATATTTCGAGGGGGAGAATTGAACATTTAGTAAAAGAATCGATTCTTCCGCCATTAGAATTTTTAGATTTTGAACAATGCATTGATTGCATTAAAGGCAAATACGTCAAACAAATTAAGAAATGCGCAAATCGACGCGTTAGGGTTTTAGAAATTATCCAGACGGATATTTGCGGTCCGTTCCCTGTGACGTATGTAGATAGTTGTGACTCATTCATAACATTTACGGATGACTATTCGCGCTACGGTTATATTTATCCAATTAGAGAGCGATCAGAAGCTCTGGATAAATTTAAGATATTTAAGGCTGAAGTAGAAAATCAGCTTGATCTAAAGATTAAAGTAGTAAGATCTGACCATGGGGGGAGTACTACGGTCGTCATACCCCATATGGCCAAATACCTGGACCTTTTGTAAGGTATCTGCAGGAAAATGGCACAGTAGCCCAGTATTCTACACCGGGCGAACCTCAGCAAAACGGAGTGGCAGAAAGGCGCAATCGCACCTTAATAGACATGGTAAGAAGCATGCTAAGTTATTCCACTCTGTCGATTAGTTTGTGGATGGAGGCATTAAAAACCACCATTCATATTCTTAATCGGGTCCCTTCTAAGTCGATGCGTAAAACACCGTATGAGTTGTGGACTAGACGAGAGCCCTCTCTTAATTATTTAAGAGTGTGGGGCTGTCCTACTGAGGCTAAAGTTTTTAACTCAAATATTGGTAAGTTAGATTCTTAGACAGTGAGTTGCCATTTCATTGGCTACCCTAATAAGTCTAAGGGTTTTCGTTTCTACAGTCCTGACAGACATACTAAGTTTGTAGAAACGAGACACGTAGTCTTTTTAGAAGATGCTATGATTAGGAGGAGCACGGTGCCTCGAGAAATTAGCCTTGAAGAGAAGCGGGTCTCTGTGCCCACTCCTATGATTCAAGAGCCTATTTTTTATGTACCTGTGGTAGAAGCAATATGTCTAGCACCTACTGTTGGATCTCCATTAGCAGCACCTATTGTTCATGAGGATCCTGTTATACAGGAACCTGATGTTCCAGATATTGCTAATGAAGAAGAAGAGCCCCCATAATTAGAAAATGATGTGCAAATTCAAGATAATATGAGAAGATCACAAAGAGTAAGAAGGTCAGCTATTCCTGATGACTATGAAGTCTACATGAGTGAAGAAATTCAAATCGAGGGCGATCCTGCCTCATTTGAAGAAGCTATGAGAGGTCCTAATTCATCTAAATGGCTTGAGACCATGGAAGATGAAATGCGGTCCATGAGTGCCAACAAAGTCTGGAAATTACAAGAAATTTCTAAGGGAGCCAAAACAGTAGGCTGTAAGTGGGTCTACAAGATCAAACGTGACTCCTAAGGGAATATTGATAGATATAAGGCCAGACTTATGGCAAAAGGCTTCACTCAGAGAGAAGGAATAGACTATAATGAGACATTTTCACCTGTCTCAACTAAGGATTCTTTTAGAATCATCATGGCCTTAGTAGCACATTATGATTTAGAATTACATCAGATAGATGTAAAGACGACGTTTCTCAACGGGGATCTATATGAGAACGTCTATATGGCACAACCTAAGGGTTTTGTCATAGAAGGTAAGGAGAATTTGGGATGTCATTTGACTAAGTCCATTTATGGACTAAAACAGGCCTCTAGGCAATGGTACCTCAAATTCGATGAGACTATTAGAATATTTGGGTTTAAGGAAAATGAGGAGGACAATTGTATTTATGCTAATTTTAAGAATGGGAAATTTATTTTTCTAGTCTTATATGTGGATGATATACTACTTGCTAGTAGTGATGTCAGTCTACTATTAGGGACTAAGAAATTCTTGTCCTCTCATTTTGACATGAAGGATCTTGGTGAAGCTTCCTATGTGTTAGGAATAGAGATTCATCGAGATAGAACTAAGGGGGTATTAGGATTATCGCAGAAGACATACTTAGAGAAGATACTAAGGAAATATAGTATGCATGCGTGTAAACCTTCGCCTGCTCTGATAGTCAAGGGTAATAAGTTTGGGAACTTTCAATGTCCCAGGAACCAGTATGAGATCGATCAAATGAAGTCGGTTCCATATGCTTCTGCTGTCGGAAGCTTAATGTATGCTCAAGTATGTACTCGCCCTGACTTAGCATTTGTTACCGGGATGCTTGGCAGATATCAGCAGAATCCAGGCATAGATCACTGGAAAGCAGTTAAGAAAGCCTTGAGGTATATACAAGGCACAAAATGCCTCATGTTAGTATATGAGAAATCAGATACCCTCGAGATAGTGGGTTATTCAGACTCAGATTTTACGGGATATGTGGATACTCAGAAATCCACGTCAGGTTATATATTCACACTCGCAAATGGAGCTGTGTCGTGGAAAAGCTCCAAACAAACTGTGACGACATCATCGACAATGTATGCCGAATTTGTTGCATGTTATGAGGCCACGGGACAGGCACTATAGTTTAAGAAATTTGTTCTCGGTTTAAGAGTGGTCGACAGCATCGAGAAACCACTTAAGTTATACTGCGACAATGAGCCAGTAGTATTATACTCCTATAACAACAAGAAGAGTGTTGCTGCCAAATACGTCAATATTAAGTACTATGTTGTTAAGGAGAAAATCCAAGATCAGACCATAAGTCTAGAGCATATAAGTACCAAGCGTATACTTACGGATCCGCTCACTAAAGGCTTACCATCCGCTGTGTTCGGAGAACACCTAGCCGGCATGGATTTAAAGAAAAGCCTAAGATCATTAGATTTCTAAGGGGCCAAAAATAAGATAAGAATCTATTTCAAAATGAAAGATGCATCGTAGTTATTGAGTCATGTAGTACGTAATTGACTATTGTGATGAAACATACTATATGCATTGATTCGTGATGGAACATGTATTTGGTTAAGTTTAGTGTAAGTATTAAGAAGAGATCTAGGGGGGCGAATGTTACCAGCAGATCTCCCGGGAGGAGAAGGGGACCGAGTCCCTCTCCTCCGCGCATGCACAACGGCCATGTGCGTGCGTCCCGGGTCTCCCGCGCCCTGATCGGGGGCGCCCAACCGATTTCGGTTAGGACCCCCTGCTGCGCAGCGCCAAAATAAAAGGGAAAGTAGACTAAAAGGCTAGGGTTCTGGTTCCCTACGCTCTAACCTTGATCCCAAAAATTTCTCTAAGAAATCCGATCTGTTCCGGCGCCGAAACAGCGGGATAGCCCTCACCTCGCCGCTGTCAGCCGAACCTCATTAGACTCCGACGCCAATGACCACCGAGGCCATGACGTCGTTATCGTTCAACCAAGGAAAACCAGAAGATACGCTTCAGTTCTTTCCCCGGCTAGCACTAACCCTATTCATCCCTTAAGCAAATTAGTTCACATGTACAGCCTCTCATCTTCCTCGGGAGACCACAGCCCCTTGCGGAGCTTGGTCTGCACGCCGCCGCACGACAGCCGTCCCATTCCTCGTCCCGGCCGGATATCTACCTCAGGTAGCTACTATCTACTCCACCGCCACCGCCGACGACAACCGAGTGAACCGACTGGCGCCAGCGGCGATGGATACTCTTCGCTACACCTTTCCTCCCCACCTATCGACCGATCGTTGCCTGCTGCCGGCTAGCTATATCTTTTGTCGGGTATATATCGGGGAAGCTTGCCAAGAACTACTGCAAGCTCACTCCGAGAGAGAGAGACTGAGAGAGGGAGAGAGAGATTGGGAGAGAGAGAGCTAGGTGCACTGGTGCAGTGAGGTCAGATGAAGCAGCGATCAAGTGGGTTCTAAGCAAGCTGCACTGCCCAGCTTGCTGCTCGCTGGATTCAAGCTTAAGATACCTCCGCCTCGTGGCTCGTGGGAGACGGTGGGATAAAATAGTTCGCGCCAAAGCGGAGGAGAGAGAAGAAGCTCACAACGACACTGGAGGAGGGAGAAGCTCATTCTCACTTCCTCTCTTACGGCGTTAGTTGGAGATTAAACTTAATTTCTAATTCCCGCAGATTTTTCCCTTCCTCCACAAATCCAGTGTTAAGAGAGAGTTAAGACAATTGGACAACTTAAAATAATTAAAATTATAATATAATTTTGGTCATTAGATAAGCATTGTTTATTCTGATTATTAGTTATATCGTTAATTACGATTATTATTAAAGCTTAAAGCTGTCAATAAGGCCTTAACACTGCTAATTGCAACCGTTAGCTATTAATAATCTCGGGGACCTGCAGATCGTACGGAGTACGGACCAGCCAATAATTATTCGTTTCACCGCATTTTGCTTGCTCAAGTTGATCACCACCGCGTCTGCCCGTCGCGACATGAGCTGACCGAGAACCACTGTACCACGAGTACTACTGGTAATCATCTAGGCCACTCGTTGTTGTCTGGATTATTACTGTAGTAGATTATTCAAATCATATCATGTTTCTGAAATATACTTCCTCCATTTGTATTATTATATATTCCGTTTTAGATATAATTTCACAAACCAATAAGTAAATAATAATAAGGATATTTATTTTTTATTTTATTTATATTAAATATTATCGAGGGCCATATACTTAAGCTATCAACGAAATACATCGAGTTAGTTTACTGCATGCGAAGTATTGGACTGTAAGACCCATGTTCGATTACTTATTCTGTTAAATTGTAGAAAGAAAAAAGATATGAATAATGGATTATAGTTGTATTGTACTCAGCCTCAAAGACCAGTATATATATAGAGATATATGTGGAGAGATAAGATATATGATCTACATATAAGGAATAACTAAATATAAATCTAATCCTATCTAATATCATCAATATTACTATACTCTAACATATAATATATTCATATATCATGTACTCTAACATCCCCTACAGTCCAAGCGTGAGCAAAGCGGACGCTTAGGACCTGTTTGGGACTACTCCGTTCCACCAAAATCTTCTCCACTCCACGAAACCCACCTAAGAGTTGATCTAGAGTATTGCTGCTGCTCTACTCTGGAGTAGCTGCACCTATTTGGCTTGTAGAGTAGATCCAGATTTAGGAATGGTAGAGTTTAGTAGGAATGTATTATTTTGTCCGTTGTTGTATGCTTTATTTGTTAACATACCTTAATATAATTATATCGCAATAATAATGTTTTGTATTTTTAAACATAAATAATTCATATTAGTCGAGTAATTCACAAAAATTCGTGTACTAGCATTACATTCTAATTCCAAGAGAAAGAGGGCACATCACTTGGTGCAAACTAAGCTGTTTAGAGCTGAAGATACACAAGTAACTTAATCTCTGATCTAGAAATACCCATTAAAAGCATCTTGATCAATAGTAGACAAACTGTATGAATATCTATACAGAGGTACAACTCTCTCCACATGCCTAGCATCCTACTGAAGTACACTAAGCTTCAACTAAATAAATCAACCCTGAGAGCTCCTAGTCCTAGTTCAGCTTTGACACTCCAGCATCCAATGACATCTCTTGTACCATAAGTGGACTGGCAGGCCCATTTTCATCATAAGTCACCATGGATCTCGCATGAGGAAAGCTCAGATAGTGTTTAATCTTAGTCCAGGAACAACTACTCCTTTAGGTCTTCGAAGTACGACGTAGGGATCTTGATAGGCGGTAGCAACCTAGATACACCCTTGAACTGTTTGAGATGGTTGCACAGTTAGATCAACAGAAATAAATGAATGGCCCAAATGAGATTTGTGTGTTGTTTTACCTTGTTGTCTTCTTGGCTCGATCTGATAAACAACCTGAAAACAGAGAAGATAACACACAGAACGCAAACGATTTAGCAACAGATCAATGGTGACGACCACCACAAGCAACACGATGTTGAATCCATGACGCGATAAACATCACCGTAAAGATAGCTAAACGGCGACGGCTGCTCAGGATGAGAGGTAGACTTAGGTTGAGAGACGAACATTGGGATGAGAAATAGAGAACTGGATGAGAGATTAGACTTATTCTTTCTTCTTCATTAATTTTTTGATAAATACAGCACTATTTATAGAGCCTACAAAACATAACCGAATAACTAACCGAATCAATTTTGACTCGACTCTATACATTAATCTGCTAGGACTCTCAATTACAGACCTAGACTCTTATTAACTGCCGGACTCTAATCTGTCTTGAACTCTTATTAACTGTCAGACTCTAATATGTCCTGGAGTCTTATTAACTGTTGGACTCTAATCTATCCTGAACTCTCTAATTTGCCGCACTGCTACAGTACCCACGGGTACTGTTAACATGAACAGTACCGCGTGGTACTGTTCATATGGATAGGCCTGGGCCTAGCAGCCCTGGTCCATAGCCTATGACATTACATCCCTCATTTTGAGCAGCTCTGAAAGTGCATCATGATGCATCTAGGTCCCTAATTTGTTATGATGTATTAATGACAATCGTGATCAAATGCTACTAATCATGTCGCTGAGATGAATGTAGAAATTGAGACAAAGCGGCATTGCGATTCAATCAATTTTGGAGAAAACGCTCTCTTTAGTGCAACTAGGGCTCAATGGTGCGAAACATTTATCTTTCATAAGAAATTCAGTCTAGGTATACCGTACTATCAAGAAGGATGCGCTGAATAGTGTTCCAAAACTTAGTGCTCAAAGAAAAATCTTTTTGGAAAGTTTTTGGATTTACTCTATGTTGAATTTTGTTTTTCTAGCAAAGCCGAATAATCCAGATCAGTCCTAAGTATTCGAAAATTTGGTTCTGTTTCGAATTGTTTTACACGTCGGAGTATCCGGGTTAAGCCGGATAATCTGAAAATAGTGTTCTGTTTGGATTTTATCTGAAGCCCGAAACATCTGGATTTATCCGGATGATCTGAAAATTTCGTTCTATTGAAATTATTTTTGTGAGTCGGAACATCTAGACAATGATCGGATGATCCAAAAATTGCTTTCTGTTGGATTCTATTCTGTAGCCCGGAACATCCGGTCAATACCGAATGGTCCAAAAATTTCTTTCTGTTCAAATTTATTTTGAGGCCTGAAATATCCAGTCAAAGCTAGACTATCCGAAACAATCGTTCTGTTTCTTTTATTTTTGAGTCCAGAACATCCGGTTCGGTCCAGATCATCAGGATAAACAGTTCGCGATTTCTATTTTCAACAGCAAGTTTTGAGAAAAGGGTATAAATACCTCCATCTCCCATAATTGAGGCACGTCCTTAAGAACCCTAGCAGCCATTCCTTTTGCACTCTCTCTCGTTTTTGTGCAAGATCTAGAGTAAATACTTATGATTCGAGTTGAGAGATCTATACAAAACTTCTTAAGTTCATCTTGATCTATTCTCTTGGAAGTTTTCGTGTGGGTGTGTGTATTGGTTTTCGTGGAAATCTTGAGCACACGGTTTTGGATTGCACTTGTTTTCAACAAATCTATTATTCTTAGAGGTAATCCCTCCTAGACGGCTAGGTGTCGATACGTGAGTACTCAAGGGATTGTGGGTGACCGGACAAGTTTGTATAAGACTTTGCCTTGACTTCAAAGAGGTAACGAGTGAAAACCATGGCCAACCTTGGTGGGCGCTTGGTGAGGAAGAGGGTTGAAAGATACCCGGTCCTTTGGGGTTTCCTCAACAAAGACATAGGATCGTGTGATCTGAACTCTGGTAAAATTATCGTGTTCACATCTGTTCTTGCTAGTCATCATTTATTTATTATTCTATCTGTTAACTAGAATGGGTCTTACATTCAATATTCGCAATCAAAGTTTGTTGGCTAGGGTTAATACTACAGTTCTTATTTTTGTTGATCTGAAGTGATCATCCGATTATACCTGGATAATTTGAATCTCGGATAATTTAGATTCCATCCGGTTTCTGGAGTATCCGACTAAGTCCAGATAGTCTGGGCCCTGGAAGTTTAAACTGACTAGTTTCTTTGAGAAATTTCAGATTGCCTATTCACCCCCCTCTAGGCAAATTTTAATTGGTATCAGAGCAGACTCCTTTCGAAGGCTTAACCACTTGAAGAGAAAAGATGTCGGAAAAATCAAACTCCACTGACAATAAAAAAAACAACGTTTGAGGAAAGAAAGGAGCTGCATATCCTTTTAAATCCTAGTAATAACTATCACTCTGTATCAACTAGTCGTACACCTTACTTTGATGGTACACAATATGTAGCATAGAGAGATAAAATAAAGTTGCATCTAATCTCTATGCATCCAAATATTTGGAAAATGGTGTGCACAGGTGTAGATGTGGATGATTCAAACTTGGATGATAGACCACTAACTACCGATGAAGAACAAGCAATTCACCGCAACGCTCAAGCGGCTAGTGTTCTACATACTGCATTGAGCCCTGATCAGCGATTAGTGGACGTTGACGCTTTAAGGCTTCCGGTCAGCGATCGGAACCTTGCAATCGCTACACCCTCTCGTCTAGTCGTTATCAACCATGCTCTCACGTAGTCGACCTCACCACAAAGGTTTTTATCCTGCAAATCAATCGAAGAACTTTGCAAGAACAAGGTAAACATAATCTGGATTGCTGATATTAATCTGAAGAACTCGAAGTTTGGGGTTCTACAAACCGATCTATGGCGATACTGCAAAGGCAGAATAATCTAAGTAAAACCCAAGTCCTAACAATGACGG
>KE371008.1:849123-861614 GCA_000418225.1 Zizania latifolia
CGTTGGCCCAGGAACCCATGCGCGTGAGGGGTCATGGATCGTTACCTTCTAACGCGAGACGCGCTAGTGCAGCGGAAGAAGATTTGGTGAAGCGCGTCCTCGCTCGTTCTCTCCTTGCCTCGCCCGCTCGCCGGCGACCAAGTCGATGAAGCCTAGCGATCTTCACACGAAGAGGATGACAAGTACTACTATTCGAGCAGCACCTCCACGAAGTCCACACGTACAGGGACGGAAACACTCCACGCCGACGTGCTAGCACCACTCGTGAAGTTTCTAGGGTTTGATCACAACCTTTGTGATTACTTAAGAGAGAGGAGAGGTGGCGGCTAGGGCTAGGGTAGAGCAATAGTAGCAGCCCCTTGCGTGCCACCCTCTCCTCCTCTATATAGTGTCCAGCATGGGTCTTTTAATCCAAATTAAAAGCCCAACAGATCTAATCTGCGCACCCCAGAACTTCCGGCTATAGCCAGAACTTCCGGATCCTATCCGGAACTTCCAAAATTACCCTTCTGTATCGAATTAATTCGGGTCCGAAACTTCCGGTTACAGCTAGAACTTCCGAAATAGACCTTCTGTATCGAATTAATTCCGACCCGGAACTTCTGGTCCAACCGGAACTTCCGGTTCGTCCAGAACCCAGAACTTTCGGCTACAGCTAGAACTTCCGGTTCGTCCAAAAGACCGAACCCTGGGGTTGGCCCAGAACCGATCCCATCAGATGTTTCGGATGCTCCAGAACCCGGAACTTCCGGCTACAGCCGGAACTTTTGGTTCCCCCAGAATTTTCTTGGGCACAATTCCATCACAATAGGCTTCGAACTCAAGGTCACTTCAGACCTATGCGGATGCTTCGAGTGTTTCAACTCAGAATCCATTTTATTTGTTTTTACCGCTCTGGTTCCGGAGGCACTTTGCAGTGGTAATGGTGGAGCGGATCGCACCGAGATTTTTAGGGTCCGAAACGGAACCCAAAGTCAGTGCCGTTTGCTATACTTCGGGGAGCGACCCTCAAACATGAAGCTTTGGGCTTCACGGCAGTGTTCGATGCACACTTTGGCATGTTAGACTTGTTTTGTCTCGCGCCGAGCCGGTGGCATCGGGTAGCGGTATTGCACATGCTTAGAACTTAACCTTCGTTACCTTAATACCATCACGATGCGTCCATCGCAGAGTAGTACGGCCGAATGTAAGTAAAATGTGAAACTCACTTCAGAGGTTTTTCCAGAGCACTTATTGCGAAATGGCCTCGTCAGAGATTTATTCGAAGGATCTTCGCATAAGTACTTGAAGTATGATTAAGCATAGTATCGCCGAAGATGCTCTGCATGCCAACTGTGCTTTAACTCCTCCCCTTCTAGAGTGCTAAGCCTGAATGAGCCCGGCTGATTAGAGCGGATATAATGTATGGGCCTTCCCATTTGTTGCTTAACTTCTCGGGTGCCAGGACAGCTCGGAGAACGAGGTGACCTGGCAGCAAGGGATTTGGCTTCACCTTGGGGTAAAACCATGCCTTCGTTTGTGCTCGGAGGCGTGTCTCTTCAGATAAATCGAGCGAAACTTCATGCTCTTTGCTGGCTTCGGGTAGCATCGTTCCCAGGGAGCCTCCTTTTAGCTCCGTTGGGGTCATAGCTTCATCGCCGAATAGCAGCCAGAACGGAGTGAAGCCCGTTGACCTCGATTGAGTGGTGCGGATGGACTACAAGATCTTTAGCAATTCGTCGACCCATAGCCCCTTCGCGAGTCCAACGATCCGACAATTGAGGCCTACCAAAATATTACCGTTGGCTCGTTCGACGACTCCATTTTACTGCGGATGGCTGATAGCAGCGAAGCACAATTCGGTGCCCAGGTCCTCACAGAAGTCTTTGAATGGCTTCGCATCAAATTGAGTGTCGTTGTCGATTGTGAGCTGCTTCGGTACTCCTAACCTGCAAATTATATTTTGCCAGAAAAATTTCTGGATATTCTTTGAAGTGATTGCGGTCAGGGGTTCGGCTTCGACCCACTTCAAGAAATACCCGACCGCCACTACCGCGAACTTCAAGTTCCCTTTGGCATGCGGGAACAGGCCCGATCAGGTCCATACCCCACCGAGCCAACGGCCAAATTGGTGCGATGACTTGCAGCGGAGTGGGTGGTTGATGACTTCGCCTTCCCATCCACTAACAGCCTTGACACATGCGGACCAGGGCATCGGCATCGGCCATGATTGTGGGCCAATACAAACCTTGACGAAGTGTCTTGCCGACCAATGCCCGTGGGGTGAGATGGCTCCCGTAGAGGCCTTTGTGGATGTCTCGGAGCAATTCCCGCCCCTCGGGCGCGAGAATGCAACGCAGGAGTGGAGTGCATACGTCGGACTTATATAATGAGCCCCCTATGATATGGTAGTTGTGGATCCTACGTTTTAGCCTCGCGAAGTCAGGTCCGTCTGGAGCAGCACCTTCGTTCAGTAGCATGGCCATGATAGGGCTCCGCCAGTGTTCCTGTACACAGAGTACTACAGCCGAAGTTAGCTTTGGCGCAGACGGAGTATGAAGTTATTCATAGAATGCTCTGGCTGGGAGTTCTTGGCCTCCGGCAGCCGCTTTAGCGAGGGCATCCGCTTGATGATTCTAGCCCCTCATAATACTTTTGATAGAAATGTCTTTGAATGCGAGCTCTGCCTTGCGTACTTCGGCCAAGTACTGAGCGAGGTCCGGATGTTGAGCTTGAAAGCTTTTATCTACATGGCCAGCTACAATTTGGGAGTCAGTTTTTACAAGCACTCTAGCGGCGCCTAATGCCCTCGCTTTTCATAGGCCTAACAAGATGCCTTCGTACTCAGCGATATTATTTGTAGCATTGAAATTTAACCTAGCAGAATACGAAGCCCTCTGGCCGGAGGGTGAAATAATTATAACTCCTGCACCTGCACCGGAGGCCTGATAGGTTCCGTCAGAATAAATAGTCCAAATACCTTCGCTGGGAGTTTCGGGGGACCAAATTGCTGAGGGCATCCATTCTGCGACAAAGTCCGCAATTACTTGTGATTTAATTGCGGTCCATGCAGTAAAATTTATTTCGAATGGTGCTAGCTCGACCGCCCACTTGCCAATCCTGCCTGTAGAATCTTTATTTTAGAATATATCTCCGAGTGGGTAAGACATCGGCACAATAATATTGTGTGCAAGAAAATAGTGCCTCAACTTTCTCGAAGCCATGACAAGGGAGTATGCAATTTTCTCGAGCTTAGTCTACCTCGTCTTGGCTCCGGACAGGGCTTCGGAGACAAAATAGATCGGTCTCTAAGCAAGTTTCCCTCGAAGTCTCCCTCGCGAACTAGGACCACGCTGACTGCGGAGGCCGCAACCGCGAGGTATAGCAGCTATGTTTCTTCTAGAAGAGGAGTCATGAGGGTCGCCAGTTTAGCGAGGTACTCCTTGATGTCATCGAAGCTCCGTTGGCACTTCGGCCTCCATGCGAACTCACCTGTCCTCTTCAGCGCCTTGAAAATTGGCAAGCTACGTTCAGCGGAGCGTGCGAGGAAGCGACTGAGGGCTGCAAGGTGACCTGCAAGCTTTTGGACCTATTTTAAATTTTTAGGTGGAGCCATGCGTTGCAGCGCGCTAATCTGGGAGGGACTAGCTTCGATACCTCGACTCGAAACCAAGTACCTTAGCAATTTGCCGGCGCGAGTCCCGAAGATTCATTTTTCGGGGTTCAAGCGGACTCCCACCGAACGGAGGCTTTTGAAGGTCTCCGCTAGGTCTACGTTATGATTGTGCTTTTTAGCATTTTTTATTACAATATCATCCATGTAGGCCTCGACATTTTAGCCTAACTGATGCCCGAGGGCCTTGGAAATTAGCCTAAAAAAGGTAGCCCGAGGGCATTCCTTAAGCTGAAGGGCATTCATACATAGCAGTAGACTCTCAAAGGGGTAACGAAGCTAGTCTTGTCTTCGTCTTCGCGCTTTAACCAAACCTGATGGTAGCCGGAGTAAGCATCAAGAAAATTTAGTAGCTCGGAGCCTACAGTTGCATCGACGAGCTGATCAATACGAGGCATAGGGTAGGGGTCACGGGGGCATGCTTTATTCAACGAAGTGAAGTCAATACACATGCGTCACTTACTCGTGTTCTCTTTCTTTACAAAAACAGGGTTCGACAGCCACTCCGTGTGGCTGACTTCTCGTATAACCCCTGCCCGGAGTAGCTTTTCCACCTCGATCTTCACCAAATCTGCGCGCTCGGCAGATAGCTTCCACAGCCCCTGGCGCACCAGCCTCGCCCTGGGGTTAACCAACAGGGAGTACTCGATGACGCTTCGATCGACCCCGAGGATATCTTCGTCTGACCACGCAAAGACGTCGAGGTTGCTCTGGATCGCCCCTTCCAGCGAAGCCATGTCTTCCGGGGCCAGTCCTCCGAACTGGATGAGGTAGTCGAGGCCCCCTTCGACAAGAACCTTCATAATTACTTCTCCATCAGGGCAAGGTCTTAATGCGGGGCCCTTGGCGTGGCCATGGGCTTCGTCTTGGGGCTGCACATTATGCACCTGGCGGGGTTCGAAGGGTGGAGTATGGCCATACTCCACCCTTCACGCCACACTTTGGTCGCCTAGTACCGTAAGCACTCCGCCCTGTGTTGGCAACTTCAGGCAAATGTAGTTGTGGTGCGCGATGGCTCCAAACTGATTCAAGATCCCCCTTCCGAAGATGGCGTTGTAGGCGTACGGGGCATTGACGACGTCGAAGATGACTTCCTCTGAGCGCGAGAGGTTGCCTTCGCCGAAGGTGACTTGGAGGCCGATCTAGCCTACCGCCTCGAGTGGGGGGCCTGTGAAGCCTTGCAGGGGCCTCGCAGATGGAAGAAGATGCCTGCGGGGGATGCAAAGTTGATCGAAGGCATGCGCGAAGATGATATCTACCGAGCTCCCTCCATCAATGAGCACCCAGCGCACCTCGGTGCCCGCGATGTCAGCGAAGATGACGAGGGGGTACGCATGCGGGAAATTGATCCCAATGGCATCTTCGGCTGAAAAGGAGATGGGCACATGAACTCACTTAGGCATTGAGGAGACAGACGCCGAAGTCCCAATGTGCCCTACCTCACGGACATAATCTCGACGCTGCCGCTTGGACAAATTACCTAGGGCTTTGCCACCCGAAATGGGTAGGACTACCCTCTTCTAAGGGCCGGAGCTATCTTCAACCTTTGGTGGTGGCATCAAGTTCGCCATCGGGATTCATGGAGGGGCCTCATCAGCTTCTACGCGTCCTACGGCCTGGACGTGCTCGGGGCGTGTAGCTTCGGGCGCTCGATCTGTGGTCCCTCGACCACCGATTCGCTCCAAATACTCCCCCCACAACGCCAGTATAGCTTTGCAAGTATCGGTATTGTGGCTTTGGTTCTCGCCGTGGATGTTGCAGAAGAAAGACTGGCTGGAGGCGAAGGGTCCGGTTGACTACTTCGCTCTAGGCCCACGTCCTTTTCCTTGAGCTTGCTGATACTTCGGAGCCCTTGGCCCGGAGATGTTTAGCACTTCGTTGCGGAAGTGCTTTCGACTTCGCCTTGACAGCGAGGGCGGGTGCTCTGCAGAAGCAAGCTTCGGGGATCTCGGGGCTTGGACTTCGGGGGCCTGAACTTGGGCGACGGCGATGATTCTCCGGAGCTGGTCTTCTTCAGAGCGAGCGTACTCCTCGAAGTACGTCATGAGCTGGGCCACCGAGGATATAGGCTTTCTATGAAGCTTGTCTAGGAGGCCTGCATTGGTCACCCCTTCGCGAGCAGCGTCCACGACGGACGAAGTGGAGAGGCCTTTTATCTAGGACTTTGTGAAGGCAAAACGCTGTGAATATTGCAGCAGCATCTCTCCCGACTGCTGCTTCACTTGGAACAGGCTATCGGTTGACATGGGGGCTACGAAGGTCTCTTAAAAGTTATTGGTGAACTTCTTGCGAAGGTGCTCCCACGACCTCACGGAGCCAGGCTTCAAGGACCAGAACCAGCGAAGGGCTATCCCTTCGAGGGCCAAAGGAAAACACTTCGCCATGGTGTCCCTCTCACCTCCGCTGGCTTCAATAGCGAGGGCGTAGGAGCGGGCAAACTCATCACGGTTCGAGTCCCTGGAGTACTTGGGGAGCTTCGCTGCTCAGAACTTCGAGTGGAAGTGAACCACCTGTAGATCCGAATGCAGCGGTGACCCTTTGTCAATGGAGGCATTCTGCCTTCGCTCTTGGGGCTCTTGATCACCATGGTCACTCACGGTGACGACGACTGGTGCCCTTGGAGGGTCGTCGGCAGTGCGGACCTGTTTGGCCGTATTTTGCCTCCACCTCATGACTTCGGCACAGAGCGAGGCCAGCTCAGAGGCCTGCTCGTTCTCAAGGGCTTCGCTTCCCCTGGAGTCTGACTCTGGATCCTTTGACCGAACATAATCGGTCCACAGCGCTCTTGGGGGCGGAGGCCTCCCTCCTTGGGGTTCCGCACCCCCTGATGGGTCAGACGCAAGCAGTCTGGTGGCAGGGGCTCTGGGCGTGAGGTCCGGAGCGAGCTCTCCGTCCCTAGGAAGGGCGCCTTCCACCGGAGGACCAGCGGCCAGCTCCGCAATATTAGAGTGGACAGTTGCGTTGCGAGGGCCAGTGGTAAGCTCCGCGGCCCTCGAGGCTGAAGCTACTGCTGGGGGGCTTCTTCGTCCAATCGGCCCTGCATGCTGGACTCCGGAGGCGAGACTTCTTGGTGCGTTGAGGCCTGCGCTACTCAAGAGGACCTCCGAGTAGGGGCTACGCTCTTGCTTTTCTTCGGAGGCATTGTCCGAAGGTTGGTGGTAGAGGCTAGTTTTTGGACTAAGCTCCCCATGGACAGCGCCAACTGTTGGCGTAATACAGAGCTACGTAACAGGTTTAAATGTTTAAGAACCTCGAAGGGTTCTTAGTGTAAAGTAGGGTTCGAACAGTGCTCTAGGTCTCTAAAAGGATAATAACCTTCGAGCAAGAGTAGTATTGACTTATACTCGAAGAGTTCGATCCCCTCTACCCTGCAAGGGGGACGGTATTTATAGGCACAATTACCATGGGGTAATACGAAGTTACCCCCTACTTCTAACCGACTATTAAAGCATGAATAGTGAATTTACATAGGGGCAGTTTAGTAACCCTCCGTGTGAACGAACTCGAGTTCATGTCTTGTCAGAGGGGACAGAAATACCACGGTTTCGAGGTCCTGCGTCAGGTGGTCTCGGAGTCCTCGCACATTGTAGGCCGAAGGGGGCTTCGTCGAGAGCTTGAACGAAGTGCCCATCTGCTCCTCCGAAGGGGCCTCGCAACTACTATTATTGGAGCCCTGTTAGGGTAAAGTAATTTCCCCCAACACTACCATTGTCGATGTGGATGAGTGCGGACTCAGGATAGGAGTAGTTGATTGGAGTAATGTGTCATCAAGTCATGGTAGAGGCAAAAGTTATTACCTCCGTTCCAAAAAAACAACACCTTAATAATCTAATACTCGTAAAATATAACTTTTATCCTAAAGTACACATACTATCCTTGGACATCATTACTTCACCAATCACTTCTTAGCTCACACTCACTCGTCCCGAGGAATGTATTATGTTTTTTAACATCTTCATAATATGTGTGTCCAAACTTAAATATGGTTGTTATATTAAGATAGAACTTGCTCTAAACTAATGATTATTTTTTCACCCAAAACAACTCTTGATATAAGGACCTGTTTGTTCCATTCTTAGTAGCTAGCTTGTCTGAGTAGCTGGATAGTCTAAGTATCTAACTGATGAGAATCCAGAGAAATTGATGTTTTCTAGCTTTTGAATTCTAGTTTATTTCTAGATTCTACGGCTATTGATTTTCATAATCTAAATCCAAAATCTAAACAGTTTATTTTACCTTTAGATTCTGAAAGCAGCTACAGCCTCAAACACAAGAAGCCCTAAAAGTCCTTTCAGATTTTGCACAAAGTGTCGTCACTCACTTGACAAACATTCTTAAATTGCTAAACCATCACCTTCCGAAAAGAGCAAGAGATATCAAAAAGATTCGCTTGATGACCATACCTGCAGAGTTGCAGGCAGTATGGCATCTGGATGACCAAGTATGAGGCCATCACCCTACAGTCCAGGAGATGCAGCCAGCTACCCATCAACGTGCTGGAAACTATAAATTAGTGAGATTTTTGAACTAGATGGTAGCAGATCTGGATCCATAACAGTAGACCAGCAGCAGCAGCAGAACTAGATGTCACAATTAAAGCAGCAGCAGTAGAGAATAGTGGCGGCGTTTGCCTGTCTCCTCCGACACCACGCGGGTATAAAAACGAGAGCTCGGTGCCTTGGGCTGCCGTGCCGTCCCCCCACCGCCAGCCGCGCCTGCTGCCGCGCCTGCCGTCGCGATCGCGATCTCTGCCACTGCTCTCCCTTCGTGGCGTGGCGTCCTGGGATAGCCCGCCTCGCTCGCCGTTTCCCCGAATCCGTACCGGCGCGGTGGCGTGCCGAGGGCGCTCTCGCCGCGTCGCGGACGACTAGCTCGAGCCTGGCCACTCTCGATCCTGCTCTTGGTCAGCCTCGCCTGTTCGCTCCCTCGTCGATGGCGGCGGCCGGGAATGGCGGCGGCGGCGGGGGCACCAAGGAGGAGTTCCGGCGGATCTACGACGTGCTCAAGGAGAAGCTGCTCAGGGACCCCGCCTTCGAGTTCACCGAGTCGTCACGCCAGTGGATCGACCGCGTACTGCTCCTCTCCCTCGCTCGCTCCCTCCTCCACCTCCTCTGTTGCCGTCTTTTCTGGGTTTGATCTTGGATGTGCGCGTGTGCTCTCCTCGGATCTTTTTTGCTGGATTTAATAGAGTTTACGCCGGATCCCCGCCCGTGCAAGATCGGGTGGACAGAACTGCAATTAATTTAGCACAGCACGCGGGGATCGCTTGTAAATGCTGAATCGTAAGTAGATATCAATGAGTAATTAGGCTTTTGATGGGTTTAATCCTTGTTATGCGCGTTGGAATGAATCAGCGAGTGCAGAAAAGGAAGGCTCAAATCCCCCCTTCACTTAAGTTGGGTGCCTGGTCTCTGACAGTCTGACTGGTAAATGATCTTGTCGAATGCTGTCTCCATGTCAAGGGAGAAAAATAATGCGCAGAAATGTGATCTTTTGGGTCAAGTGTATTCTTGGAGGTAAACTATCGGAGCAAAGTGTATGATTATTAGCTTATGTAAATGGAAGCCCTTTTGCTTGTTATTGATTGATATGTTTTAAGATGAATCTTGGATAGGCGGCTTAGCCACATGTTGTTATCTCCATTTGCTACCTTTTTTATGTTAAGATTCATAAGATAGTCCATAGATTGGGTGTACAACAATGGTCTTATCAGTTAAATTGTCACAATTGGGACGACAAAATTTGAGTTGTTTATTTTCTTGGAACAGATGGTGGACTACAATGTACCTGGAGGTGAGATGAATTTGACTTGGGTTTGTTTTCTGTAGCATTTGTGTGAAAAAGAAGTAAGTTTTCTAATTCATTGTTGTTGCTAATGATAGGGAAGTGTAACCGTGGTCACTCTGTGGTCGATAGCTATAAGCTGTTGAAGGGTGCCAAGGTTCCAAGTGAGGAAGAGATGTTTCTTGCGAGCACTCTTGGTTGGTGCATTGAATGGGTAATTCTTTCTCCTCAATGTTCTGAATAATGGGTGTAAAGCAACTAAAATTGCTCCTCTAATCTTGCTCTGTAGCTTCAAGCTTACTTCCTTGTGCTTGATGATATTATGGATGAGTCCCACACTCGACGTGGCCAGCCTTGTTGGTTTCGTGTACCTCAGGTTGGTGAATCCTAAGTTGTCCTCTCTGAATGCCACATTGTTTAACTATTTATTGAAAGACATTTTTCCAATAACTTTCTTTGTAATACTCTTTTTTCACTTGTTCCATATGAAATTTATCCTTCATGCCGCTATAGGTTGGGTTCATTGCTATCAATGATGGGATCATCCTTCGCAACCATATCTCACGAATTCTTCGGCTTCACTTTAAGGGAAAACCTTACTTTGCTGATCTCCTTGATTTATTCAATGAGGTAATTTTATATGCTGGCGTGCATAAATGGCCAGTGTGAACTTCCAGGTTATAACGGTCTCACTGATACTAATTAGCTTGTCTTGTTTTCCTAGGTCGAGTTCAAGACAGCTTCAGGTCAATTGCTAGACCTTATCACAACTCACGAGGGGGAAAAAGATCTAACGAAATATAACATTGGAGTGTAAGTTAATGTTGTAACAACTTTGAAAATTAACTTATTTTGCATGCTTTTATTGAACATATTCTTAGGAGCATAAGCCTAATGTTTCTGTCATATATGAAATGGATTAGCTTTGTCTAATATATCTCAATAATTTTGATTTTGAGATATAAGCTTCTGTATACTGTTGATTCAAACTTATGGTATTTTTGCAGGCATCGCCGCATTGTTCAATACAAGACAGCTTACTATTCATTTTATCTGCCGGTAAAATCAATATCCTATTTCCACATTCTGATTTATGCAATCTTGTTTTGGTAATAGACACCAAGTTCAAGTTGTACTGATGTGCTGTTTCACTGAAGGTTGCATGTGCACTGCTGCTATCTGGAGAGGATTTGATCAATTATGGTGCTGTAGAAAACATTCTTGTTGAAATGGGAACATACTTTCAAGTCCAGGTACCTTCTATTTCTTCCACCCATAACAATATGAGGAATTTGGCTATCACGAGTATTAGTTCACTTAGGACTAATATGACTATTTTCTTATAGGATGATTATCTGGATTGCTATGGTGACCCTGAATTTATTGGCAAGGTTAGTGCATTTACCTGTTGTAGTAGCTTAGATGAGCATCAATAATTATATCGATATTTCATTTGCTCTTGTGGTTTGAACAATTTTTATGCCATATTATAGATCGGAACTGACATTGAAGATTACAAGTGCTCCTGGCTAGTTGTGCAAGCCCTTGAGTGTACTGATGAGAGTCAAAAGCGTGTTCTATTTGTAAGCCACCTCCATAGTCATTTGCAATGATATGAAGTTTGTTGTCTAAACACCTAATTGCTCCTACAGGAAAATTATGGCAAGAACGATCCAGCCTGTGTGGCAAAAGTGAAGAATCTCTACAAAGAACTTAACCTAGAGGTTTGCCTTGCCTCTTCATGAAGCACAGCCAAGTCGTTATATTGCTTAATTGTACTATGGCCTAGTTGTTTGCTTGACATAGCCTGCAAATTTTTATATCTCCAGTCGTTATATTGACTCCACGACCAAGTCTGATATTTTGTTTATTATTTCATTCTAGGCGACTTTTCACGACTATGAGAATAAGAGTTACAACAAGATGATTGCCGATATAGAAGCACAGCCAAGCTTAGCTGTTCAAAATGTTCTGAAGTCCTTCTTGCACAAGATCTACAAGAGACAGAAGTAGGGGGTTCAGTCCAGAAAACTGCATGTTTTTTGCATGCTTCTTCTTTAGCAATTGATGTTGTGTGTTGCAATTTGCTGCTCTGGATAATAATGTTCCAATGTGCTATTTCGGGTTTGATGTACCGCTTGGTGTAGACATTAGACAATAATACATTGTTCGTCCTGTTATTATCGTTGTAGCCGCTTGTTTTTCCTTAGGTGCATTCAAAAAGTAAATTCGGTCATAATCCAAAAGTTCAGGGATAAATCTCCAGTTATCTTGAAGAGTTCCAAAATTACATTAGCCTTAAGGATGTAGGCTGAAAGTGGTTATTCGTAGAGTGATTTTACAGTTCTTGAGGAGGTATCATAATTTTAGTATTAATTTTAATAACTCTACTTGAGATACTAATAGATATTAAAATTAACACTAAAAATTATGATACCGCTTGGTTCTTAAATACTATAAAATTTTCTTTATTTATATGTAAGTCAAGGACAATCCATGGATCAGATGAATACAAGTAAGCAAGCTTAGAGAATGTTTGTGGAGTTACTTTAATAAGAAACAACCAATAAAAATCTAGATTCTAGAACTTGGAAAGAATTAGAGAAGCTGATTTTTCTTAGATATTATTTCATTTTAAAATTATATAGGTACTAAGTGTCGGTGAATCACCGAGCAGTCCACCAAAGGGATACTTGAGGTGATGAATAGATGTGTTAGAAAAGCGCAGCACCTTCGAACCCGATGATCGACTCTAGAAAACAAGAGCCAAGATTTATATTAGTTTAGGTTTCTCGAGAGATAATAGTCATACATCCAGTGTTTTAGTGTATTATATGGTGTCTAAGCTTACAAAACAACGCACTTAAGCGATGAAGGCTTAAAACGTCGAAATCAAGATGAATAATCTAAGATTTGATGTCTTTGGGGGTGTCTCGCCTCTTTATATACTCAAGGAGCCAGTCCGATGATTCAGGACTCTATCCCGAGTCGGTCTCTCTGATACCTAAGGTAGTGTTTGGTTGCTTGAACCAAATCTATCTAGGATGGTTTGGTA
>KE371008.1:877012-888114 GCA_000418225.1 Zizania latifolia
GCTCCGTCGCGGTCGAGTCATCTCCTCCTCTTCTCCTTCATTCTCATCATCCAATCTTCATCACCCGGTTGACAAGCACTCATCACCTCATGGTTCATACCATGACTCCTTAGTCAATTTGACCCTGCAATTGACAAGGAAACAAACATGAGATGTTCTAACGCTATTAGTGATGGCCTATCGACATCGACTTCGATAGCACGCTTGAAAACCGTGATACACCGTAGAAAGCGCATAAAGTGCTAGCAATCCTACTAATCGGCTCTAGAATTAATACTCTAAAGTACCAATCTCTACGGTTCAAACTAAACCGATACAGCGCAAAGATATGTTGCTGAGAGAACTACAAATAATATAAAACCGATTGACAGAACAATAGATAAACCATCAGCTAAAACTCCGATGAACGTCAGGCCAATATATCAAACCACACCTTCACGTATGCATCCCCGTCAACGCCATAGATCAGACCTAACCGAGACAGCATCCCATTGATGATCGGCATACGATCCAATCTAATAAGATCCATTGAACCGTCGTGATTGGTCAACACACAGATTCAAGCAATAAAACACAGTATGAGAAAGCGAATCAGTGCATTAAACCGATAACTAGCGAACCTACTCTATCTGATCATAGTATCGGACCCAACCGAGGAAGCCATGAACATATGAATCAGGTTACTAAATAGGCTATCCCCGTTGAAGTCAGAGATTAGACTTAACCAATGCAGCCATAACTCCGGCGAGGAATCGCCCTAATGCTACGTACCTAAAGTTGGTGATGCACCGAAAGGTTAATTGGTTGGTTATGTGAACCCCTTACAATTACTCCAGGCTTACTATTTATAGCCGGGTGGACATGCTATCTGTGGATAATACAGAATCCTAACTGACTCATTTATCTGCTAACTAAATGATAACTAACAAGAAATATCAGCCTATGTTGTGCGCGGCCTGTCTTCGCCTTTTGAGCCTCTATCAATGGCCTTTGGCTTCGTCACCTAGTTCGCCAAGCTGATGGTGCACCGGTCCAAATTCTGGTGTCAACACATGCCCCTAAGTTCAGAATGCGAAACGTCGCGTTTCGAAATCTTTCCTCGAGAACTGAATCGCCAGATCACCGAGAATATATAAATCTTACCCGATAAGCATTCTTCTTCAAGCTCAGCCATCTTCACCACACACCAGCTTCTTCTCTCTTACCATGGCTTCTAACGCTCCAAGCTCTTCGCTGAACAAGAAAGTGAAGTTAAATTCCTCTCCACCCAATGCGTCAGGCGATTATGATCCAGTATATCTTTTACGACTTGCTTGTTTCATTTGTTCAACTTTTGCTTCATCTCTTTGAGCTCCTATGCATTTCGTTCTTGTTCTTGAATCTCAGGCTTCTATTGAACCAAATTTTAAGTCGTCGACCCTTCACGTTCCGAGGATTCAAACGTCCCAACTCAGCCGGCCAGCGCCGATGGCGACCACGACCCCAATCGTGTCAACTTCTGCTCCAATGAGAATAGCAGTTCTAAGGATTCTCTGCTAGCCGTGAGTGCCTCGTTCTTATGTCGAAGTCCTCAGGTAACCTCCACCTTGTCCATTACTTTTTATGAATTCATCGGCTTACCCCCTGTCCTTCTCAGGCATCCCAAGCATCGGACAGAGCTATTTCTCCCTAAGACTCTATACCAAGTGACCTATCGGCCTTGCTCGATCACCTCCATTATCCGATCGACATCTTCTTCCAAGACATCGAGGCAGCACGAGCTCGCCTTTAGACCGTGGTCGATCGGCTTCCCGGGGACTTGGCCGATATCCTCCTACAGGCCTACTCTTGTGACCATCAATCAGCTTACCTCACAGCATACGCCAGCCTCATCGATTGTGCGATGCAAAGGGTCTATCGGTAGAATTTCAATTTGGCCGATGCTAAGGTGCGTGAAGCCGAGGGCCAGCTCCAATTCCTGCTCAAGACCAATTATACCTGAATCGACTCAAGGTAGAAGAATATTGTATCCTCTAGGAGATAAACCTTTGGACCGACAAGCTGACCTAGCTCTGAACTTGCGTGGCGTCTCGATAGAAGTTCCTGGATGACCGACCGATCAAGATCTAGTTCAAGAGAGCCTATTTGATCAACCTGACTGAGGACGCTCCTAGAAGCAGCAAGCCCTCTGACTAGTCTACGGAAGCGATGAAAATGCAACTGACACAATTGTGCGCTTCAAGAAGACCCAACCCGATGCAGTTCTTAACTTAGAACGCTTCTTAAGACCTTGTAATCGCTTTAACTCCTGCAGTCGGCCTTTTGTAACACCTCCCTTATAAATAATAAAACATCTTGTGGAAGACTTATCTTTGGTGAAATCACCTTATCGGCAATCACTTTTTTCTTCTTTCTGCCGATGAGTCCTTGCGTAAGAACTTAAATTGCTTGGCCGAACGAGCTCCCTGATTGGCCTACCAGCGTTGCTTGGTCAATCGCCTTTCTTCTCATGCTGAACATTTTCAAAAATTTTGACTTTAAACTTCTTATCGTCCGGCTGGAAAACCTTTGAGTCCATCGGCTTTGAACAGGCGCGATGCCCCTTGAGTTGGTCATTGTTGATGAATTTTGACCATCTCTCATAAATAGACGCGTGCTGGTTGGGGTACATCTGTAACGATGCGCCGTATGCCCCCAAGTTTGGGACGTGAGAGAGCACGTTTCAAATTCCCCCTAGAACCTTGCAACCGTTGCGTCTCTTGGATTTTGCATCGGGAACCCAACCGACGCAGCTCTATTGTTATAAAGCCTAAAACCTTTCCATTCCACTATAGGCCTCCAAACTTTCTCTCTCTTCCAGCAAAAACCCTCATGGATATAGAGATACCAAATCAATAACATGGATGTATGCTAGAGATGAATCATGGGTATAGAGATACCAAATCAATAACATGGATGTATGCTAGAGAACATATGTTAGATAGACCTACTATGAGGCACTATTAAGATTTAATGTGTCATCAATAGGTCTAAGTAGTGTTTATGCAGAGTCCTTAGACCTGAGATCACCACGATTTTCAACATACATAGTAGCTTACTTTATGTAAGATCGAAATACGCTAACCACGGCAACCAGAGGGGGGGTGAATGGTTGCAGTACCTCAAAACTGACACCAAAAATCAAATCAGCAAGCTAATTCCTGACCAATCAGCAAAGTTTCTAACCAGACTCAAATTCTCGGGGACTCAGGAAATTTTCCGAGGAGTTCTCGAATTTCCCGATGGCTTGCTCGAAGACTCAGCAAATTTCCCGAGAGCACTCCGGAGAGCTTCCTGAGGACAGAAAACAGCCTGATCAAGATAAGGTAAAATAAGTGTAACTTTAAAACCGTAACTCGGATTGATTTGAAATTTTAACACAATAAACTAGACTTCAATATGAAACTTTCTCGGAAGATTTCACTCAAATCCTAGTTCCCAATCAAAAGTTATGATCCCCGAGATTTGCAGCGGCGTAAAAACAGAGCAGATCCGTTCTGAAAATTAAAACCTTAATTACTCTTAAAATATGAGAAATTTACCAATGAAACTTTGCAGATCTCTTTCTCAATGTCCTAGCAAGGTTTTGAATGAATCAATTTGAATTAAATTGTAAGTAAAAGTGAAATTACAGAATAAACTAAAACGATGCAAACCGATGAACATTAAGAGAAAGAACATGATACTACACTCCTTGATGCTTGAAGATAAATCTTTATTACATAAGAGTGTTTACAAGGTGCAATCCAAAGCATCCCTCACCAAATTACGAACAAAGCTCTAGATGGAGAGCAAAAGGCTAAACCCTGATTTTTTTCTTGATCCTCATACCTCTTGGATACCCTGTTTGCTCTCCCCTCTAGTCTATTTATGATCCCATCATGGCTACCAACATGAGCCATAAAATTAACAACTTTTGGAATCCTAATCCAACTAGGAATCTATATCTCTTACGAATCCAACAAATCCTAACTCCTCCCGAATTTGCCTCCTTTCCATATATGCACACATCCCACGTATGCCATATAAAAACCTCGCATCCTTTCTATATTCACACACATCCCCGCGTACACCATATGAAAACATCATCTTCATGTATTGCATCCTCTAGCCCGAGTATCCCACATGACATTCTCGACTGTTTTGAACCTCATCTCCTCCCTGATCCTAGTTCCGATCCCGTCATTGACCACGACTCGCCCTCAAGCAATGCCTACACATGAACAAATCAAGAAACCCTTTCTCAAGCATAAGTTCTTTCCAACTTAATTCAATTAGTCCAATCAATCATTTCCAACTTAACTCAAATATTTCAATCAATTATAAACATTGTGTATTTATTAAATAACCAATTTAAAGAACATGATCCAACTCGAACATAAAAAATTCGAGTGATCCAAAATCTAAAATCTCTCGAGAGCTAAATTCTCTCAAGTGCTATGTTTTCTCGAGTGCTGAGTTTTCTTGAGTGCTAAGTGCTAAGTTCCCGACAAGAGTGCTCGACAACTCGACCAAAGTGCTCTACCACTCAAATCGATCAAAACCAAAGTGCTCAACATAAATCAATTTGTTCATCATTTATCAATGATCATACACATGATCTCACACTTTGAGACTATTAAATGCTATTCCATAACTAGGTAGTTATAAAAGTAGCTGTCAAGTCTGCTCTGAAACATATAGTGGGATCTGAGTGATCAAGATTGAATTTGACCCTCCTCGTAGGAGAGATATCTTTGGGCCCCTCGATGTAATGGATTATAGAAGTGCACGATCATACTAACATATTTAAGGAGTTAATCACAAGTTATAATTCAGTACAAAGATTAAGAGAGAGATTGAGCTATTGATAGGATGACGCAAGTCTCACCTTGTGCTCGATCAATATCATGGGGTAAAGGAATTTGTATATGAGAACATTATAAGTTCAGCCGATATGATCTTTACATATACTTGGGTTAATATGTTTTATGAGAGGCCGCTATTAACAGAATACTAGAAAGGAGTTTCCATACATTAATCAAAGTATACATGAATCTACAGGGTTACACACTTAATGGGTTAGAATATCAGACTGCTGATGGTGCGATGGATTGGCTGGGGATGGAACGAGGTGACTAGAATGCGAGCACGATGCCATGGACGCGCCGTGACTGTGCTCTAGGACATGCTAGAGCTCATCAGTGTTCCCGTTGCTGCAAGGAAAGAATAGAGATGAGTCCAAAAGCAAAAATGAATGGAAGGGTTTGGAGAGGAGGGAACACATGCTTTGATGCGTTGAACACCCAACATCGCTAGCACATGTGTTGCCTATGCGAGGAGCACGATCGATGCATGTCTCTACACCGTGGCATATTCTCAAGCATGGAGAGTGGCTAGGCATTGCCAGTTGGGGTTGGGGAGAGCTGTGAGGCCCACTAAAAGTAGAGAAGAGGCTAAAGCCCTCATGTGTGACGGTGTTGGATGTAGTTACATAAAAATTATGAAATTTTAGCAGAAGGTAGATCAAGTTATGATCAAGATCATGGCACAAGTTTAAAGGGATTTGCTCTAATGGTTGAAGTTTGGCAGCAGTCCAAAGAAGGCATCATGACCACGGTCATTAACAATCATCTATTTTGCTTGGGTCATTTTATATCTTTTATTGTATCTAAAAATTATTGTAACAACACTAGATGTAGAGTGATGTATGCAGAATACTTTGGCCAAGTTTCAAAGCTAGTTCATCTATGGTTTGTCTTGATTGAAATTGCAAATTAGGCTATGTAGTTAGCCTCTTTTCTGATTTTTGGGCTGTATTATTGTATTTATTTGAGCTACAAATTAAGTCTATAATTTATGAAATTTTACAGAAGGATATTTGTGAATGATATTTTGTAGAATTTTTGTGAAATTATTAGAGTAATATATTATTCATACAAAATTTTCTATTGCTATCCATGCACATGAATGCATTAAAAATTCCAAAAACAAGCAAAATAAACCTAAAATACAGAGGGAATCCCATTTGATATATTTGGTCAATTTTATAATTTCAGGTATGTTACATGCATATCCATATCCGTACCCATAAAAAAATCTATATCCATACATATACCCATTACCCATGACGGATAAAAACTTGTGGCCATACCCACCACCCGCGGGCGTTGTATACCTGTGGGTATACCCATTTATTAATTAGATCTATGTGGGGCGGGTGTGGCACCAGAGGCTAGCTTGGGAGTGTCGGTGAATCACCAAGCAGTCCACCCAAGGGGGTACCCGAGGTGTTGATTAGATGTGTGTAAGAGAAGCGCGATGCCTTCAAACCCGATGGTCGACTCTAGAACACAAGAGCCAAGATTTATACTGGTTTGGGTCTCCTAGGAGATAATAACCATACGTCCAGTGTTTTGGTGTATAATATGGTGGTGGAACTTACAAGACGACGCGATCAAGCTATGGAGGTTTAAGGGCGTTGAAAGTAAAAAAATATGATGAAGCTAGATGCCTCTAGTGGGTGCCTCGTCTCCTTTATATACTTAGGAGATGAGCCCAACAATCTAGGACTCTATCCGAGGCAATCTAGGATTGCCTACCAAACTCGGGCGCTAAATTCATAATTACAAGGATTCTAGTACAAACAAATCTCTTGATGCTATATCTAAAGTTCGACTACCCGATAAGGATTCAACCTTCCTTATCGGTCCTGAACCCCTCTCCATGAGCCGTACCGGATGGTCAGTACTAGTCTTATTCTGCCCTTGGTCTAGACTGATAAGCCTAATCGTGGGGTACCTAGGGGTCACATTCCCGACAGCAGCCCCCGAGCTTTTCTTAGCTTGGTTAAAGAAATCTTTAATAAAACAAGCCGAGTGGAGCTCTCCTTCAACCTAAAGCTTTAACATTTTTGCTGAAACTTTGATGATCAAAAAAGTTTTGATCTCCTTTCGTGTGAGGTGCACCGTGTAGGTGCACCCACACGGTGTAACCCCTAAGCCTCGAGTTAAATGAAACATTCAGCTCGAGGGTTAAAGTATATCCTGTAAGAAAATAACCCTTTGAAACTTTGCTTGATGAGCTTGCCTTCTATTGACGTTGAGACCTTGCTGGGAAAAGGCCGTGGCTGAGATCTCAAACTTATGCTAGTCTCGAGGGAGGTTGATCTTGAATACGTCAATGTTCGGCCACTCGGGTCCTTAATCGCCAGGTGCTCGAGAGGGTGGGGTTTATCGGGCTCGCGAGTCCTTAAGCATACCAGCCCCCAGGCGCCCCCATCTCCAATCGGGTGAGCCCCTGAACTCGAGGGTCCTCGAGCGCACATGAGCCTCCGAGCGTCAGGATTTTTGAGCGCATGCGGGCCCCCAGGCATGGGACCCACCAGCGTAGGTGATCTCAACCATCGCGGACTCCGTCTGGTGTGCCCAAAAGGATGCTTCATAATTTCTTCTCCCATCCATAGTTAATGCATCGCAGATGAAAGGACTAAAGATGCTCTATCTCTGATGAAGCCACGCGCAGCACATAGAGCGCCGACATAGATGAGGAGGTGAGAACTGTCCTACCATAAAATGCACAGCGACCGAAGCGTCGCCTACTGTAGCGGTGAGAGCAGGTTCTTAAGGGAATGCTTCTATTTAAACCGGCATCCCTCCCCCTCCGCCTTTGCAACAAGGCGCTTTCTTACCTTTGTTTCTTCTGCTTTGCTTTCTGCCAAAAGTATCTTCTTAACTTTCATAAGGGAGAGGTTGTTGATGTCGCTTGCTGCTCCATGAATCCTTGGTGTGCTGGCTCGGTCGTGAATCTGGTTGTCCTGGTTGTGGGAGGTTCAAGATTTCAGGTTCGTTTAGTATGTTTATCCTTGTGCAAATCTGTTTTGCCTTCACTGCGTGGTATGTGACTCCTGGCTCAGCGTGTTGCAGGATGTCGTACCCTTCCCGAGGCCTTTCCCTGGCAGAGTTCTTTTCACTAATGCAGTACTAGAATATGGTTTATATACTCATGCTAAAAGGATAAACAGATGAAGTGGGTATGGGTAGTCAATATATATATCTGTTTACCCGTTGGCTAAAAGTTTTGACTTATTAAAATACCCATAGATATAAAATTAAAAACATACCAGACTTTAATAAGGTTTTTATCATGGATAAACAGATATATGGATAGAATATGTTTGGACGAGATTTGGTGCCACTTTTGTTATATGGTTTTGGTTTTGTTGGTAAACGGATAACAGATATTGTTCTAAGTTAAAGTATATACATAGTTGCCTCTAGTACATTATTGCTAATGTAGAAATAAAAAGCATAAATTGTGTCAACAACTATCCCGTGTGCTTGTAGAAAATGGCCAAAACCAGCCATCAGGTAACAGCGCCCATCTATCGATTTGTGCACTGTAATTGGGACTGGTGTGCCTCCTACTGCTATCACTTGGATCTCTTTGGTCTGTTGGTGTAGATGAGGTGTGACATATTTCTCACAATACTATCTTAAAAAGTAATGTTATAATTAAATGTTCCAATAGCTAGTTAGCCAAGTCAAGTGCATATAGCTAGGTATAAATATTTGCAATTGTGACATGTGTAAAGTGCTTACCATCATTTTTTTTCCTGATGGCTGACGGATTGATTGTGCTGATGTATAATTGGTACCGGAGGATGTCATAGCCGAGATGGCTTGAAGGCGATCCTTCCTTTTGGCCATTAGATCTGTTGGATTGTCAAAAAAACAGATGGTCTTTAGTTGATTGGTGTCACCTGCTTCTCTGGATTTCTGTTTCCCCTTCTCAGCTAGCCTTGTAGATCCAATAACGTCATCTGCCATTATAAAAAAACCGGTAAGTACATATACAAAATAGGCATATATGTATAATAAGTAATGTAAGTTCGTTATATACCGCTAACACTTGAGTCTACTCTTATAGTTGGTGGGGCTTTTCTCTTCATCAAAATTATTGAAAAGGGTAGCCCTGACGAAAAACGGGGCTCCTATTGTTAGTACCACATAGTCCACTTCTACTAGGCGGACTCGGTAATAAAATTCATACCACCCTTTACCCAGACAGAAGGTGCTTCCATATTTTTCAACCTCGATCATATTAGTGTAGCCATCTCTTGTTGATATCTCAAGTGTCACCCTCGTACATGTTGTGGAGATTGACGAAGCTTTTTAGTAGAAACTAGAATAGTAAGATAACATCACATCAGTTTGTTATGATTTTATTACCACATAAATAGAAAATGTAATGTATATACATATGATGTGACGCCTTTGCCAATGACCGATTTTCAGAAGATAATCCTTCGGCTCATAAGCCGGCACCTAAAATAGACAATTGTCAAACCAATTTCACTTGAGATTGTACAAAAGTTAATGAACTAATCCACATTGTATATTTATCTGCATTATGTCACTTGTATTTATAAATTAAACTAAGATGCATTGCATAACCGGTACTAAAGATGTAGTATTTCCATTACATATTTGAGTGAGGCATACTGGTCGACCGGAGCAAAAATGGAAATAACATGTGCATTGCAGTACTAAGATTATTGACAAGGATTACTACATCTATATATAGCATTTGCAGTACAGATCGATCAAATAACAGCATCTCATAATGCAGCGTTTAATTAACCCTAAAATAGCCAAAAAAAAATGAGAAAAATAACATACTCTGGTGGTGGCCGGCCTACTGCTGGAAGCATGATGTCCGACAGTACCACTTGGAAGGCTTGCCATGTCGTTGCCTGATCTGGATCACCGATGAGCGGTTAGCTGGGCTAAACCCTAAACCCTGAACTGGTCACACGGGCGGAAGAAAAACTAAAGAACAGAGGCAGAAATAAGGAATAGAAGATTCTTAAGGATATCGGATACATTAGGAGAAAGGTTTAGTTCTGGTTCGGGATACCACCCGATGCTAAAGTTATTAGCACCGATTAGTGTGCCGAACTAGTACTAATGCATAGGCTTTTAGTACCGGTTGGGTACCCTGACCGATATTGATAAGTTTAGTACCAGGCGGTCTCCTGATCCTATACTAAAACTCTTTATTAGGACCGATTGCGGCTACCCACGACGTTCTCTCTCTTTTCTAACCATTGTAGATGACTTTTGATACCGACTCCAGTTGGAATGGGTACTAAAAGGTGTAGATGAAAGGTCACTTCTCTAGTAGTGAGAAGATATCATATGATCATATTTTGATGAATAATATATTGATAAATATAATTGATATATTCTTCTCTCGATAACGTGGCTTGTTTTGATTGGTTAGGTAGGTTTAACACATTGTTATCGATCTTTAATTATTTGTTATATATATATATATGAGACAAATGAGACCAACTAAATTTGCTTTTATCACACAAGGTTTCACACACTGGGTGTCATATCCAATCGAAGGACCGATTTGAAACGGGCCTTACGTCTCGCTTACCGGCGGCTTCGAGAGGAAATGGGCTCATGTGTACAGATCGGAGAACGTCGCAGTCAGACACACAGCGACGGCGGTGAGGAGAAAGGTGTTAGCGTCCTAGGCCTTAGCTCCCCGACCTCAGCTCATGTTCGGGCATTCATACGCATCCGACGCAGCTTACAAGTGAAGAGCCCTCTCACGTCCTAAAAGATCGGTCCAAGGGAGAGTGACTATTCTCCATTATAAGTTGCTCGTAGCCCTCTTCCGTGGATGAGGTGGGACTAAAGTTGCTGGCAACGTCCAATGGCCCAGGAATCTAACATCCCATCCTCCTAGGTAGCTCTGATACCAATTGTTAGCGTCCCAGGCCTTAGCTCCTCGGCCTCGGCTTACATCCGAGCGTTTATGCGTATTCGACTCAGCTTACAAGCGGAGAGCCCTCTCACATCCCAAAAGATCGGTTCAAGGGAGGATGGCTACTCTCTCTTATAAGCTGCTCGTAGCCTCCTTTCATGAACGAGATAGGACTAAAATTATTGGCAACGCCCAATAGCCTAGGAACCTAACAAAGGGGAAGGCGGAGGAGTCGCGGTGTCGCAGCCATGGGCGTGATGGAGAAGCTCAAGATCTTCGTGGTCAAGGAACCGGTCGTCGCCGCTTCCTGCCTCATCGCCGGATTC
>KE371008.1:895420-908424 GCA_000418225.1 Zizania latifolia
CAACGAACTCAACCACCCAAAATCTTCTCAAAAGATGGAGCAAGGAGTTTGCTAGAAGATTTGTTTTGCACTCTCAAACCAAATCTCAAAGATTTGCTCTAGATCTAGCTTTAGAAGAGAGAGAGAGTGTAGGGTTTTAGCTCTAGGATTCTTAGAGTTCTTCAGGTGAGAGAGAGAGCTGTTTGAAATGGGGTGAGGGGGTATTTATACCCCGCACACAGAAAATGGCCGTTTGAAGATATTTTGCGACTGTTCATCTAGAAGTTCCGGTACTAGCTGGAAGTTCTGGGATGAAAAACAAATTCAAACAGAACAGCAATTTCGGAAGTTCCGGGCTTAACCGAGGGCCAAATAAAATTCTGATACAGAAGGTTCATTTCGGAAGTTCCGGGATTAACTGGAAGTTCCGGGCCAAATAAAATTCCGATACAGAAGGTTCATTTCGGAAGTTCTAGGATTAACCAGAAGTTTCGGGCCAAATAAAATTCCGATACAGATGGTTCATTTCGGAAGTTCCGGGATTAACCGAAAGTTCTGGGCCAAATAAAATTCCGATACAGAAGGTTCATTTCGGAAGTTCCAGGATTAACCGAAAGTTTCGGACAAAATAAAATTCCGATACAGAAGATTCATTTCGGAAGTTCCAGGATTAACCAGAAGTTTCGGGCCAACTAAAAATCCAATACAGAAGGTTCATTTCGGAAGTTCCAGGATTAACCGGAAGTTCCGGGCCAACTGGAAAGTTCAGAAATTAGTTTGAACCAATTCAAAAAGATTTTTCTTTGAGCACAAAGCTTCGGAACAACTTTCAACATATCCCTCTTTATAGAACGGCGGTCCTAGACTCAATTTCAAAAGTAATTCAATATTTTGCACCTTTGAGCCTATTTTGGACTAATCGGAGCTTTTCTCCAAAATTGTTTCAATTGTAATGCCGTTTTTCGTGACTTCTCTGCATACAACTCATTAATGCGATTAGTAGCTTTTGATCATCATTGTCATTAATACAACAAAATTAATTAGGGGCCTAAATGCACCAAGATGCACTTTCAAGGGGTACCTCCCTTAGGAGGACACTTGGACTTACACACAACTTATATGCGCATACTCCACCACACAGGAATAGGGTTATTATCCTCAGGGAGGCCCGAACCTATCGAAATTTTGTATGTCTCTCTTAGTTTTCGAGGCAACCATAGGATCATGAATATAGAGACTACCCCTAACCGAATCAATCAACCTCCATGGGTAACCCCGTCGGAGGACTACCGTTCTAAGTAACGACAGTTGGCGCGCCAGGTAGGGGGTGGTTCTGTGATTTTCTCATTCGGATCCTATGGCCATCATTTGCAACTTCAGTACCAAGGTTCCCGTCGGCTCTGTCATCACCTTCGGGAGCCTCACCTTCGTTGGTGACACCATGCACCAGCTCATCTTGTTTGACTCCGCCGCCAGTCAGGGGAGACGTCGCGGCCGCCCGCTGTGTGGCCAACTCCCTCCATCACCCAGAGGATGACTCGCCCTTGCAACCGGGTGACCCCATCACCCGAACGCTCGCCGAACGATCTCCAACAACTCTCTTGCCAACTATGTCATTTTCTCTACCCCGAATGGACGCATGGTCCAGCGACGCCAATTCACTAAGGTTGTCTTAGCACGATCGAAGAAGAGAAGCACGCCGATCAGAGCACCGACACCACCACCAAGCTCCATCATGATGATGATGGCCGTTGTTTCTGACGATGAGCCTACAACCAAGTATGGAGCCCCCAAGTATGGCGGTCGATGGCTACGGGAATTATCGGCTGTTTTATGGGGACTTCGTACTCAGCCAAGCTGAGCTACTGGTCGGACTCCTTTCTTCCTAGTTTATGGGTTGAGGCCATTCTACCCGTGGATATGCTCCACGAGTCCCCTAGAATTCAACACTATGAATAGGAGGCCACCGAACAAACAAGAGAAGAAGACATTGACAGCCTAGAGGAAGCCCGATTGGCCGCAACGATTTAGTCTGACCGATACCAGCAAGTACTCCACCAATATCATGGTTGTAATGTACGCGGTCGATCATTCAAAATCGGAGACTTGGTCCTTCGCCGAGTGCAGTCTGCGGCTGGTGCTCACAAGTTATCCGCCCCGTGGGAGGGTCCGTTCATTATCTCGGAGGTGACTTGGCCAGGCTCCTATCGGTTGATTCAGGAAGATAGACAGCGCATCCCCAACTCCTGGAACATCCAGCATCTACGCCGATTTTACCCCTAATATTATAAGCTACGTATTTTTTATCTTGAGTTAATAATAGTTCCATTTCTCCAATAATTCTGTCCCGCTCGACCCTCGAGTGCTCACCCCTTGTTGTCGCTTTACCCCAGAGTCTACAACCCGCTCTAGCTCTTGCGATCATTCGGGCATTGCCCCGACCGATCACCCTGAGTTGGTATCCTTTCCGCTCCACGGGGAGGTATTGTCGGTAAACTCATCGAACGCTTAGGGGCTTGTCAACCTCGCCTCATGATCTCTTTCCACTACGCTTATCGCCCGATCACCTCTGTGTTCCTTTCCAAAGAGTTGTGAAGCCCGTGGTTCAATATACGTGTACGTGGCTAAGTTTCCCTATATTGCGAACTAAGGCTATACCAAGCACTCAGGAATTAACAAGTTAGGCGGTCGGGCACAACACGCGGATAAAACTCCAAATGTCATTGCAATTAAAATAAAACTGTCATATTTACATTAATGTTTTTACATATCAAAATATACTACTTGGTCCTTTCTTCTGAGAATACTTCCAGGTCTTGGATTAGCACGTCGGCTGTTTATTTCACCTCGGCATAGTATTTCTCCACGTCGGCTTCCTTGACGGTCGATGGCCACCCATCGCGAATGTGTTCAAGCCGAGTGTAAGGGTATAGCGCTTGAACAATCCTGAGCATGTGCGCCACCGCTGTATGTAACCACCTTGGACATGATTCCGGAGGCGCACAGGCGCCCCGCAGAGCCGCTCCAGGAACTCACTCTTCAGCAGGTCGACGCACGATGGCTCATCATCCACCATCTTCAATAAGGCCTCGGCACCAGCACGACAGTTGTCGAAGTCCACCTGAACACAAGTCAGGCTAGACTCCAAGTCATCGAATTGGGCCTTAACGCGTCGGTGTAGTTCTGTAGCACAATTAAAACATCAAAATGAGTACTCGGATTTTCAAGTGGAAGCATGTACCGGTTGGCCGTACTTTTATACTCACCGACCGCCTCGGCGTGTTTCTTCTTGGCCTCCTTGGCCTCGCCGAGTGGCGTCTCCGCCGTTGTTTACGACCGCTCGACCAGCCCAATCACCGTCTCCAGCTACACCGCAAGAGAGTGGCAGTCTATCGACCGAGCTAATTAGAATAACTTCATGAATACAATGGTAAGGTACGAGAGGTACGTGATCGTTACCATTCTTGAACGTCTAGCAGAGTGTGGAGGTCGGCAGCGTCTTTCTCCACCGCCTCTCGCCCAGCCTTGGACCCGAGCGTTGCTCGCCCCCTGGTCCATTGCGCTGGATTAGTGCAAATTATCCGTGTGGTCGGCTAGATGCCCTAACACGTGCTGTGATAATACTCGGTTAGTTGCAATTATTCAATAAGTACAGCTATAACAAAGTCCTAGGATGACTTACGTCTACCACCAGCCCTAGCCAGATCAGGAGCTGTCGGCACTCCTCCTCGTCCTACTTGACGTCGTCTAGGCCGAGAGGAGGTACTGGATCTCTAGACTCCACCGGCACCGCAGCTGGTTGGGGGACCGCTGCTACATCCTCCCCCGCGAGCCCAGTAGTCGGCTGAGCATCCACGGGGGAAGCAATCGCTGTGGCAGGGGCAGTTAGAGCAGCAGCCAGCCTCGATGAGCCTGCATTAGGGGCTGGGTCAACTGCCAACGTCCCTACGTTGGCGTCACTTGGCGTGGCCATTAGCCCCAACGACCGCGCGTCAGGGGTCGACACTACCACCAGAGACCCGGCGCTGGCACCTCCCAAAGCTGCTGTCGGCCCCGATAAGCCCGCATTGAGGGACGGCATGATCGCCAATGCCCCTGCATCGACACCACCGACCACCCCTATGGTGGAGACCTTGTCTCCCTCGGGCTCCAGAGTCGACGGCCTAATGAATGCACAAGTTAAGACAAGAAATTCTATATTATCAAATATGCTTTCAGGAACAAAGAAATTACCTGCCCGACTTCCAGAAAGCCACTTTCTTCACCGGTCGGGGTTTGCCTGATGGCTCCACCAGTGGAGGCGACGGTAGAGGCGGAGACTGTGAGGAGGACGAGGTCGCCACCACTACCGCGGCATGGATGGGGGCTCCCTCTGACATCTCTGACTCAGCGCCGGCCTCACCCAAAAATGACGACGGCACCTTAGGCTTGCCCTTGGATACTACCGTCATCCGTGGCTTCTTCGCCACGGGAGCGGAGGGGGCCTTCTCCTTCTTTTTCTTACTGATCGGGCCATCGACCCAATCGATGTCTTTCACGCCGAATGCTCACAGCTGCTCCGATACCGGCACAAGGGAGCAGAACACGTCTCGCCCCTACAATTCGTCAAAACACGCCCGACATTCGGCAGGTGATCTCGTAAAGGCAAAAAGGAAACAATTACGAAATACAAATAAGGACGAGTGTGGTGCCTTACCTCTGGTCAGGGATTAACGAGGCAATAGGCCTTCGGGCAGTCTTCGTTGCTGATCTCCATGGAAAGTGCCTCTGAAGACTCATAGGAGAGGTCGGCCCTGCCCTCGTAGTCATACCCCGACTGCGCCCGGCTCTTGCAGGGCTGGACATGGCAGAGTACAAAGTTCAGGGCCATGATGACCCCTATCAACCGTTGCTTTCAAAGGTTGGCGACCTCCCGGACTAGCTCATCAATTTGACCTTGGTCGCCCGAACCGTAGCGGTCCGACCAGACCCGTGTTGAGGTCAGGATGCGATCGAGCTCTGGGGAGAGGGCTAGCTCGTGGTTCCTGACATCGAACCACTGGCTATGCTAGCCCTTGTTTGAGGTCGGGAGGGGGACAGGAATGTACTCGGTGGCCTTCCCATCACGGAGTTGGAGTCCACCCCCCTGACTACCCTCTTGGAGTATGGCTTAAGGTAGAAGAAGTGGCGGAAGAGATCGAAGTGGGGCTCAATACCAAGATAGGCCTCGCAAAGGTGGATGAAGATGGAGATTTGGAGAATGGAGTTAGGGTTAAGATTGAAAAGGGAGATGTCGTAGTGGTGGAGGAGTCCATGGAGAAAGGGGTGCGCCGGCAGGCCAAACCCACGGAGGAGGAACGAATCGAACACTACCAGCTCTTCGGTGTTCGGAGTCAGAAATGATTCGCTAGCCGCCAGACGCCAAAGAGACAGCACCTGGGCCAGGAGAACACCAGCCTTCTCTAGGTACTTCAAGCATTGGCTAGAGGAGATGGATTTATGGAACTCAGTGGAGCGGTAGACTGTATCCTTGGATAAAGCCATCGGAGGATGCGACGGACGAGAGTGGGGTTTGAGGTTGAACAAGTGGCGCGCCTTGCAGTAGCACACCACAGTTGCAATGGCGGTCGGGACGACGAAGAGCCAGCGCAAGAAGGAGTTTGGCGCAAGGAAGAAGAAGGCAAAAGCGAAAGCTTGGATGCAAATGGAGAGCGTGTGATGGGAGGAAGACGAAGGGGACGATTTATAGCCGACGGAGAAGTAATGGATTGATTTCTTTGATTTCTTGTAACCGCATCGAGATGTGCTCTGAGTGGAAGGCCACGTCATCACCTGAGCCGCTTCAACTTCCCCGAACACCGCAACCAGCCGTTAGAGACGTATCGGATGGCCGAAGAAGCGGGGATGCAAAGAGACGTCAAAGATCGATCACGGATCATCACCTATGCACCACGCTAAGTCAAAAGAATACCCGGGGGCTCGGATGCTCCTCACCTCAACAACGCTCGATCGTCAGAATGCCTCGGGGTTCGGATTCCCCTCGCTCCAATGATACCCGATCACCTGAACGCCTAGGGGCTTGGATCCCCCTTATTCCAATGACGCCCAATCGCCTAAACACCTGGAGGCTCAGATTCCCCACGCTCCAACGACACCCGATCACCTAAATGCCCGGGGGCTCGAATTCCCCTTACTCCAATGACGCCCGATCGCCTGAATGCCTGGGGCTCAGATTCCCCTCGCTCCAATGACGCATAGGGGCTCGGATTTCCCTCGCTCCAATGATGCTCGATCGCCTAGACGCCCGATGGCTCGAATTCCCCTCGCTCCAATGACGCCCGATCGCTTTAACGCCCGGGGGCTCGGATTCCCTTCACTCCAACGATGCCCGATCGTCTGGATGCCCGAGGGCTCAGGCCCCCCTCGCTACAACGATGCCTGATCGCCTGAACACTCGGGGCTCGGATTCCCTTCACTCCAACGACGCCCGATCGCCTGAACGCCGAGGGGCTCGGATTCCCCTCGCTCCAACGACGCCTAATCGCCTGAATGCCCAGGGGCTTGGATTCCTCTCGCTCCAACGACGCCTGATCGCCTAGACGCCCGAGGTCTCAGATTCCCCTCGCTCTAATGACTCCCGATCGCTTTAACGCCCGGGGGCTCGAATTCCTCTCACTCCAACGATGCCCGATCACCTGGATGCCTGAGGGCTCAGGCCCCCCTCGCTCCAACGATGCCTGATCGCTTGAACACCTGGGGCTCGGATTCCCTTCACTCCAACGACGCCCGATCGCTTGAACACCGAGGGGCTCGGATTCCCCTCGCTCCAACGATGCCTAATCGCCTGAACGCCTAGGGGCTTGGATTCCCCTCCCTCCAACAACGCCCGATCACCTGAACGCCTAGGGGCTCGGATTCCCCTCGCTCCAACGGCGCCTGATCGCCTGAACGCCTAGGGGCTCGGATTCCCCTCGCTCCAACGGCGCCTGATCGCCTGAACGCCTAGGGGCTTGGATTCCTCTCGCTCCAACGACGCCTGATCGCCTGAATGCCTAAGGGCTCGGATTCCCCTCGCTCCAACGATGCCTTATCGCCTGAACACTCGGGAGCTCAGATTCCCCTCCCTCCAATGACGCTCGATCACCTGAACACCTAGGGGCTCGGATTCCCCTTGCTCCAATGACGCCTGATCGCCTGAACGCCTAGGGGCTCAGATTCCCCTCACTCCAACGACGCCTGGTCGCCTAAACACCTAAGGGCTCGAATTCCCCTCGCTCCAAGGATGCCTGATCGCCTGAATGCCTAGGGGCTCGGATTCCCCTCGCTCCAACGACGCCCGATCAAATCAATGCATGGATGCTCGGATTCCACTCACTCCAACGATGCTAGATCACCTGGATGCTCGAGGGCTCAGGCGCCCCTTGCTCCAATAGCGCCCGATGGCCTGGTCACCTAGGGGCTCGGACGTCCCTCACTCCAATGATTCCCAATGAAATAACGACTTGTCTTATTGATGTACGTGAGATATTAGACCCTAAAGCCTGATCTTCTATCATACTCCAGGCTTGGGGGCTACACCCGGCAGGTGCACCTTATCGGTGCACTTACCAGATAAATGAAAGGAATTCATCAAAGCTCATCTTTGTGCTCCTCATGGCCTACTGATTCCACCTGGATGGTTGTCGCCCTTCGGCCGTAAAGAGCTCAGGGGCTCCTGTCGGGGGTACCCCTGAGTCGCCTTGGGGCGGTTAGATAGAATAGGTGGTTAGAAGGCAAGACACTAAAGATGACCTCAAAAGAGGTCGGACCGGTGGTTGGCATCAAAATAGTCGGCGAGATGCAAAGGGAAGCTTGGATGACACCCTGAGTTAAGAACTCAAGAAATATCCTGAGTACGAGGACTCGGGAGGCGGAGGTGACAGCAGGCCCACACACTTAATTGCTGGCAATAAAAGACGTAACCGTCGGTCTTGAATACTAGTAAAGGTGGCAAATAATATCGTGGTTATTAGCTTACGATTCCTGGTGATTTGCCTACTGTAAAGGGACTTAATTGAGGGAGTTAATGATGGAAACATGCCCAAGAGAATTCTGGGGGAACCGGAAGTTCTGGCCTGAGACCAGAAGTTTCGGGTTCTGGTGTAACCGAAAGTTCCGGTTCGACTGAAAGTTCTAGACCAGCCCTAATTTCGGTTTCTGGAGGAACCAGAAGTTCCAGTTGGACCAGAATCTGGGCCTACCTGAGAGATGTATTATGGACGAACCGAAAGTTTTGGGTGGAATTGAAACTTCTGGGTCGAAATAAATTCGATACAGAATGTTATTTTTGGAAGTTCCTGTTGGACCGGAAGTTTCGGTTGGACCAGAAGTTTCGGATAGAAATAAATTCGTACACAAGGTTATTTTTAGAAGTTTCGGGCCTGAACCAGAACTTCTAGGCCAACTGAATAGAATAGATCTGTTGGGCTTTAATACTGATTAAAGGCCTATGAGAGGGTACTATATAAGGATAGGAGGTGCTAGGATGAAAAGGCTGTTGTTGCTAAGGCTGCTCCTCCCTAACCCTAGCCGCCATCTCTCCTGGCTATACCTGCTATGGCCGCGTCTCCTCTAACCTCTCGCGCAGTACTAGCATATCGGCTTGAGGTGATCCCGTCCCTGTATGTGTGGATAACATGGAGGCACTGCTGCTACTACGGTGCTGATCTTCTCATGAAGACCGCAAGGATACATCGACTTCGCCACCGATGACCGGACGGAGTTATGGGGAGTTGATTGAGGATGCGCTTGCCCAACTCTTCTTCCGCTGCACTAGCGCATCTCGCGTTAGAGGTAACAATCCATGATCTCATTACTCGCATGGTTCTTGGGTTGAACGGGGTAGAAAAAGTTTTGTTTTGTGCTAGCGTAGCCTACCCGTTCTCTAACAGTGGTATCAGAGCCTACGTACGTAGTGTTCGATCTAGATCATACACATATAGGTGATATGTGGTGGAAATAGATTAGATCTATTGTTCTTGCGTCGGATTTTCTAAAGTTTCGAGCTCTAGCAGGAACTTTGGGGCTGAAATAATCCCGGTACAGAATGTCATTTTTGGAAGTTCTGGTTAGACCGAAAGTTTCATGTTCAGAAGTTTCGGTTGGGTTGGAAGTTCTGAGCAGAAATAAATTCCGTACAGAAGATTATTTTCGGAAGGTACGGGCCTTGAGCCGGAAGTTTCGGGCTAAAATAAATTCGATGCAGAAGGGTGATTCTGAAAGTTTTGGGCCTTGAGCCGAAAGTTCCGGATTCACTTTTCAGTAACGCATAGATTCGACGTCTAACTTGTTTTTGCAGAGAATGTTGTGACTGGTATGGCCTTGTGATGTATGTGATGCATGAATATAATTTTCATGGCTGGCGTGTCATGGTTAATTACAGCCCAAGGCTGTTCTATTATTGTACGACCTATGTGTCGACATGTGATGCTTCTTCTCATGTAATTTGTATAGTGCTATTAGATGTAATAAACTGATACAAGATCATGGAGGCTTGAAGCGTGATGACCCGAAGGATAGGAACCGTAGAGATAGAGATCACCATGTGAGAAGGGACATACTATGTCACAGTTAATATGATTGCCTGTGATATTTACTTATGTTATTGTCATACTATTCTTTTATGTTCTGTGTGCGGAAGGCATCGTTACCATGTTAGAATAGTTTTCTTCAAAAAATTAAGAGTCTTTGATGCCCTTTCCAATAGCTACACCTACAAAGATTTTTGATCAATGTATGGTAGGTCTGCCAAAGCAGAGTGCCATCTTTTACCTTAACTAGTTATGGTGGATGTCGGACATCCACATGCATAGTATTGGTTTGCTTAACAAAGCTATCAAAATGGTTTTAGGCTTTGGAGTATGCAGTTGGGCGTCGAGGCACTAGATGCCACCCCAATGAACAAGAGCCACATAGGGATGTGATTAGCAAAGTGTTGCTTACCTATGTCACTAATTTTCTAGAAGTGATGCCAAAGCTCACTAGAAGTTAGTTGAATATGGATCTTGTCCCACTACATGTCGTAAGAGGGAAAACGATTATATATCATGTAGTGGAGCGTCTTTTATTTGATAGAAGATTCACATAGCATAGTGCTGAAACTTGCATTTTTGTTGTAGATCATGGCACCTACTACTAGTAACACTTTCAGTTTTAATTTGTGATCAATTCTTAAAAAGGAAAAGCTTTCTAGAACAAACTTTATTGATTGGCATAGAAACTTGAGAATTGTTCTCAAACAAGAGAAAAAAAATATATATTCTAGAGGAGCCCCATCCTGATAAACTAGCTGATAATGCATCTGCCGTGGATCGAAGGGCTTATGAGAAGCACACCAACGATTCAATTAATATTAGCTATCTCATGCTTGCCTGTATGTTCTCTGAGTTTCAGAAGCAATATGAGAACAGTGATGCCTACGATATGATCATGGGACTCAAAGGCATGTTTGAGAACCAAACTCGGGCCGAGAGGTACAACACCTCAAAGTCCTTATTTACGTGCAGGTTGGCAGAAGGCAGTCCAGTCAGTCCTCATGTGATCAAGATGATTGGTTACATTGAGAGCCTAGAAAAACTTAATTTTCTCCTTGGCTAAGAGTTGACTACGGATGTGATTCTCCAGTCGCTCCCTGCGAGCTTCGAGCCATTTATTTTGAACTTTCATATGAACAGCATGGTAAAAAGCATGGCTGAGTTGCATGGGATGCTAAAGACTGCTGAGGAAAGAATTAAGAAAAGCTCTAGTCATGTGATGATGGTTCAGAAGGATAGCAAGAAGAGAAAAGTAAGGGTAAGGCTAAAGCTTCAGATGAGATCTTGAGCTCTAAGCCTAAACCTGCTGGAAAGTCCAAGGTTGGCCCTGCTACATCTGACACTTGCCACGACTTCCATAAGATTGGTCATTGGCGGAGGAACTGCAAGTTATACTTGAAAGAACTCAAGAAGAAGGGAAGTAAGACTTCCACTTCAAGTATAAATGTTATTGAAATTAATCTTGCTACTCGTCCAAGTGATTCATGGGTATTTGATACTGAATCAATGATTCACACCTGCAAATCGTTGCAGGGACTGAATTGGACAAGGAAGTGTGCAAGAGGCGAATTGGATGTGCGCGTCGGCAATGGTGCAAGAGTTGCTACGTTGGCATTTGGCGTTTATTCTTTGTTATTAACCTCAGGATTAGTTTTGGAATTGAATAATTGTTATTACATTCCTGCCTTGGACAGAAACATTATCTCTTCTTCATGTTTGGAGAAAGATAGTTATGAATTCATAATAAAGAACAAGCGTTGTTCGATATTTTTAAATGGTATACTCTATGGTACTTGTCCATTGTTGAATGGATTATATATTCTGAATAAGGATACACATGTTTATAACATTAATAAGAAGAAGCCACGGCTTAATGATTTAAATCCCACTTATGTTTGGCATTGTCGTTTAGGTTATATAAATGAGAAGCGTATGTAGAAGCTCCATAAAGATGGGCTTCTAGAGTCATTTGATTCCGAATCATTTGACACATGTGAGTCTTGTTTACTTGGCAAAATGACTAAGACGCCTTTCACTGGTCAAAGTGAGAGGGCAAATGAATTGTTGGCCCTTGTATATACAGATATATGTGGACCAATGAGTTCTACAACCAGAGGTAGTTTTCAGTATTTCATTACTTTTACCGATGACTTTAGTAGATTTGGTTATATCTACTTAATGAGGCATAAGTTAGAATCCTTTGAAAAGTTCAAGGAGTTCCAGAATGAGGTACAAAATCATATAGGCAAGACAATTAAATTTCTACGATCGGATCATGGAGGTGAATATTTGAGCTATGAGTTTATTGATCATCTGAAGCAATGTGGAATTGTTCCACAGCTGACTCCACCGGGCACGCCTCAATGGAATGGGGTGTCCGAGCAGAGGAACCGAACCTTGTTAGACATGGTCCGGTCAATAATGAGTTAATCTGATCTTTCATTGTCCTCCTGGGGATAAGCTCTAGAAACTGCTGCTTTCACATTGAACAGGGTTCCATCTAAATCTGTAGAGAGGACGCCATATGAGATTTGGACTGGTAAGCATCCTAGATTGTCTTTTCTAAAGATATGGGGTTGTGAGGCCTATGTAAAACATTTGACGTCTGATAAGTTCACTCCCAAATCTGATAAATGCTTCTTTGTGGGGTATCCTAGGGAAACCAAAGGATATTACTTCTATAACTGGGAAGAAGGCAAAGTGTTTATCGCCCGGAATGGTGTCTTTCTTGAGAAATAGTTTCTCTTGAAAGGAGTTAGTGGGAGCACGGTGCAACTCGAAGAAGTTCGAAAACCACTCGAAAGTGTTTTAGCTCCTATTGAACCATAACTTGATATGCAAGATGTTGCAGAACCTGTTGTCGAGACACTAGGCCCACGTCGGTCGGAAAGGGTTAGTCGTGCACCCGAGCGGTTTGTGTTTCTAATCACGGGGCAGCACAACATATTATTGTTGGACAATGATGAACCTAAGACCTACTCGGAAGCAGTGATGGGACCAGACTCTAAGAAATGGCTTGGAGCCATAAGATCTGAGTTGGAATCCATGCGAGAGAATCATCAAGTTTAGAACTTGGTCGATCCGCCTAATGGTGTCAAAACTATCGAGTGTAAATAGATTTTTAAGAAAAAGATAGACGTTGATGAAAATGTTCACATCTATAAGGCACGATTGGTGGCGAAATGTTTCAGGCAAATTTAAGGTTTGATTATGAGAAAACATTTTTGCCTGTCGCAATGCTAAAGTCTATTCGGATCATCCTAGCAATTGCGGCATATTATGACTATGAGATTTGGCAAATGGATGCCAAAATGGCTTTCCTTAATGAGGAGCCATGGTGTATACCATGGGGATGACGAGTGATTGTCAACGGGGAAAAGAAGACGTGATGAAGGAATGAAGAGATGAAGAAGCCTCGACCGTGATGGAGTTCGCACGTGACTCAGGTACACGGACGGACGTCGGTCGGACAGA
>KE371008.1:919067-939968 GCA_000418225.1 Zizania latifolia
AATACCTGTTGCTATTCTTGAACAGTGCTTTTGAGGAGGTTTTGAGATATCAGCTTGCCTGGTGTGATCTTTATTGCACAATCTTGTGCTGAGCTTTCTTAAGTCACTTGCAAGGCTGATATTCTCGTTGTTAGAAGCTTTGGGGGTATTTGAATTTTCGACTGCGTTTTTAGTTTGCGCCCATTCACCCCCCCTCTGGTCGCCTTTTCGGTCCTACACTTAATGGAAACCTAAGCGAGGATGTGTACATGACACGGCCTGAAGGTTTTGTCAATCTGAAAAATACTGGAAAATTTTGCAAGCTTTAAAAGTCCATTTATGGGCTGAAGCAAGCTTATCGGAGTTGGAATCTTTGTTTTGATGAAGTGATCAAAGGGTTTGGTTTCATCAAGAATGAAGAAGAGCCCTGTATTTACAAAAGGCTAGTGGGAGCGCACTTGTATTTCTGGTCTTATATGTAGATGACATATTGTTGATCGAAAATGATATTCCAATGCTCGATGCTGTTAAATCTTTGTTGCAAAAAAGTTTCTCAATGAAAGATCTTGAAGAGATAACATACATATTGGGTATAAAGATCTATAGAGATAGATCGAGAAGGCTAATTTTAAGCCAAAGTACGTACATTGATAAGGTATTAAAACGGTTCAATATGCAGGATTCCAAGAAAGGTTTCTTGCCAATGTCACATGATATTATTCTCAGCAAGAGTCAGTGTCCTTTGACACCTGTGAGCTTGAAAAGATGAGTATGATCTCGTATGCTTCCGCAATCGAGTCCATCATGTATGCTATGCTTTGTACTCGCCCAGATGTCTCATATGCTCTAAGTGTTATGAGCAGATACCAATTAAACCTAGGTGAATGTCACTGGGCGATGGTAAAGAGTATCCTAAAGTACTTGAGAAGAACTAAGGATATGTTCCTAGTCTACGGAGGTGTGGAGGAGCTCGTTGTAAATGGTTACACCGACGCTAGCTTCCAAACCGATAAGGACGATTCGAAATCGCAATCAGGATTTGTGTTCTGCCTTAATGGAGACGCAGTGAGTTGGAAGAGTTCCAAGCAAGAAACGGTTGCAGATTCAACAACGGAGGCCGAGTACATAGCAGTTTCTGAAGCTACGAAAGAGGCTGTTTGGATCAAAAAATTTGTTTCTAAGCTGGGTGTTGTCCCTAGTGCGTCTAGTCTAGTGGATCTCTATTGTGATAATAGTGGTGCCATTGCGCAAGCCAAGGAGCCTAGGTCACACTAGAAGTCCAAGCACATACTACAGCGCTATCACCTCATCCGTGAGATTATAGATAGAGGTGATATAAAGATATGCAAAGTACACATGGATTCAAACATTACCGATCCATTGACGAAACCTCTCTCGCAGCCCAAGCATGAGGCGCACTTGAGCTCTATGGGTATTAAATACTTGTGTGATAGAGTCTAGTGTATGTAAGAAAAGGTGTCTTATCTATGCTGATGTATTTTGGATAATTGGTTATCATGTTCCTTGAGTAATTATCTTTTACATTAATCAGCAAGTATGTGACTTGTTTGTGAAACTCTTTGTTTTATAATTATGTTATTCTAAATGATCCCTAATCTCATATCATCATGTGGGACAGTGATGATTTATAGATTAGTACATTTGACAGATTGATGATCATGTTTCATGGATCATAGATATGGGGATATCAAATCAGTGATGTGGACACATATTAAAGAACATGGTGTTAGATAGACCCACCTTGAGATACTACTGTGATTGTTATTCTTGATGTGCCATCAGTTATCATCTCAAATGGTGTACCTGCAGAATCCTTTGATCTGAGATCATCATTGATTCTAGAATGTGTAGTAACACACTTAGGAGTTTCCAAACGCTATTCCGTAACTGGGTAGTTATAAAGGTTGCTTTTGGGTATGTTATGAAACATGTCTTGGGATGTGAGCGATCAAGATGGAATTTACCCCTCCTAAATAACGGAAGAGACGTCTCTGGACCCCTCGAGATAGTTGGATTGGGAAAGTGCATGGCCATGCCACTATGATTAAAGAGTTAATCATGATTAATCCACTACTTGATCGAGTGAAGTGTCGAACTATCACAATGGTGGTACGAATCTCACCTTGAGCTTGACTGATGTCGTGTGGTAAAAGGATTGGTGCGTGAGTATATCAAGGTTCAGTTGATATGATCTTTTGTATGCATTTGTGGGTCAGTATGTACTGCTAGGTACCCCTATTGACTTACGATCTGGAAAAGGTTTCCGGGTAGCGGCCGTTTACATAAAAACCTATCGGGTCACACGCTTAAGGGGATGGGATTTAAAGCTTGCAAGAATTGGCTCTTGTGCAAGTGGGAGATTGATGGAAATATGCCCAAGAGAATTCTGGGGGAACCGGAAGTTCTGGCCTAAGGCCGGAAGTTTCGGGTTCTGGTGTAGCTAGAAGTTTCGGGTTCTGGTGTAACCGGAAGTTCTGGACCAGCCCTAGTTTCGATTTCTGGAGGAAACGAAAGTTCTGGTTGGACCAGAAGTTTCGGGCCTGTCTGAGAGATGTATTCTAGACGAACCAAAAGTTCCGGGTGGAATCGAAACTTCTGGGTCAAAATAAATTCAATACGGAATGTTATTTTTAGAAGTTTCGGTTGGACCAGAAGTTCTAGACAGAAATAAATTCGTACAAAAGGTTACTTTCGGAAGTTTCGGGCCTAGACCAGAACTTTCGGGCCAGACGAATAGATTAGATCTATTAGGCTTTAATACTGTTTAAAGGCCCAGGAGAGGACACTATATAAGGAGAGGAGGGGCTAGGATGAAAAGGCTACTGTTGCTAAGGCTGCTCCTCCCTTACCCTAGCAGCCACCTCTCCTAGCTATACCTAATGTGGCCGCATCTTCCCTAACCTCTCGCACGATACTAGCATATCGGCTTGAGGTGATCCCGTCCCTGTATGTGTGGATACCATGGAGACACTGCTGCTACTGTGGTGTTGATCTTCTCGTGAAGACCACAAGGATACATCGACTTCACCACCAACGACCGAACGGAGCTAGGCGGAGTTGATCGAGGACGCGCTTTTCCAACTCTTCTTTCGCTGCACTAGCGCGTCTCACGTTAGAGGTAATGATCCATGATCTCATTACTCACATGGTTCCTAGGTTGAACAGGGTAGAAAAAGTTTTATTTTATGCTAGCGTAGCCTACCTGTCCCCTAACAGTTAAAGCCTAAACGATAACCCCCGACCCCTAGGATATATAAAGGGGTCGGGGGTACCTCCCTCAGGAGGACACTTGGACTTACACATAACTTATGCGCGCATACTTCACCACACAGGACTAGGGTTATTATCCTTAGGGAGGCTCGAACCTGTCTAAATTTTGTTTGTCTCTCTTAGTTTTCGATGCAACCATAGGATCGTGAACACAGAGACTACCTCAAACCGAATCAATCAACCTCCGTGGGTAACCCCATCGGAGGACTACCGTTCTAAGTAACGACACTCCCATACTAGCTTGGTTGCGGCGAAGGCATCGACGTAGGTGCTGCTCTTGTGTGGCTCGGTGATCGACATCTCCATTGATGTCATAGACCACATTATCACTATCATCTTACTCACCATTGTCTCTTTAGGGCTATTGATTGGTCTCTAAATCTTCCATCTTTTGGGAGAGAGTTTGGATGCTAACTCTCATGGCATCCATGTTGGTGTTGATTTGTTTCCATAACCATATCTAACGTGCAACGATATCAATGTGTTCTCCCTTGGAGACACACTCATCAAAGTCCATACGATCCTTCAAGTTTCCTGCCATGGTTTGTAGAAAAAACAATACAAGAGAGTATAATCCCTATCAACTAATAGGCAGTGAAGATGGAATCGCTCTCACTCAAGCGTCTTACCACACTCTTACAAGGCTCTTACTTACGTAGGACAGAGGATGACACAATCTTTGTCTGGCTGGTGACACCAAGAGGTAGTGGAACAATGATTGTAAGGACCTAAACTTCACTGATCAAAAATATATATGTGGAGTTTAGAAGGTTAAACACAAATACTTTATATAGCGGAACACAAATCAGAAACATACAATAATATTGAATAAATGCCCAAAACACTTGTACTAGTTACTTGTATGTATGTGTTCCCTATGGCAAACAATGTTGTGAGATGGACGGCTAGTGAAGGTGACAAAATTCAGCACAAAGAGCTCAAAACAGCACAAGACAGTACCACTTAGCACGCATATACCTTCCTGATCAACTCTATGTGCTCCTTTTTTGACAATTCTTTTTATTCTTTTTTAACTCCTTTTGTATTCTTTTTTTGACACTTTTGTTTTTAACTAGGAACACATAGAAGACAAACCAGGAAGACTCGGCATAATTCTGCTACAAATGAGTGGCACGTAGACAAACATAAAGGTGCTATAAAATCGGTGTAGGAAACTTCGAGGCTCAAAAACTTGACTTTCTAGGCCGAATTTAGCAAAAATAAAATCAGTGAACCTAGCATAGCTAGGGAAATTTAGATGTAACTTTTCCTGTAGATCTCCGAGATGTAATTATTTGCCTAATTCCGAGTTCATATACAAAAGTTATGGCTGTTTTATTGAAAGCACTCTGAAACAGGGTTTTGAGGTTCTGATTTACACGCGAATTGCAAACCGAAGGGGATCTATGTGTAGCAGCTAGTGTAAAGGGTTTAGGTAGGAGATCACAATACTAACCAGCAACTAAACTTAACTTATGATATAAATTCAATACCACGAATTCTGAAAGTGAAATATGCAAAGGCTATGGATGGTTCTAGGATGTAGAAGACTATGGCTACCAATTTTTCTTCAGTTTTTTCATGGACTATAGGACAAATATAAAATTAATCTAATATAAGATACATGAACCCGACGGTAAACCAAGCTCTGATACCAGTGGATTGATGGCGGGGTGCCCGATCTTCGGTCAAGTGGAGGTAAACAACGATTTGCGGAGAAAAAACACACAAGATCTGGCTTCCAATCCTTAAGATTGAGACCCTGCAATCATAACACAACTTCTTCTCTGGTTATCAACCAAGTACAGCCTGATTGACTTCACCATGAAGCCTAATCCTTGCATGTGAATCGAAGAACACAAGCAAGAACGCAGAAAACACAATTGAATCAAACTCAATCAAACGAAACTGCGAGTTGGGGTTTACAAACCAGCAGTAGAGACTATTCAAACACTCGAATGCAAACCCAAGAACCCTATATGGCTGCTTCTATAGCTTATATACTCCCTCTGGACACACCCCTAATGGGCTCAACTGGATACACGACCCAAAGGCCCTAAAAGATAGCAAGACAACACCTTGACAGATTCTGAATGCCCACTTGTTTTAATGATTCCCATTGATCCAAAAGGAATTTTATCATGAAGATTACATTGGAAAGATTATGAAGTTAGCTTTCCGTGCATATGTGGAATGTCGAAAACAGAGTCTGGACGTGGCCTAGGCGGCAATTTTAGTGCATGCTACTCTTAGAATCCGATATGGACTCGAGCTGAAAGTGAGTTGGGCTTCCACCCCAACTTGGACGCCCTTACTGGGTTCTTTTCTCCCTCTTTACTTGTCTCCATGTATTTCTTAGTCCTCTCCATAGTTCCTAATAATAATATCATCATTAGATAGCAATCTATTCTTAAAGTCACATAAAGAGTTACTTAAAAATGAGTTCACATGTAGATTTAATTATCATACTTGAGCTCTAGTGATAGGACCTTGCATAGCAACCTAAGGGGCATCGTGTGTATCCATAGGAGTGATGTTCTCATCAATTAGAGTGTTAGAAGGAGAAAACATAATATATGCCACCATGCTATAGCAACATTATAGTGCCTCAACACACCAGGGTACCACAAATTCATTGGTTTATGACATGCTACAAGACTTTGGTTGGTCAGGCAACCATTACCAATATTTCTTATCCTAAAACTACTCCATTGTGCATGTAAAGTTAGTACTAGTCATTTTCACTACCTACCAACCTGTTTTCTTTATTGACCATGTTAATATCCTCAACAACAGGACATTGACAATGCAAAGGACCCATCAACATCTTGTTTATATGAGAATAAATAAATATTAACTTCTAAATATAAACTAAAAATACTGTCAGGGACTAAAAGCATCAAATATGTAATGTATGTTGCTATTAGGCATAAAGTACGTGTCATTTTTGCACTATAGTAATTCTATTAATTACTACCCATTTGGGGCAATGGAAGGAACTCGAGAAACTCATGAATCCAACAGGGAGCAATGGAAGAAGATGAATAAAAATAAGCTCCAGGAACTATGATCGGGAGATAGGGGAAGGATGAGAGGAGAAGGCTCACGTGAGGCCTCGTGGACTAAGGTGGTGGTCGCTCGCGATGGAGACAATGGCCCCTTGTGGTGGAGACGACAACGGTCCCTTACGGTGGAGATGACAGTGATCCCTCGTGGTGGAGATGACAATGATCGCTCGTGGTGGAGGTGGCAGCGACTCTTTTTTGTGATACGGCACAAGGGGCGATGCGACGGGGAAAAAATTCCCGATCTAACGATGCTAGGGTTCTATCCCAGGGAAGTAACGTAGATTGGGCTAGGATTTTTGACCTAGGAAAATTACCCGAGCCTCCCAACTAAGGCCTAAGTGACAACGATGGAAGAAATCTTATCCCTACGGGCAGAGAGTTGTCCTCTCCCCACCGGGTAGGGACATTTCACTATTCTCCATCCTTGTTTCTCACGTGAACTAATCTCCATTCGACTACTCCACACCTGCTGCTTCTTGTCCACATACGTCACTCTAGCGTTCGGTGACCCATGTGGCCCCACACCAACCGCTTGCATTTGTTGGTGTCTCATTGTCATCGTCGCTCTGATCTTTGGTGTCCCATGTGGCCCTAGTTGACTGCCTGTGTCTGCCCTAGCCGCGTCTAGCCATGTCCTCACCTTAGACACCACCGCTGCGCTCTAGAAGTTTGCCGACGCTCGATAATGCATAAAGATTTTCTCACCGATGGGTACCATAAACCGGATAGAAAACAAAAACAGAAACAAAATATCTCCAAGACCGGAAAAGAGAATGGAGAGCCCGAAAAAATTGACTAGCTGAGACATGACGAGGACCTCTCCCCGCTGGATTGCTGGAAAATATCACCGTTGCCATGTACTCCTACATATGAACTCATCAAATCGGGTCGTGCCAGCGGCAGCGTTTGGGAGACTAGTTTTGTATTTTTCAGTCCGGGATTATTTCTGTAGATCGAAAAAAATAAAAACATTCCATCACAGGTCGGTTAAATGGGCCCATTTCTGCTATGTTTTTATGTTTTTCTACGCTGGCTGATTAATCCACCCATTTATTGCCCATGAAAAGCCCATGAAGAGTCTTCTGAACCTAGGGTTTACGAGCACACTACTATAAGTACGAGAGCCTCCACGCTGCCGTCTCGACATCCTGCAGCCACCACTCCAACGCCGGAACCGAGCGAGGGGCCTTCGCAGCTACATCATCTCCGGTGAGTTGACGCCTCCATCCCATCTCACGTGCTCTGATCTGTAGACTGCAGGAACCCTACATATGTGCTATTTGAATCCGATGAATTGATAGTTTCAGTGGCTTTTGCCTGTTCCAATTGTGGTTCAAGTACAACGCATTCAATTCTAGTCTACTAAAAATTTGGTTCGGAATGTTTCGTATAAATTGCTTATTTGCTGGTTATATTGTTTCCCAGTGTTAAGTTTGTGCATCTCCTGTGCTTTCTTAACTTGTAACAATTTTTACGCTGGTTGTGTTTTTCAGACTCCACGTCTCAAACTATATAGAGCGTTCTAATAACAGTTAGTTGATCTAGTGTTTTGGCTCGTCTCATGGGCCATGTCAGATTAGAGATCGGCCCAATAAAGCTCACCAATAGTCGACCACAGCTAGGGTTTATGAACAGGGTCCCGTAAAAAAGAGCCTCCACTGTGCCGCCTCACTATTCCGCTGCCGCCGCCTCAACACCGGAGCACGGCCCGAAGCTTCAGCATCTCCGGTGAGTCAACTTCCCTCTCCCTCGTCAGCTCCGACAAAACACTCTATGAGTCAGATGGATTGGTAGCTTCATTGGCGTCTGTTTCTGCTTGTGGTTAAAATGTCTAGGAGACCCTATTCGGAAATTCGCCCCGTAGTATCGTTGCCAGAACTGCAAATTAGTTCGAGAGGTTCGGATTGCACGCATTGTTAGTTGGTTAGATCGCCTCGCTGTGTTCAGTTTTGTGTGTCACCTATGATAGATGCTTAGATTTTGGGTAAGCTTGCGATATGCCAATATATTATGTCAGATAGATCTGGTAGGATAGGACTAGACGTGTTTAGTGGTTTTGATGAAGAGATGAACTGTTTTTCTCGTGAGAAAGGTTGTAGGCCACGATTGATGCCAATTCTGGCCAAAGGTTGCTTTATACTATTATGTGTTCATTTGTTTTCTGCTGCTGCTGCTCTTTAGCTACAGGATTTTACACTAGGTCGTCTGTTTGATTATATAGGCTAAGGGAAATGGCCACTGTTCCAGAGCCTCTGATCTGGGAGATTGTCAAGAAGAACAACTCCTTCCTGATGAAGCAGTTCGGCAACGGCAATGCCAAGGTGCAGTTCAGCAAGGAGCCCAACAACCTGACAATGTCCACTCTTACAAGCACTCTGGTCAGTAGTTGCTTCTCGTTATGTTGCAGACTTATTATACTACATAAGCATTCCATATAGTCTCTGCATAGCTCTGACCTGCTGTTGGATGATGTGTTTTTCAGGCTTGGCAAACAAGAAGACGGTGACTCTCTGGCCATCAAGCGGAAAGGACACAGCAGTTGTACTCACCATGACAAAGACCAAGAAGCAGAATGCCCCATTGAAGCTCTACCACAAGTCTGTGATGCGCAAGGAATTCCGGAAAATGGCTAAGGCCGTAAAGAACCCGGTATTGGCAGGATTGTATGCTTTGCTTCTTACTTTTTTTATGCTTTGTGATGCCAGATGCTTTAATGCAGTACTTAAGTATGAACCTTTTGCATCTGAAAGTTCTGCTATTTACTTTATGAATTGCAAGGTAGTTTGTAGGAGTGGTGTTTCTGAAACAATAAAAAAATTTCTTCATGTTGATGTTACATTGCTGATGTAAGATGCTGCTGTGATGAGCCATAATACGTAAGAAAGCCAACTGATCAATTGGTTCTTCGATGAAATATACGTACGCTTGGCTTCTGAGCTGCAACATCAATTCGACATGCCTTTTTAATATGTTTAAGTGCTTCACTTCTGTGAAATTCGGACATAAGCATGAAACCATCATCAGGTTATTATATGAGACATCTTAGACATTTTTTGTGTCAGTTGATGTAAGTTGCTCTGAATGTTCTGCTATTTACTTTATGAATTGCAAGGTAGTTTGCAGGAGTGGTGTTTCTGAAACAATAAATTTTTTCTTCATGTTGGTGTTACATTGCTGATGTAAGATGCTGCTGTGATGAGCCATAACACGTAAGAAAGCCAACCGATCAATTGGTTCTTCGATGAAATATACGTACGCTTGGCTTCTGAGCTGCAACATCAATTCGACATGCCTTTTTAATATGTGTAAGTGCTTCACTTCTGTGAAATTCAGACATAAGCATGAAACCATCATCAGGTTATTATATGAGACATCTTAGACATTTTTTGTGTCAGTTGATGTAAGTTGCTCTGAAAGTTCTGCTATTTACTTTATGAATTGCAAGGTAGTTTGCAGGAGTGGTGTTTCTGAAACAATAAATTTTTTCTTCATGTTGGTGTTACATTGCTGATGTAAGATGCTGCTGTGATGAGCCATAACACGTAAGAAAGCCAACCGATCAATTGGTTCTTCGATGAAATATACGTACGCTTGGCTTCTGAGCTGCAACATCAATTTGACATGCCTTTTTAATATGTAAGTGCTTCACTTCTGTGAAATTCAGACAGAAGCATGAAACCATCATATTATTATATGAGACATCTTAGACCTTTTTTTGTGTCAGTTGATGTAAGTTGCTCTGAAAGTGCTGCTATTTACTTTATGGATTGCAAGGTAGTTTGCATAGTTGTTGAGGCGTCACGTAATCGTTCGCCTCGCCTAATCGACGATTAGACGTTGGGGCGGTCGCAGGCAGATGCCACGGCCGACGAGTCACCACAAGATACTGTGGAGTCCGCCTCAGGCAATATGCCGTCCGCCTAATCGCGTATGGCGGCGGATTGACGCCATATAGGTTAACGGTGACACCAGGCGCAGCTGTGTTGGATTTTTTTTGTTGTGTTCTGGGCTTCTCGCAATGGGCCGAATGTGTTAATGTTATCTGGCCCAAGTCTGAGTCACGTGTTAGCCAGACGATGCAAAAACCCTAGCTCGCCTGGCAGTTTCCCTTCCGCCTCTGGTTCTCCCGCAGTCCCGCTGCTCCCTTCCGCCGCCAGTCTTGCCGCTGCCTGCGCCGCCGCCCGCCGCTCCCTTCACTGCCGCCCGACCTCTCCCTTCACTGGCGTGTGCGCTCTCGGCTCCTCTGCGTCGAGCTTTCCTCAGCTATCTCTGGCATCCCTCTATCCCCTCGGACTACAGAGTATATACTGCTGCTACACGTCAGATCGGATTGTTTCATGTGTGAAAATGTTGTTGGCTCCCCTCCCATTCTTCATTTCTTCCCCTGAATAATATAGATATAAGTGCATGTGAATTTGTGATGGCAACTGATGATGCGTGGCTGTTTTGTCAGGCAATGCATTCTTCATTTCTTCCCCTGAATAATATAGATATGCGCGCATGTGATTTTGTGATGGCAACTGATGATGCGTGGCTGTTTTGTCAGGCAATGCAGTATTGCTGATGTGTTTTGTCATGCAACTGATGTTCTGTTGGTTATTTGAACAATTGCTAATTTGCTATGATGTATGGAGAATGGACTATTGGATTTAAGTAGTATATCTTTTCATGTGGTTATAGAAATACATTTGTGCTGTTACGGAAATAATTGTGTTATACTGTTGCTACATCATTTGTGAAGCGAGTATGGCGTCGCCTCACCGCGCCGCCGTAATAACTATGATAGTTTGTAGGAGTGGTGTTTCTGAAACAATAATTTTTTTCTTCATGTTGATGTTACATTGCTGATGTAAGATGCTGCTGTGATGAGCCATAACATGTAAGAAAGCCAACCGATCAATTTGTTCTTTGATGAAATATACGTACGCTTGGCTTCTGAGCTGCAACATCTATTCGACATGCCTTTTTAATATGTTTAAGTGCTTCACTTCTGTGAAATTCAGACATAAGCATGAAACCATCATCAGATTATTATATCAGACATCTTAGACCTTTTTTGTGTCAGTTGATGTAAGTTGCTCTGTAAGTTCTGCTATTTACTTTATGAATTGCAAGGTAGTTTGTAAGAGTGGTGTTTCTGAAACAATAAATTTTTTCTTCATGTTAATGTTACATTGTTGATGAAAGATGCTGCTGTGATGAGCCATAACACGTAAGAAAGCCAACCGATCAATTGGTTCTTCAATGAAATATACGTACGCTTGGCTTCTGAGCTGCAACATCAATTTGACATGCCTTTTTAATATGTTTAAGTGCTTCACTTCTGTGAAATTCAGACATAAGCATGAAACCATCATCAGATTATTATATGAGACATCTTAGACCTTTTTTGTGTCAGTTGATGTAAGTTGCTCTGAAAGTTCTGCTGTTTACTTTATGAATTGCAAGGTAGTTTGTAAGAGTGGTGTTTCTGAAACAATAAATTTTTTCTTCATGTTAATGTTACATTGCTGATGAAAGGTGCTGCTGTGATGAGCCATAACACATAAGAATGCCAACCGATCAATTGGTTCTTCGATGAAATATATGTACGCTTGGCTTCTGGGCTGCAACATCAATTCGTTATACATTTTTAATATGTTTAAGTGCTTTACTTCTGTGAAATTCAGACATAAGCATGAAACCATCAGGTTATTATATGAGACATCTTAGACCTTTTTTGTGTCACTTGATGTAAGTTGCTCTGAAAGTTCTGCTATTTAATTTATGAATTGCAAGGTAGTTTGTAAGAGTGGTGTTTCTGAAACAATAAATTTTTTCTTGATGTTAATGTTACATTGCTGATGTAAGATGCTGCTGTGATGAACCATAACACGTAAGAAAGCCAACCGATCAATTGGTTCTTCGATGAAATATACTTATGCTTGGCTTCTCAGCTGCAACATTAATTTGACATTCATTGTCAACCAGTGTTTACAAATCGTCCGATTAATCATGATTAATCGGCCTGGTCGGTTCCCTGGGTTTGATTAGCTGCTCTGATGCGATCAGACCGATCAGAACTCTGGTCGTCCGACTAGTCGACGACTAGGGTCATTTTGGTGACCAGGTTTAATTTTTGCATTTTTAGTGGGCCTACTCAGTTGGGCTTGGGAACCTATTGGGCTTAGGGTTATGTCTACACACCCAGCCGTTCAGCACTCCAGCACGTGACCCTTGCGTCGGCTCTCTCCCTTGCGCCGTCTCTCTAGTCTGTTCCTTTTCTTACGCTGTGATTCTGCGAACCCTCCAGTCAACGCCGCGCGCGTGCGTTCTCCAGCCGTCGAGCGACCAGCGGCGCGCTCTAGCCGAAGCTGCCGTGGCGCGCGGCCAGCCGTCCAACCGTGCACCGCTCCAGCCAAAGCTCTCGTGGCGCGCGGCCAGCCGTCTAGCACTCCAACCGTCAAGACTCAAGACTCAACATGAGCTCCTCTTTGGGTGAGTAATTTATTTCAGCTAGAACCCTAGAACTTGATTTATCTCTCATCATTAGCTAGAAATACAAATATGCTAGTGGTATGTGATTAGCTTTTTAGTTTTTTACATTGGTGATGTGAATATGTGATTGCCCTAAATGATGGTATCTCAGCATTAGCAAAGCTATGGATATTTATATTGTCCAATGAAGCTTCTGTGATTGTCTTTGTGCAGATTGTAGTAATCTGTTTGACATGTGCAGATTGTAGTAATCTGTTTTGTTCTGTGATTGTCAATTTGTCATAGTTACAAATATGCTAGTGGTCTGTGATTGTCTTTGTTCTGTCGAGTAGAATCTGTTTTCTTGACATGTGCAGATTGTAGTAATCTGTTTTCTGTTAAGTTTTATAATTTCAAGTGTTATCTTTGTTGTAATTGTGTTTAGCTAGAAATTGCAGTTTATCATGTAGATTGTTGAAGTTGCTTGTGTTGTATGTGTATATGTGTAGAAATGGAACGTCGGCGTGCAGCGGTGGAAGTTGTCATGCCTGACCCTAAAGGAGTTGCTGGAAATTCATCAGCTGCATCAGGTGATGCTGCAACAGCTTCATCAGGAACTCTAAATACTTTGGCCCTAGCTGAGAAGGCTATAGCAGAACTACCGCCAGATCTTGTTGCCAAAGCTGTTGACTCTAAGAATAAAGCTCGATCTTAAGACCTAGGATGGGAAGTATGGGTGGTGGCTAGATCCTACCAAGAAAGACTTTGTGCAGTGCATCTTTTGCATGAAGGTAGTCCCTTCTGGAATAAAAAGGTTTAAGCAACATCTTGCAGGGGGTTTGGTGATACAATGAAATGTTCAAAAGCTCCTGAATTAGTTAGGAAGGAGATGCATGCCTATCTAATAAAGAATTCAAGGACTGTGATAGATATGTCTAAAGAAGGTGAAGGACATGCAAATGAAGAGGAACAAGCTGCTCAAGATGAACCTACAAGTGGATCAGTACCAAGTTCTGGGACAAAAGTTAAGCATGCAAAGAAGAGGGTTGCTCAGGCTGCCATTACTTCCTTTGTTGTTTTTGCTTCACCAAAACCATAAACTCAAAAATTGTCTAAGTCAGTGAGTTCCATGCTTTGCAAGTCACCAGAAGAAGTAATTGCAGAGAGACATAAATCCAAGACTTCTCAACCAACTCTTGAGCACTACACAAAGAAAGATAAGGAGGCTAAACAAATTGTTGATGACCATGTTGCTGATTTCTTTTATGAGAATGGCATACCATTGAATGTCATTAACTCAAGAAGCTGGGAGATTATGCTTGAGTCAATTGGGCAATATGGTCCTAGGTACCGCTTACCGTCATACCATGATATTAGGAGTCTGCTGTTTGAAAGGGCTGTGAATAGAACAACTGAACTAAGAAAGAAACATGAAGACTCTTGGAAGGAATATGGTTGCACGCTTATGTTTGATGGGTGGACAGACACAAGCCATCGCCATCTCATCAATTTTCTTATTAACAATCCAGCAGAGACCTTCTTTCTAGGTTCTATTGATGCTTCAAGTGAGATAGCAGATGCACAGATGTTGGCGGATTTGTTGGAGAAGCAAATTGACAAGGTTGGGAAGGAGTATGTGGTGCAAATTATCACAGACAATGGAGCAAACTTCAAGGTAGCGGGGAGGATTCTAATGGAGAGGATCCCACATTTATTTTGGACACCTTGTGCTGCCCATTGCTTGGATTTGTTGTTGGAGGATATTGGGAAAATAAAGGAATTCAACACTCGCATCAATATGGCAAAGAAGGTGTGTAGATTTATCTACAAGCATGGGAGGGTTCTTGATCTAATGAGAGAGAAGATAGATGGAGATCTTGTGAGGCTAGCTGTGACTCGCTTTGCTACTTCATTTCTCACATTAGCAAGTATGCATAGGCACAGAAATAGTTTGAGAAATTTATTTGTTAGCGATGAATGGCACGCTAACAACTTCTCCACTTCTCAAGAAGGCTGACAAGTTGAGAATATTGTCCTTTCAATGCTATTTTGGAATAAATTGGAAAATTGCCTAAGAGCTTCACAACCACTTCTCATTGCACTGAGAATAGTAGATGGGGATGAGACACTGACAGCTCCTGAGATCATGGCAGCCATGGATGTTGCAAAGACCACAATCAAGGATTCTTTGAAAGACAAACCACATTTACTTAAAGAGGTACTAGAATTATATGACAAGAGATGGAAAAACTAAATGGAGCAAAAGTTGTATGGGGCAGCTCTATACTTGAATCCAGGCAAATTCTTTGCCATAAGGGAGAAAGATAGGAGAAAAGCTGTAAGGCTAAGATCAATGTTTAATGATGTTATGTGGAAGATGGTGAATGATGATGATGAACAAACCAAGATCAATAAGCAAGCTGATGACTATGAGAGGTTAGAAGGTGACTCCTTCTCAAAGCAAGGAGCAATAAGAGATAGAGATAGAAAAAATCCAAGTAAGTTTTGGTACAACTATTCCCTTCCCTTCTTCATTGGTTACTTTGTTTGCTAACGAACTAACAATGGAATTGCATATTTATAATATAAATTACAGTTCTTTGGTGGGGTGCATATGGTGATCTAGCATATGAGCTTCAAAGTTTAGCAAAAAAAATCATTAGCCATTGTTGTGCGGCATCTAGATGCGAGCGTAATTGGAGTGCATTTGCTCATGTAAGTGCTACTACAAAGTAATTGGAGTTTGGCAGCAATATTCTTTGCATGAAATGTGATTTTGAATTGTATTTTGTGTAGGTCCATACCAAAAAGAGAAACCGGTTAGAGCACAAAAGGTTAAACAAATTGGTGTATGTTAGCTACAACCGAAGGATGGAAAATAGATTTAAAAAAATTAGAGAGCTTGGTTCCAAGGGAAAGAAATGCAACCCACTTCTCCTTGAAGAGTTTCAATGGGAAAATGAATGGGTCGATGAAAATTATGAACCGGTTCATGAAGGTGATGATAATGCTATGACTTAACATGTGGATGAAGTTATTGGTGCAACTGAGGGTCTGCAAAGACGTAACATGCGTCTGCCTAGGGCTGCTGCCTCTGTCAAGCATATCTATGTTAGGAACAAGAAGCGTCCAAGGAACACAACGGCTCAAGATAATTTTTAAGAAGATGACATTGAAGACCAAGATCAGTTGGGACAAGGAGAATTTGATTCAGCTGGAGCAATGGAGGAGGATGAAGAATCTCTTCATACTGATGATGGACCTCCACCAGCTGGAGATGGATCTGGAGGCTTCAACTTAAATGATGATTTGCTTATTTAGATAATTAGATTGTTAGCTGGCTGCTTGTGTGTGTTTGCTACTGTCTGATTTAAAACTATTATCTAAGACTTATGAGTGTGTGTTTGCTATTGCCTAATTTGAACCTAAGTGTTTGTTTATTATCATTCATGTTTATTCTAGTTTCTGATTTTGGTTTATTTTTCTTGCTAAATTATATCTTGCTGTGAGTTATTGCTTATATTTTTATATGTTGCAGGAATAGGAAGCATCAAGCATCAAGCATCAAGCATCATGTATGTCTCCAACTAGCTATTAATGTACTCTTGAATCTTGATTATTAATTTATTGTCATATACTATGTACTTATGTAGTATATATATAGTATGTATATGTCCTAAAATATATGGGATGGTTAGATGGACGACTAGAACCGACTAGGATCGACTAATCACGATTAATCGCGATTAGTTTTCTGGTCGGTCCCATGGCAACTAGGTCCGACTAGGCGATTTGTAAACATTGGTGTCAATATGTTTAAGTGCTTCACTTCTGTGAAATTCAGCCATAAGCATGAAACCATCCTCAGGTTTGTTATATGAGACATCTTAGACCTTTTTTGTGTCGCTTTCTGTAAGTTGCTCTGAAAGTTCTGCTATTTAGTTTATGATGAATTGCAAGGTTGTTTGTAGAAGTGCTGTTTCTGAGACAAAATTTTCTTCATGTTGATGTAATGACATTGCTGATGTAAGATGCTGCTGGGATTAGCCATAACACGTAAGAAAGCCATCAATTGGTTTTTCCAAATATACTTACGCTTGGCGCTTGTGTGCAAGCCGTATTGCTGGCTGCTGTTTTTCTCTGTTCAACAGCTTTTCTTTTCCTTCTGGGAGAAACAATTAGCATTTATCGCTTCAGTCTTTTACTGTTTTCTGGATTCGATGGATTATTTAGTTACTTTTTTATACGAGATTTGCTGTGATTTGTTGTCTTATTTAGTTGTTTTTCTGTGCTTCAGGTGAGTGACAACTACTACAGGCCAGATCTGACCAAGCATGCTCTTGCAAGGCTGAGCTCTTTGTACCGCAGCCTACATGTTGCCAAGTCTGGTGTCAAGAAGAACAGGCAGCCAACTAAGCGGTAAAGTGCATTAAGCTCGCTTTTTCGAAGGGCCCTCTTGGTGCTCATCTTTCCAGCTACCTATGTTTCAACAGTTTTGAGACTTGAATAGTTGAATTGACATGATTTGTGTCACAATTGGATCAGCCATGTAGTTTGTAAAGCTGCTGCGTGTCAGTAAATTATTTTGCTTTGCACTAGATAATCGCAATCTCTCTTAAAACATCTGGTGCCGATTGCTTCTGTAATTCTGTTCATGTAGAATTACAATGATCAGATTAGTGGTAAACATTCTCTTTTTTTGTAGCACTAGCATCAGTGGTCACGTCGCCGTTGTGATAGGACACGGTGGCGAGGGGTAAGGTGTCTCACCACCTTAGTACTACGCCTTCGGCGTGGCGTGTTGCCGGCGTCATCTCGAAAGGGGTGCTTGCTGTGCTTGGAGGGGGGAAACCATAAAGAGTCGAGCAAGAGTGTCGTTCTTTATATTAGTATTAGTATACTTGTTAGGCTGGTCCAGGCCGGGTCAGCTAGTTAGGGACTGTTTATGACAAAACTATTGTCCGGGTGTCCGATATTTCATCAATTATTGGACGTTCAGTGAAATATTCGTTTTTAACATGTGAAACATTTAATTTTTAATAGATTAAACATTTATTTTTAATAGATAAAACATTCATCTTTAATATGTAAAATATTTATCTTCAATAGGTAAAATATTTATTTTTAACATGTAAAACATTTATATTTAACAGGTGAAATATTTAAAATAAAAGGGTGAAACATTTGAAATAAAAGGACGAAACATTTTGCTAAACATTGAGTTTTAACTACTACTAGTAGTATGTCTGTGCTAACGCTATGGTAAAATAGTAAATTCATATCATTGACTTATCTTGTTATGACAAAAGCTAATCAAGCACAACTGCAAGTAAGTAAGAAAATTCAGTAAACCCTTATGACAAGCATTGTCTTACAGTTACATACTTGCATCCTAATTTTTTAGGATGGGATCGTCCCGTCTGTTGTTTGGTTGTGGGGATGGTATTGTTCTAGTGTTTTGTTTGGTTGGTGGGTCAAGAGAAGTGGGATGATCACATTTTTTAACACCGTTATAACTGTCTTTTGTGGGGTCCACCTGTCATTATGTGGGTCTCACTATCATTCTCTCTTTTTTATGTTCTTCTCCAACGAGACTCCTCGACGGATCCGCAGTCTCCGGCCTCCTTCCCCTTCCTTTCCTCATCTTCGCCCCATCCTGCTAGCCTCTGACTCGTCGTGGCCTCGTTCTCCAAGACAACATCGCCTTGCTCTGCGCCTTCCCCTACATAGCAACTTGCCATCAACACCACCGCCCACGCTCTTAGGTAGACCTGCAAGCCATCACCACATTGCAACACATGCAGATGTAGTCCAGTCAAATCTAAAACCATCTCTGCATCTTGGTGTCGTTATTCTGGAAGATGAGCTCCATGAAGCCATAGTCACCTCCAACCCTATCCACTTTGGCTGCCTCGCTTCGCCATAGATCTGCTTCTGCCTCCACTAGCTCTTCCTCCTCCAGCTCCTGCTCTTCTCGCTACTCCTCCGCGTAGTCGGCCATCTCGCTGCCCCCTCCAGCGCCCTCCTAGCCACCTTCTGACGATGAAGCCGCGCTCTCCTCCCCCCACCGCGGACGCCATGGCCGCCGTCGGTTAGGGGACGCCATGACCATTGGTTCCTTTCACGCTGCTCCTATTGCCCCGCTCCACGCTCGTCGTTTTGAGCAGACGGTCACTCACGGGCGATAAGTGGTATGGCCTCGTCCCGTGTGAAAAGAGGGATATGGCTATCCCACTTCTCATGAAATATTCTCAGAATATTCTTGAGTAGGATATCCTTGTCCCACTTTGTCCCGGAACCAAACAGCGCTAAAAATGGGTTCGTCCCATCTCGTCCCACCTCGTCCCTGGAACCAAATACAACTTTGTCAACCTTAAGTACAACGGGAGTTATTTCCCCCAACAGTAGCCCCTCGCATATGGCCCAAGAGCTTGATCGGGATACGCAGATCCCTAAAATCCTCTTCGACCGACGATAGAGGAGCCTTGAATGCGGTTTGCAAGAATGACAGTGTGCATCTCGGAAGCCCTAAACGATGTCGGGTGCGGTAAAATCTCTGAAACCGAACCGTCACACTGCTTTACCTGCCATTTTTTACATTAGCCCTGCTCATCATAGACAGCGAGGTGGATTCGAAGAGTAACTAAATTTTTGCGCCGAGGAGAGCGCCTAGCGTTTTCACTACCTACATAAAGGCCCTCAGCCCTGAGCTCATTTTTATGCTCAGGTTATTTTTAGAAGTTCTCGCTTGCTTCTCTTATTAGCTTCTTTGGTTACCAATCTTCGAACTTCTGAGGCCCCCTTCTCTTCTTTTTTCTTCGGGGCTAGTCCAGGGGCTACTGGCGAGGCCAGTGAAGAGTCTAGCAGAGATTCTTCAAAAAACAAAAAAACGGTGAGGAGGAAGAGGAAGCCGAGGACGATGGACCTTGCCAAACGTCTCTAGCGAAGGAAACCAGAGCTTCGCTTCAGAGCCCGGTGTCGGAGGCATCAAAGAGATGAGTTTCTAGACACACTTTCGGCACCATACCTTTGCGTCAACGAGGACCTCACTAGGTCTGACTTGGTGGCCGAGGTGTCTCGGCATTGCTATGCGTACCTCACTGCGGCCACCAAAGAGGCTTTGATTCAGGTTCGCGAAGTGAGTTTTTACTTTGAGAGCTCCTCAACGACTTCTGACTTATTTATTTTCGATTTTGGCCTTGGCCTTGATGCACGCTGTTGGGCCTAAAGCTTGAGGGACCCAACCTCCTCCTATGCTGGAGCAAAATAATGCCGAAGAACTTGATTTTTTGGACTTCGACTCTTATCCGTTTGTACCTCATGCATGGGCAGACCTACAAGAGGAATGAAGGGTACAACGATCATCGCGGTGAAGGGGTTTGCGTCGCGCCCCCCATCCTTCGGATCGGGGAGGTTGCAGCTCAAGAAGAAACTCTGGGTACCCGAGTGAGGAGCCATGGTGAAGACTATGAAACTCATGGCTCCCAGATGATGAGTGATTTGTTAACTGAAGATTGAAGATGGCCTCCGAAGGGAGGTGAAGGATGAAGAAGGAAGCCCCCTAAAGAGAGGCACCTCGAAGGGTTCTCTGAAGAGAGAGGGACTTCGAGGAGAAGATAACTTGCCGTGGCGTTGGCCGGTGTAACTCAGGTAGATGGACGGGCGATTGCCGGGCTGAAGGAGCCGCGGGGTCGTGGTGGTCCAATCCGGGTGCACGGTGCAAGGGCGGCAAGCGCTTTGACGGTTTCGACGCAAAACCGTCACCCGAACCAAATGGAGAGAGTAACGGAGTTACATCCAAGCGGTGCCGTGGAAGCTACGCCAAGTCCGGCATCGAATAAAATATCTAGAGTCAGTTTTTACATTTGTGCCCTGCGGGCTTTGAGTCTGTATCCGTAAATAGGGATGTAATCTGCCTTGAACATTTGAAGAATTTGAACTAATTGAAAATTATTTAGAAATTTTTGGGTGTCTCCTCCCACCTCTTCTCCTCGGTCTTCTCTCTCCACCTCTCCTCCCTAGTGCCCCTACCCTAGCCGGTCAGTTGCTTTTCATGCTGCTACCAGCCACAATCTGGCGTTCCACCTCGCCGGCATAGCTCCAGCAG